>JARWLC010000002.1:172432514-173032514 GCA_033318265.1 Phyllotis vaccarum | reverse complement strand
TCTCTACAAAGTATGCCCTCTCCAGGGTCTCTGTGGAAAGTTCCAAGTGACAAGCAAGAATCCTGCACTCTGGCTGCATTTTGCTCTGTGTGAATTCTGGGAACTGCTTGGGTGTTGCTGTTCTGAAGTTATCAGTTGTCTTCCCTGTCAGAGACTGGCTTCACTCAGAATATCACCTTAACATTGCGTGGAGAGCTCTGTCTAGACAGTTTCCTCCTGGTAAGCACTTTCCTTCAATTTTCTACCCAGTCTTGCTCCTGGATTTAGGTCTCTGCTCCCTTGTCTCATCAAAGCTGTACATGACTCTGCCTCTCTTCTTGACACAGAAGGCAAGTTTTTCTGCTTGCTTTTTGCTTTTATGGGTGACTGGCCTGTGCTGTCTCTTGCTCAATGTATTAAAACTGTTGCTTTTTATTTGTCTAGTTTTATAGTTTAGATGACATGAGAATCTCATTATAGTCACTCTATCCAAACCTCATAATGGTGATTCCAAATGTTTTGAACAATAATACCTTACATAAGGTCTTCAGATACCGGCATCCCCATTTGTTACACTGTCGACTGCCAAGCACCCCTCTAATAAACGTGTGTTCTCCTTAGAAGACTTCAGGAACTAACCATACTTATTATTACTAGCATTATTGATACCATTTAGTAATTATTATTGTAAGAATAATGTTAGGAAAAAACCTTCATCCACCAAGAAAAAGGGAGCTGGGGGTTGACTCAGCCATCAAGGGAACATTCCATTCTGCCAAAGGACCTGAGTTCAGTTCCCAGCCCAAGGCTAGAGAAATCACAACTGCCTACCTCTGGCTTCAGAGGATCCAAGATCCAATTTGGGACTCTGTGGTCACATATGCTCACACATGTCCAGACCCCTCCCTTCTGGTCTCCGCACACATGTAAACATAATCTTAAAACTAAAAATAAATCTTTAAAAAGGAAGTACTGAAAGAAAATTTTATCATCATGACTGGTTAAGTTTTCCAGAGAGATTTTAAGAGTTCTCTGTTAAATGCAATGTCATTTCAAATTTAAGTGATTTTTTAAAATAAAGGTTCTAAAGCGTATCGAACAGCTTCTTCCCTTCTCACAAAGGTTACTCAGGGTATTAACCTTTTCTTGGATGACTAATGGCTAACATTATAAACACTGGCTATTATGCTCTATTGGAATTCAATCAAATAAATCGAAATAACAACCAAGAGCAGTTCCCCAGGAAAGTTCTCTTCAGCATCCTTGTTCAGAATACATGTTTGAATTTTATTACTGTACTTTGGTACATTTTTCAAGGTGTGTAGTTGTAGCAACAAAATGACAAGGAAGAAAAAAGAGAATTTGGCTCAAGAAGAATTCAGATGATTTTCTCTAACCCATAAATGCCCGAGGGATGGAGGGAGGCCCTGGCTTGTGGGTGGCTCTGCTTACAGGATCTGAGGTCCCATCTTCTTCCTCTTGCCATCCCTAGACTTTGGCTCAAGACTTGTTCTCATCTATGAAATTGAAACTATCCTGTCCATCTGACCCACCACTGGGAGGAACAAGGAATAGAAGAGAAGAAACCTGTTTCTGTTTCAGGCAGTAACGCGGTAAGTTACACATTTTAATTCTGATACTTTTCTAGAGAAAACTTACCAGCCAAGCAGCACCCAAGATTGATGGATTGGTTCTGTGTATTAACAACTGGGGCAGGAAGTTGTGAAGAAAAGAAAATATTAATGGCCCAGTCATGGTTTCTACTGAATATGATTTTAGTAGCTAATTTGTTCACACTGTGTAGACGTATAGCTCTTCATTCGGGGTATTTTCAAGTCCAAACTTTCTCCAAAGTGATGCTTTCATGTTATCAAAACAAATTCAGATTTTTCATTACCTAAGGAGAACTTACTTCTTTACTGCATACTCAGTGGATGAAAACCTCGTACAATGCTTTATATAGATTCCAGAGACACTCTCATTCTCTAGAGGAATGTGCACATGATTGTAGATACTGCTCTCGGTGTCAAATATGAACAGGGCAAAGAAGCATTCTCTCCTCTCCTGACCAGGAAAATGTCTTGTAGCGAGTATGTCTGCCTCAGCCTTGTGGAATAGGCCCAAGTTTGCTGGAGTCAGTGGGGGAAAGAGAGCATCTAACTCCACAGAAATAAAGGACTCATGCTTCGAACCACTGAGCAGTAAAATAGGAGGACAGGCCTTCGAGAGGCCTTCAAAGAGAGCCAAGTGGGTTGTTTTGATATTTTGTTCTCTTGAGTTTGGCTTGAGAGCAATGTACAGTGGAAAGATTTTTGTTGTCAGAGAGTCTCAATCACAGTCATGTTTTGGAAAATTGTTCTTCCCGTGTCAGGAAAGATGATTGGGGATGATGAGTGTGGGGGAGTGAGGCTTTGGGAATTATACATACATCATATGATCAAGGGAATTCTTTGTCTGGTTTTACACTATTTTTAAAGTTGTTATTACACATTCTTTGTGTGCCAAAGCTTTCTTCTTACCATTTTGTGTGTGTGTGTGTGTACACACATGGGGGTGAGATTTAGAGAGAGATAGATTGAAAGAGAGAGGGGGTATATTTGTATGTCATGTGTATGTGAATGTGACTGCAGGTACCACACTCCATGTATGGAGGTCAAAGGGCAGCCTCACATCTTGGTGCTATCTTTCTCTATTGTGTGAGGCAGGAAAGCTATGCTTTTCATGGCTGTGTAAGCAAGATTTATTGGCCCGTGCATGACCTTCTGGGAATTTTCCTGCCTCAGACTCCTATTTTATTGTAAGAGCTGTGATTATACGTGCAATCTACCATGTCTATCATTTTGCCATCTTGGTTTTTAAAAATTTATTATTTATTTAAAATTATTCATGTACATATGCATATATATGGATATGTGTTTGTGTGTGTGTGTGTGTGTGTGTGTGTGTGTGTGTGTGTGTGTGTGTGGGTTCCTTTGGAGGCCAGAAGAGGAAATGGAATCTCCAGAAACTGAAGTTATAGGTGGTTGTGAGACGACCACTCTCAATGCTTGGAACATGACTCTGGTGTGCTTTGAAAGAGTAGCAAGTGCCCCTAACAGCTGAGCCCCTTGACACCTTTCTTAACGATATAAAAACACTTACAGTATCCCTTCTATGATGATTTCAATCATATATTTACATGCTTAGACCCCAATTGATGGGCTATCTGGAAAAGATTAGGAAGTGTGGCATTGTTGGAGGACATGGGTTCCCAGGACTTGGCTTTGAGATTACAAAAGCCCATACCAGGCCCCCTGTTTCTTCCTTTCCTCCTGATGCCTCAGGATCAACATGTAAAGCTCTCAGCTACTTTTCCAGTGCTCTGCCTACCTGCCTGCTTGCCATCATGATGACAATGGACTAATCCCCCAATTAAATACTTAAAAAAAAAAGTTGTGTTGGTCAGGTGTCTTTTCACAACAATAGAACAGTGACTAAGACTCCCCTCAAGACCCACTCCCCAATTCCCATTTACATCCCTATCTTTAAAGACGCAATGTCCATTCACCTTGATGAGAAAATGCAACTCTTCTCCATATATTTTTCAATTGGAGGGAACTTAGAAAGTAAGTTGTCTCAAAACTCAAACAATGAAGAAAAATAAAAAGATCATTCCTGAGCACTCCCTCCCCAGATCCTAATCTTATGGACTAAGAAGAGTTTGTTACAATTGCCTCCAGGTAGCTTTCGGAGCATGCATGAGCATCTACATACCCTCATCCCTCGTTTTACCGTAAGTGGAACTTACTCTGCATTATTATGCCTTAAAATCTATGGAATTTTCTACACAGGTGCATGTAGATCTGATTAATAAAAACAGGAGCATATACACACACACGCACACACACACACACATATATAAACATATATATTATTATAATATATAGTATATTATAATAATATATAACATATATAATATATACGTATACATATATATTATATATATGTAAATATGTATATGTATATGTGTATATATATATATATATATATATATATATATATATATATATATATATATATATATATATATATAAAACAAAAACTTTGTCTCGAGTTTGGGAGGGTTTACTTTATGACCACAAGGTGGCAATAGCACACAGCTTATTGGTAGAAACTGGCAGATCCGCTTGTGTGAGGACCGGAACAGTCACTCAGGACAAGCTTCATGCCCCCCTAATCCAAGTGGACGGGTGTGGATGTGGGGACATTAGAGAAGCAGTTTGGAGCTATGCATCTAAGTGATGCCTCCAAGCAGCCCAGTGAGAAATGTGTGGAAAGCTCTGAATTGCTGCAGTGGCTTATAGCCATTTATATCTCAGCATCTTTTTTCCTCTTTGTATCCATGGTTACCAGATGTTGGGTTCCTTCCTTGGACCAATATGTAAATAAGGCAAGTTCTAAATGGTTAGCAAACTATTCCCTTGTGCTATATTTAAATTATTTGGATATGTAAATTTGGGGCTTGGGCATTGACATGCCTTTGAGTTAAATGACTCATTCTGCACAGCAGTCAGCATAAGACCAGTACATAGGGGTAAGTCTTTAATTAGTTAAAATGTAGGATCTAGTTCCATGTTAAAAGATACCTTACAATTTCTCTCTATAAAGACAAGGTCATAACCATGCTAAAAAATGATATTTTATATCACATACAACATAGGACCAGGTTTATAATACTAAGACTTCTATTAATAAATTAAATGATAGAGTAGACCAGACTTTGCCAAAATCAATCCTGGGAAAAAGAAAATTGCAGGACCCAGCAGGACTAAGCTGTGTGAGAGTACAGCTGTAATTTTAAAATACTTCTGGGAAGACTGAATCATGAGCGGTAAGGTACTGAGGCAGGTGTGGGCACTGCTGAGTGAATGTGGTAGTTTTGAGGGTCTGGAGAAGTTAGAAACCCACATTGTGAGACAGAATCCCTGAATGATATCCAGGGGATCTGAACTGGATTGTGAAGTGTTCTCACGCAGACTTCACTTCCAACTCTTTACCAGCAGGGGGCAAGCTTTCTCTAGATTGCTTTCCTCTGGAAGACAGATTCAACTTACTTGCCCTTGGTTTCCTTCCTTCCTTCCTTCCTTCCTTCCTTCCTTCCTTCCTTCCTTCCTTCCTTCCTTCCTTCCTTCCTTCCTTCCTTCCTTCCTTCCTTCCTTCCTTCCTTCCTTCCCTCCCTCCCTCCCTCCCTCCCTCCCTCCCTCCCTCCCTCCCTTCCTCCCTCCCTCCTTCCTTCCTTCTTTCATTTTTTTTTTATTTATTTATAAAGGGTTTTCTCCCCATGCATACCACGGCTTACCCGCCCTCCCCTGTCCCAGTCCCTCCCAGTCCTCCCTCAGCATCCACCTCACTCACATTCCCCCATCCATTCCCCAAGGAGGGTAAGGAGTCCCAAGGTGGGTCAGTTCAGTCTGGCATGTCCATTTGAGGCAGGTCCGAGTCCCTCCCCCCAGCATCGAAACTGAGTAAGGTGTTCCTCTGTACCGAACGGGCTCCAAGGTGCCAGTTGATGCACAGTAACATAGTCTGATCCTACTCCACATACTGCCCCTGCCAATCGACAGTCATCTACCTTTGGAGGCCTTAGTTCCTTTTCCTGATGGTTCCCCAGTGGCCGTTTTTGATTCAGTGAGCTCTCTAGAGCTCCAGCCAGCCATCTCTGTGGGACTCTTCCTTGTAATCCCTATCCCTTTGCTCATATAGACTCCCCCGGCCCCTTTATCTGGACCTGGAGCTTGACCTGGTGATTAGTTAAGGATCTCTGCTTCTGCCTTTATTCATTTCTGGATGAGGATTCTATAATGACACTTAGGGTGGTCGTTCATTTAATTATAGGGGAAGTCCTGTTTAGGCATCCCTCCCACTATTGGTTGGAGTCCTAGCCAGAGACATCCTGTGAGTTCTTGGAGGTTTCCCTATCACCCAGCCTCTTTCCAACCCCACATTGGCTTCCTCTATCAAGATATCCATCTCTTTTTTCTCCAACTTTATTGATCCTCTCACTCAATCATCTCCTTCTCTCATGATTTGTTCCTACCTTTCCTTGGTGGAAACCTGTTATGATCCCATTTTGCTAAGGTGATCTTCTCTCTTTTCTCTTCCTAGAGGAGATCTCTAGATGTCTCTCTTAAGTTCCGTTTGATCCCAAGCTATTTAGGGATTGTGGTTTTCAGCTTGGGTATTCTTTGCTTTTTGTCTAAAATCTGCTTATGAGTGAGTACATCTCAGGCCTATCTTTCTGGGCTTGTGAGACCTCACTCAGGAAGATATTCTCCAAATCCATCCATTTTTCTGCATATTTTAGAATGTCATTTTTTTCCACTGCTGAGTAGTACTCCATTGTATAAATGTGCCACAATTTGTTAGTCCATTCTTCAGTTGAGGGGCATCTAGGCTGTTTCCAGGTTCTTGCTATTATGAATAATGCTGCTATGAACATAGTTGAGCTAATGCCTTCGGGGTAAGAATGTGCGTCCTTTGGGTATAGTGATATTGCTGGATCATTGGGAGATTGATTCCCAGTTTTCTGAGGAACCACCATACTGCTTTCCAAAGTGGCTGTACAAGTTTACATTCCCACCAGCAATGGAGTAGTGTTCACCTTGTTCTGCATCCTCTCCAGCATCTCTGTTTTTGATCTTAGCCATTCTGACAGGTATAAGGTGGTATCTTAAAGTTGTTTTGATTTGCATTTCTCTGAGGGCTAAAGATGTTGTGCAATTTTAAGTGCCTTTCAGCTATTTATAATTCTGTTAGGAATTCCCTTTTTAGCTTGGAACTCCATTTTTTAATCGAGTTATTTGGGTTTTGGGGCTCCAGTTTCTTGAGTTCTCTATATACTTTAGAGATCAGTCCTCTGTCAGATGTAGGGTTGCTGAAGTTATTTTTCCATTCTGTAGGCTGTTGTTTTGTTTAATTGACTGTTTCCTTTGCCTTACAGAAGCTTCTCAGTTTCAGGAGGTCCCACTTATTGATTGTTGTTCTTAGTGGCTGTGCTACTGGTGTTATATTTATGAAGTGATCACCTGTGCCAATGCCTTCAAGGGTATTTCCCACTTTCTTTTCTACCAAGTTCAGTATATCTGGGCTTATGTCGAGGTCTTTGATCAACTTGGACTTGAGTTTTATGCAGGGTGATAGGTTTGGATCTATTTACATTCTTCTACATACTATACCATCCAGTTATGCCAACACCATTTGTTGAAGATACTGTCTTTTTTCAATTGATAATTTTTGGCCTCTTTGTCAAAAATCAGGTGTTCATAGGTGTGTGGGTTAAAGTCATGGTCCCCAATTCAATTCTATTCATCCACAAGTCTGTTTTTATGCCAATACCAGGCTGTTTTTATTACTGTAGCTCTATAGTGTAGCTTAAGTCAGGGATTGTGATGCCTCTTGAAGTTCTTTTATTGAGAGGGTTGTTTTGACAGGCCTGGGTTTCCTGATATTCCATATGCAGTTGAGTATTGTTCTTTCAAGGTCTGTAAAAAAAATGTGTTGGGATTTTGATGGGGATTGCATTGAATCTGTAGATTGCTTTTGGTAAGATTGTCATTTTTACTATGTTGATCCTATCTATCCAGGAGCATGGGAGATCTTTCCATTTTCTGATATCTTCTTCAATTTCCTTTTCAGTGACTAAAGTTCTTGTCATACAGCTCTTTCACTTATTTGGTTAGAGTTACTTCAAGATTTTTAATACTATTTGCAGCTAATACAAAGGGTGATGTGGTGGAATTCAGGTGTTAGCTGATAAGGTTGGAAGGCAGGAATCCAGAGCCCCGGGCACCTGCAAGAGGTGTGGCCAGCCCTGTTCAAAAGGGGCTGCTGGAATCTTGAGCAGCCAGTTTTGTTCCTGCCTGCTTGAGAGATTGGATCAGCATCCATCGCCTGGACCATCCGATCACTCAAGTATCTTCCAAAGGTGTAACTGTGATTGTGAGTGTTAAATTACTTTCTAATAAATATTAATCCTGTATTTGCTATATTGCAAGTGAGGTTTATTGTGATAGGGTGATGTTTCCTTTATTTCTTTTTCAGCCTTTTTATCTTAGCATAGGGGGGCTACTGATTTTTTTTTTTTTTTAGTTAATCTTGTAACTTGCTACATTGCTGAAGCTGTTTATCAGCTGTAGGAGTTCCCTGTAGAATTTTGGAGGTCATTTATGTGTATGACCATATCATCTGCAAATAGAGATAGTTTGACTTCTTTCTTTCCAATTTTTATCCCTTCAATCTCCTTTTGTTCTCTTACTGCTTTAGCTAAAACTTGGAAAACTGTATTAAATAGATAAGGGGAAAGAGGACAGCCTTGTTTTGTTCCTGATTTTAGTGGGATTGCTTTGAGCTTTTCTCCATTTAGTTTGATGTTGGCTGCTGGCTTGCTGTATACTGCCTTTATTATGTTTAGGTATTTTTTTCTGTATTCCTGATCTCCCCAGCACATCCAAAGAACATTTTGAGGAAACTGAGATCACAGGATATTTGTCTTGTTTTCATAGAATCATTTAGAAATCACACCAGACACAATTCTTGGATGTGTTCCAGGAAGACTTCTATTGGTACAGTGCCCTGCAAGCCTGGGGACCTGATGACTACCGGAACTGACAGAAATGTAGACTTCTTTGTAATTCCAGCACTGGGAAGGCAGAAGCAGGCAGATTTCTGAGGGTCATTGGACAGCAAACCCAGCCTACTTAGCAACTTTTAGGACAGAAACCCCCTTTTCAAAGGAAAAGTGGATGACTTTAGCAAGCACAGTCTAGAGTAAGCCTCAGAGAAACCAGAATTGTTAAGCACACAAGTCTTTTTTTTTTTTTTTTCAACAGAAGGAAGAATGACTTCTGGTCACCTGGAATGCTGGAGTGATATGGTCAAACAACCCGGGTTCGATTCCCAGTCAGGGAAGAGAGAGAGAGAGAGAGAGAGAGAGAGAGAGAGAGAGAGAGAGAGAGAGAGAGAGAGAGAGAGAGAGAGAGAGAGAAGGACCTCAGGATCCCAGCAGCCTTTTATGAATAGGGTTGGTCACTCTCCCTTCAGGAGCTTGGGACCCTGGATAAACATTTTTGGACCTTATCAGCTGACACCTGAATCCCACCGCACAACCTGGTGGTCCTTTGCTATTCTATTAGGAGCCAGCCTCTGCCTGAATTTCCTCCCAAATCTTGAGGAATGTTTATATCCTAATCCTGGGCTTTGCTCTCTGTGAATATAACCCAGCCTTATGGTACAGACTCCATGTACTGTGCATCCTTCATCTATGGAACCCCTATACTTATTACCAATCCCTCCTTTATGCCCTATCCTTGAGCACTGTTTGATAATCAATAGTACTTTTTCTTATAATAAAGGAAAAAGGGCCTGTCTAAAAAGGAAGATAGATTTCACAGGGGTAACACTGGATTGGAGAAACATTTGCACAATGGATGAGGACATGAACATTTCCTTACAATACTTATTGCACATTTGTATTTCTTCTTTGAAAACAGTCTGTTTGTTGGCCTATTTGCTAGTTGGAAATTTGGTTCTATTTCTTCACAGTGGGGAAACATAAATATCATGTATCCCAATTCAATCATTTGTGGCACCTGTTCTATTAAAGTCCAGGTCGGAATTTTTTTTTTCCTATACCTCTATCATGAAGTTTGTTTTCCTCTAGTGCTTCCTGCATTTCAGGTTTTAAATTAAAGTCATTGCCCTCTATGAGTCGATTTTCGTATCACATCAAAGAGTGAGAGATCTATGGGCCTGAATTTACTTTTAGGAAGGTGTAAGGGCATTGCTGTCCTATCATTGCTCACTAGTCTGTTCTCTATCCACTCCACTTTATGTTAACAGTGTCATCAAAAATCATGTTGCCACAGCTGTGTGGAATAATTTCTGGGTTCTCTGTTCTGTTTCACTGGTCTACATGTCTGTTTTGTGCCAGTACCAAGTTCTCTTTGTCACAATAGCATTATAGTATAATTTGAGGTTAGGTATTGTATTCATTTCCTGAAGTGTTGCTTTGGAAATTTGTGGTCTGTTGTGTTTCTGTCATTGTAGAAGTATGGAAACTTTCCACATCTGTATCTTCTTTGGTTTCTTTTTCCAGTGTCTGGAAGTTTTCACTGTAGAAATCTTTCATTTCTTGGTTAATGTCATTCCTAAGTACTTTATATTTGGGGGAGCTACTATGAATGAGGTATTTTCTCAAATGAGTTCATTATTGATAGATATGAAAGCCCTTTATATTTTTGTATGTCAATTTTATCCTGCAAGTTTTAGTGAAAGTGTCTATTAGATCGAAGAGTTTTCTGATAGACTTTATAGAGTCTGTTAGGTATTCATAATGTAGTCTACCAACTGGGAGGCTTCTTTCTCTATTGTTTTTATCTTTTTGTACCTACTGTTTGTCTTATTGCTCTAGTTAAGACTTCACGCACTGCACTGAATAAGAGTGCTAACAATGGATATCCTTGTCTTATTCCAGATTTTAGAAGAAATGTTTACTTTCCCCCATAGTAAAGCATTGCTTACATGCTTGTTGTATATATCCTTTATGATTTTGAGATATGTTGGACCTATTATTTATTTCTCCAGCACTTCTATCATAAAGGCATGCTGAACTTTGCTAATTGCATTTTTTGTGGTCCTGTGATTTCTGTCTTTTAGTCTATTTGCATAGCTTAGTGGCATTATGGTCACTGAAATGTGTACATTGAACCAACTTTGCATGACATGAGTGAAGCTCATCACTTAGTCATGTTGTATGATAATCTTAATGTATTTTAAGTATATTATATATTGGAACACATCTAAATATGTAATATTTTGAATTATATTTAGTTTTCAATTATTTTGCTCACAATTTTTGCAGCTCTGTTTGTCAGGGAAATGAGTATGTAAATGCTGTTATGTCTTTAGCTGGTTTTATTCAGGATAATACTTGCATTATAGAATAAATTCGGTACCCCTTCATTTTCTCTTTTGAGAAACAATTTCAGAAGTGTTGGTATTAGGACTTTCTTAAAAGTTAGGTAGAATTCAGTTATGACTCCATCTGATCTTGGGCTTTTCTTTTGGGGGAGACTTTTAATTCCTGCTTCATTATCATTACTTATAACAAACATGTTTAATATATTTATATTTCCAGAGTTTAATTTTTGTGTATCATACATGTTATTAACTCTTTGGAATATAAATTTCAAAAATATTTTTTTAATATAAATTTCACTGGAGTCTATTGTTACAATCTTTATTTTTATTAACTTGGGATTTCTTTCCCATTCTTTTTATTATTTTGGCTAGAGGTTTGCTTTTATCCTTTAAAGAAACAACTTTTTTTTTTCTTTTGCTAGTTTTACATATTTGAGGGCTTTTTGTCTCTGTTTTAAGTCCTGCTTTATTCCTTATGATTTTTTGCCAGCTAACAGTTGGGAGCGACTTCTTATTTTTTTAAGAACCTTAAGGTGAATTATTAGCTTATTCAAACACTGATTTGTTTTACTATGGGTACTTCCTTTCCTCTTAGGATGCCTTAGCTATTTCCCAAAGTGCCTATGGTTTTCATTTGTTTCTAGGAATTTAATTTCCTCCTTGAATTCTTCAACGACACACTCCGTACATTCAAAAGTGTATTGTTAAGTGTCCAAGTATCTGTGATTTCTGTAGTCTCTCCTGCTTTTTGGTTTCTTTTATTTCAGAGTTGTCTGATAGAATACAAGGAATCTGTCCATTGTCATCCCCTTCCTCTTCTTCTCCCTCTCCTCCTGTTCCCTCTTCTCCACTCTCCTCCTCTTTCCTCAGGTAAACCCAGTTGATCCATTTTATAGTTGATATCCTAATACTATTTAACATATTGGCTTCTTCTCCTCCCCCTCCCCCCCATGGAAAGGAATTATGCAAAAGGCGGGAATGAAGTAAATCGGGGGCATGTACTAGACATAAGATCGATAATAGTGCTCGCCCCCGGTGAGCTTCCTCCTGGCAGATGCTCAGGTCGGCCTTTCAGACAGAATATGAGAAGACAGTCCTCGGGCATGGCTCACATCTCCAGTTAAGTGTAACGGGCTGTAAAGCCAAGGCGGGCAGAAAAAAACGAAGTCTCTATTTCCGGGGACGTTTTAGCGAAAGCACTGGCTCCTCCTCTTCCGGTCCGTTTCTATCTGCTTCCCCCAGTCCCACGTGTATGCCTAAAGGACTGCGGCCGCGGCCCGGGAAATTGTAGTATCTGAACACCGCGCGGGGTCTCGGTGGCCAAGCCATCACCATGGTGGGCGGCGCACTCGCAGGGTGCCCGGGGGGCTCTGCTCGGGAGGACGGGAAGGGGATTCTCGGACCCGGGAGAGGCAGGGGTGTCAAGCGGCTGCCTGGGCGGTGCTGGGCCGTGGGTGTCTGCTCTGGGATCGGAGTGCTCCGGCGCTTTCCCACCTGGCCTTGTGGCACGGTCCACTTCCTCGGGTCTCCTTCTCCTGGGGGAAGCCTTGCACCTTTGCATGCACATTTCTGGGCCCAGCCACCTCTGCCCTCGGGCAGGTACGGTACCGATCCTCCCTGGCCTGGACGCTGTCACCCACGAGGCGTATCCGTCTGCAGCCCTTCGGTAGCCGGTTCTGACCGCAGCCCTGCCTCTACGATCCTCATTTCTCCGGGGCAACGATGTTTTGACTGTATTTTTAAGCAGAGTAGTTACTTAGAGAGTTCATAAAACACTTACGTGTAGCAGTATAAGAGGTTTATTCACAGCATCCAAGATTTACGTTTATAATTGACTTTGTTTGCGTGTAGATATTGGAAGACAGCTTTTGGGGGTGTCTTTTCTCTCCTTACTCCATGTGTCTACCTGGGATCCAACTCAGGCTTGCAGCAAGCGCCTTTACTCACTGAGGCATCTGCCCCGCCCCCTTGTCCTTTCACGTCTTTCTTGCCTACTTTACGTCTGGTTATCTCTATACTTGCAGTTTCTAGCTATACTCTTCCGAGTATTTCAGAAATTAAACCAGTTAGGTGTATTGTATTGGGCATTGACTGCACTTGTCCTAGGCAATAGACATTTCACATTTGCCAACCCTTAGTAAAAATGGTTTGTTTTTTCATAGAACGCGAAGTAGTAGCATTTTTATAATCATGTTCTAATTGTCCCATTTTTCTCATTGTCAACAGAGGTCCTGCACCTTTCTATAAAAGGTGCTCATGGTTCCAGAGGCCTGAGTGTCATCTTTGGGGGATTATTTAGCTTTCATCAGGTTAATTAGAATGATAGAATGCTCCACAGAGATAAGGAATTATATTCCTTTTATGCAGCACTAAGTTTTGGTCCATAGAACATGGTGTGTGTATGTGGGGGGGGGGTACTTTCTGAGTTTTTCTTTTCCACTTAAGGTTGGAGAGGAGAGGAGAGTAGGCTTTACGCCCTCACAGACTGTCTGGGAGGTTGTGGTCTAACAGGGTTGAGGGAGCCTGACTCCTTAAGTGAATCAGGAAAGTGGACTGTTTGGTTGTTTTTTTGGGGGGGGGGGAGTTCTGTTAATACAATGTCAAACCTGACTCTTAAGTAATATTGGTGAGCCAAACTACATGATTACATAATTAAAAGAAAAAAAAAAGTAAATTATAATGTTTTAGAGGAATGGATTCTGGTGGCCTTAATTGGTAAGGCTTGAGTGGGGAAATAGTTTAGGTCCCCCCTCCATTTAGGTGTGCGGATTTTGAAGTGGCTTCAATTGTCCTAGTTTCTTGGTTTGAACCTGCCAAGTTTGGTCATTTTGACTTTGCGTGTACCATTCCTGTTCTCTTCTATGTGCCAATGAAATGCCTGCAACATCAGAAACATACTTAACCCTAGCTCCCATTTCCAGCCACAAGTCCCTCCCTCGAATCTCAGAACTTGCTTTAAGCTTGCAAGGCTGAATCACAGGCATGCATTGGCTCCCTGTATGGGCTAATGCTAGTGGAGATTTCTGAATAGATCACAGGAAAGGGCTGTTGGAGTTAGTAGATGTTTGGCCTAATGTGATGTCTCTGTTTTCTGAAGATAATTTTGTGGCAAGAGTCGCTCCCTGTATCTGACTACGTGTGTCCTATCTTTTAGCCTAAAGGACTGAAAGGAAACATTGCAGGTAAGGAAAAGAAAGTCATCCATCCCTACAGTAGGAAAGCAGCTCAGATTACAAGGGAGTCTCACAAGCAAGACAAGAAGGGAAGGTAAGTGTCTAATACCGTAGCAAAATCTCCTTTATCTACCTATTTTTTGGTTGTGTGTTCCTCAGTTTCCACCCCCAACTTTTCCTTTAATACATACTTTTGCACGTGTTCTTGTATTGAGGTAAACATAGAGCCTCTGGGTCTTACAGAGCCGACCTCAAACATAGCTTAAGTAGCAGTTCATGGTGAGTGTAGTGAAGAAATGTTAACACGGTTTGAAAGGTGAAGAGAGAGAGGTTATGTTTCTAGGAGTCATGGAGGACACCTCAAGAGTTAATCAGCATTTGTGGAGAGGTGACAGATAGGAGGAAACTACGTTTGAAGGCCTTTTAGTTGTGCTGTGCATTCCTCATAACAAAGGAAATGTGGACTATGTGGTAGATGTCTTGGGTCTAGTGTTCAGGGACTGGCTAGAGATGTCACAGGTCAGGGTGCTGTCGGTGTGTGTGAGTGGTGGATGGGGCCAGGAGACTAGATTGTAGAATGAGTGCTGCCAATCAGGAGTCAGCATAGTAGCTGGCCTGCCATCTAGAGCTGGACAAGACTGGGAGAGAAATCTGCCACAGATACTAAAAGGAAAAATATACCAAGGAACATCAGGGTGTTTTTAGCAGATTTCAAGACCCTTGTTTTGGAAATTTTTAAATGTGAATACACACTTCAGTGACTGGAAGAGAGGGCCTAAGGCTGAGGGGAAATTTGCATAAAGTGAATATCAAACAGAAGTCATTTCTGTTACTTTGGACTAGCCTTACTGTTGCAGTGAGTGTGACAGGTGTCCACATGGTGCATTTTGATACCTTGACCAAGTTCTAAAGGCTCATTTAGTAAAGCTTGGTTATTTTACAGTGATATGATAAGATGTTTCCTAGGAGAGACTCATGATATAGTCTTAATTTTCTTTTTTGGGGGGAATGTATCTTTTTACATAAAGATGTCTGGTGGCAGTATTTTCTTAAAGTAGTCTCCATATTTCAGGTGTTCATTTATCGCTTAGCATTTTTTTTTTTTTAACGTGATTTACTACATTTAAGCAGTATGGTTTTTTTCCAGTGCCCATGTGTATATTTCCACAAACTTCTTTTGGCCCGAGATTTGACCCGAGATGCGCCATTAGAGCAGTGTGTTTTCCACTGCACAGTTTCCTACTCTGGTCTGCTGAGGACTGGACTGAGATTTTTGTATTTCCAGATGCTGCCACTGCAGGCATAGTCATTGGCCAGTCAAACCTTTGTTTGCATAAACAGGGCTAGTCCTCTAGGCTTTGTCAATGGCATGCTGAAACATTGTTTAAAAGATAATCATGTCATTCCATGTTTCTTTGTTGTTAAGATTGACTTTTTAAAAATTACATTTGAAAGACTGTCAAAGTTCCTTGGGAAGTTTTTCTTTGTGAATATTTTGGCAGGTTTCTAAGTCCCTGCTCTGGAAATTTCTAACTTATATGCACCTTTTGGTTCAAGGTTGAAGACGGAGAGGGCTTTGCGCCTCAACCTTATTGGTAAGTGGGTTTGAATGTATGCAATTCTGGTATATACAGTATAGTGAAATTTTGCTCTTAACCATTTTCCTCTATTTTTATTGGATTTTTAAAAAGCAAAGTCTTAACAAAGAAAACAGATGAAGTAGAGCAAGGCGTTTGACTCTCAGAATCAATTGTTAGTCTCACTGCAGCTCAGCTTTGCACCTCCATCCTAGGTCAGGTTTAATCCTCTCTTCTGACAACTGAGATTATGAAGGGTAGGGCTGTGTTAGTCCGCTATAGCACAACCCAAAGAGAATTGGTTTATAAAGCGAAGGTTTGCTTTGGCATTTAGTGGTGGGGCTTTCAGTCCTTGAAGATGACTGTGCTGCTTTGGGACCGATAGCAGTGCAGAATGTAGGGGCAAAGGGGACCTATGCTACAACAGGCTGCTTACCTCATACAAGCCAAGAGGAGTCCCAGCATCCTCTCAAGGGCACTTCCTCAGTGAAGTAAGAGTGCCCACTAGGCCCTACCTTTCAAAGTCTTATCATCTCCCAGTAGCACCAGGTTCTGGAGAACAAGTGTTTAAGACATGGGTTTGGGAACAGTATAGAACCAAGCTGTAGCCTTAGGTTAAGTATTTCAGAGCAGAGAGCTCATGGTTCATATGGATGCACACAAATCCAGTCTTTGTCAGTGGCACAATCTCCCTCCCTCTCACCCTTTCCTCTCCCTCCCTTCCGTCCTCTCTCTTTCCTCCCTCCCTGTCTCTGTCTCTGTTTTCTTGTGGGTCCTATTTATTGCTAATACATTTTTACTGACAAGTCCAGGATTTCTTTTTGTATAGCACTTGGTACCTCTGTTAGGCTTAACATGTCTAGTGATGCCCTATATAGGTTACATCACTTAATGTGCAAATGTGAAATAGCGCTAATCTACATAGGGTAATTATAAAGTCCTGGACATAGTGCCAGCAGTCTAATTCTTTAACAAATACTATTTTCATTATTGATCAAATTTTAAAATACTTCAAACAAGTTAGGTTTTACTTCATACAAAGTTAGAATTTTATATTTTTCATCCATCTTTCCTCTGTTCCCCAGTATTAGATAGAAGTGTCTGGGGCTAGAGAGATGGCTCAGTAGTTAGGAGGTCAGGGATATTGCTGCGGAGTGCAATTCCCACAGTCCACATGGGGTGTTCTATAACTACCTACAGATCCTGTTCCATGGCCCTCAACATCTTCTTTTGTCAGCTATGGACACTGCACTCATGTGCATAAACATATACTCACACATATGCACATAGTTAAAGTAGAAAACAATTGTTTAAAAGGAAATTTATGGTGGCAAATACCACTCCCATCCTTGTCTCTTTCTTTAAATAAAATGTCACAATTTCATTTCTAAGTAATTGGTTTCATTGACCATCTGCACAGATGTTTCTATTTAAAAATGAAATAGTTTTGTTAGTTTTTAATGCTTTGTGGAGGGTTGTGGTGAAAGCCTTTGCCTACATGAAGCTGTGGTGCTAAACTTCTTTGGTACTTATTCATAGGTGATAAACTTCAGTGGTTTCATGGTCAGCTGGATACAAAGAAATCGAGATACTCAAAGAAGGATGCCTGTGAATTAATTGAAAGGTAATACAATACGGGTATGCTGTGAACAGAGTCTGAAAAGAGCAGTCCAGATGGTTCTTAGGAAACAGCTGTGGTCTGGATTTGGATACTAGGTGATGGGTTTTTTAATAGAAATACTGACATATGTGACCCAGCTTAGCCCCTCTTAGTTTCCTCCTGGAAGGCTTCCTGGAAAGCCCTGTCTACATTGGCCCCGGGTGTTAGGTTGGGGTAAAGTAGCTTGAGAGCATCTTCAGACTGAGAGAATAGTGTCTAAAAGGCCCTGAGGGTGTGGGAGGGGGAGGCTGACAGGTGAAGGACCGCAGACGGTTCATATGATTGGAATAGCAATGCTAGCATAACCCGTGCTTCAAGTGACAGCTGCTAGGACCAGCATTGGGTGACCATCTGAGTTTGGACCTTATCTAAGGACATAGGAAGCTCTGGGAGGACTTTTCAGGAAGGATGTGTGGTCCTCAATGCATATGCTTCAGGGCACAGCCCAAGAAGGGGACAGTGCCAAGAAGGGGCCATGGCATTACAGGAGGACTTAATAAGAGGTGATGGGACAGTCTGGGCGTGATGCTGTTGTCCTCTGCCTGGTTGGTAGTAGCCTGAGGGAGAGCTAGGGTTCAGAGGTAGAACTTAGGTGAAGAATAGGGAGAGGTGTTAGGTGTTAGAATGTCATACTGTGTCGTGAGGTGGAGCTCAGATGGTTTGACCAGCATGGTGGGGCAGGAAGAAGGATGTGTGTATTCTGTTGAGGGTCTAAAGAAGTCCAGTAGGTAATTCAGTTGAGGGTCCTCAGTTCAGCAGACAATGTGCTGTGTGTACACTGAAGTTAAGAAATGGTTGGAAAGTGATCACAAAGTCTGAGGAAATGAGGAAGTTGAGTATGTTGGTATTCAAAGGATGGGGACACCTGGGTACCACATTTAAAATGAGTTAAATCTAAGCCCAGATATGTAGACATTGAACTCCAATCATTTCCATGCTTTTCAGGTATTTGAGTCGATTCCGCAGTGAGCTGGAGCAGATTGAGCTACATAACAGCATCAAGGACAGACAGGGAAGGCGACACCATTCCCGCGAGACTGTCATCAAGCAGACGATGGAGCGGGAACGGCAGCAGTATGAAGGTTATGGCTTCGGTGTGTATCCTCTGACTCATTCTGCCTTTTAAAGTAGTATCTGATCTGTGGTGAGTCTCAGAGGTTTCACTCTTGGTTTATGCTGATTCTTTTTCCTCAAGTAGAACACTGGGTTTCGTTGCTTGTGACAGTTGACAGCTGTCTACTAGCTGTTTCTTTCTAGCACACACCACCGATTTGTCTGCCCCAGAGGTATTACCTGCCAGTCTCCAGACAGTTGTCCCCCACTACTGTAACTATTGCTCTCCAGGCCACACAGTGTGTTCCTACACGGAAGTACCGCACATTGCTAGCTGACAGTACTGAGGGTGACTGGCCAGGATCGCCCACTCAGTTGAAGACTCTTAAATTGGTGGCCTTTCCGAGGTTACATGGCCTATGGATAATACTGTCACTATTTCTTAAAAATAATTCAATTAAAAAATACAGCTTGGTGGTTTAAGAAGCCAGATGAGCTGGCAACGGGATTTCCATTGTGAAGTAGCCACTGTCCCTCGAAGTCATAGTTCAAAGTTTGTCATGTGACCATATGTATATGTCCTGGAGGCTTTGGAGTTAGTATATACTCTCTTAATGTTAAGAGGCCTAGTGGCAAAATAAAAATTTCAAGTTTTACTATAAAGAGCATGAACATCTAAGATCCCCAAGAGCTACTCTGGATAATACTAGAAACTGAAGTGTGTGGATTTCCTCTTCCCTGCTAAAATGTGTTTTTTCACCTTAAGGGGAAAGCAAGGTTTTTTTAATTAGATACATCCACTCTTGATCTCTCGAAGCCCCTGGATAATAAAGTGGATGCCCTCATTTTCCTCAACTTTAAAATAAATGGGGGGAGGTAGCAAGAGAGGAGGACTCGGAACCGTGGCTGAGATGTAAAGTAAGAAAATTAAAAAAAAAAGAGCCAGACATGGTGGTAAACACCCTTAATCCCTTAATCGAAGCCCTTGGAGGCAGAGGCAGGTGGATGGATCTCTTTGAGTTCCTGTCACCCTGTTTTACATAGTTCCGGGACAACCTGTGCTACATATGGAGCCCGTCTCAAAAACTGTAAATAAAATAGAGGACATATTTCTCTTGTTTAATTGTTGAGGATTATCTCAAAAGTACAAGAATGGCATGGGGCTGTTTCCTGTCCTGTGACATTCTGTGAGTGTAAGATGTTGTATGATTGTCTTCTATCTGATAAAATACTCTGGCAAAACAACAGAAGGGGGAGGGGCTATTTTGACTCACCACTTAAGCCCTTATGGTGATGAAGTCACAGCAGTAGCTGCTGTGTGACACTGTATCCACAGTGATGCTGGTCCTAAGCTCTCTTGCTTCATTCAGTCTGGGACCCAGCCCAAGAAATGGTGCCGCTCAGCAGTTAAGGCTGGTCTTCATTCCTTAACTAATCCAGGTGATGGCTGTGGGCATTCCTAGGCCCATCTCCTGGGTGATTCTGGATGTCCTCATGCTGACAATTGCGGTGAAGTACTGAAGTTCCACCCTTTGCCATCATGACACTGAAACACATGGCTTTAAAGATGCATCCTCCCATGGCCACCTTACAGTGCAGAGGCACATTCAGTCCAACTTAAGGCCCAGTTCTTAACAGTTTCTGTGCTGCCTAAAAGTTCCTATCTGAGACTCAACAGCAGTCTCTTAATTCTGCTCCCATGCGAGCTGCAGGGGAACTTTAATTGTATTGAACTTTGTTGAGGCCTAATGAATGTGATTCTTTTAAATATTTCCATAATTTAAATAATGTGTTTTTTTATGTTAAATCTTTGAAATCTGGTGATTTTACCACTGTGGTACAAGGTATGTACTTAATAACTCGTCTTTGATAGCCCTACAAAATAAATACCCACACTTGATATTTGACAATGCAGGCTTCCCTCACTAGTCTGCCTACCTCCTATGTAAGAGAACTCTTCTGTTGTCCCCGGACACTGAGCTCTCTTCTTCCTGAGTGTAGTGTTTGGGTTGACTACCAGTGCTTTGAAGACTGGAGAGACTGACTGCTCAGCAGTACTACTCACCATTTCAGGCAGCTCATAAATGCCTGTAACTGGCTTCAGGGCATCCCACACCTGGACTCTGCAGGCTGATGTGCACAGGCACATTTGCACATTTAAAGTCTTTCCTTTTTATTAACATCAGTTATCATGCTGTATGTGTGATGATGAGTAAAACTATAACAAGCAAATTTAGAAAGAAAGTGCCTAATGGATATTATTTTCTTTCTCAGAGATCCCAGACATTTTAGACACTAATAATCTGCAGACTTTTCGGTGAGTATGTGAGTTCCTTGGAAACTGTATGTGAAATGTGCAAGTCATGAACTTGCCTGGGGGTAGATGTTGATAAAGAAAGCGGAGCGCTCTGTTGTCCTTCCTCTCCTATAGATGTGCTTTGTATCTGTCTGCAGCACCCAGTGTGCGTGTAGCGGACGCTGGAGGCATCCTTTCCTTTCCAGAACAGCAGTATATTAGAGATGTCTCCATTCTCCCCTGGCCCTGGCCTCTATTTCCTAAAGGTAAAATAACAAGAACAGATGGATAAAACTGATGCCAGGGCAGGAGTTTTGTCATTGAGTGCCTTTGGTCCAGGGCTCTGTGATTATACCCTGTTATCTCTGGAGACTGCTGAGCTGTAGAAACTTAGATATTTATTTTTCAATCACAGATTCTGTGTATTAGAAAATGTTTTTTATTAGTAATTTTGGTCCTCACTAAAACATGTTTAGGGAATCTGAATTTTTTCAGAATTGAAATGAGATAAATTTAAAACCAATCATAATTGAAAACAAAATGTGCTCCTTGTTTCTGAAGTGGCGTGTATTCTGCCTCTTCCAAAGAAAGTGAGAAGTGTGAGGGGAGATGGGGCAGAGCATGTTAGCATTGCTAGGTAGGGATCCATCCTTGGATGGTCTCCAGACTTCTCTCATTCGATAACTGAAGAGAAATTGTCATACAAATAAAGAGGTTCAAAGATGACTCTTTTTAGAGTGAAAAGAGTCAGCTGCAGTGTACCTGGAGGTAAGAAGAATATCCTTTTCTGATTTCGAGGTTTGCTAGCTGTGACATCATCCTAGTTTTGAGGGTCTTGAGACTGTGTAGCCCAATAGAGATAATAGAGTAGGAGAAGGAGGGAACCACAGAGCCCAAGAGTTTTTGTATAGTTCTGAAGTTTGGAGTGTATAGGATTCTGTGCAGGTGATACTGCTGTAAACGTAAGCGAGTCTTAGGGAGGGGCTACTGCATGTCATCATATCCGCCCCCCTTATGTTGACACTTCACATGGCTGTGAAGTCTGTGAGTTTGGTGTCTTCCCTCTGCTGCAGGCAGAGCTCTGAATCTATCTCTTTGCTCTGCCATCGCTGCCCTCAACACTGTACTCCTTTTCCCCCCCTAGGGAATGGGATTTTGATCTGAAGAAATTGCCAAACATCAAAATGAGGAAACTTTGTGCTAATGATGCAGTTCCTAAGAAGCGCAAAAAGAAAGCCATTTTAAATATAGAAGAAGATTTGGGGGAATTAGAACTAACTGGGGAAACTGAGGATTCTGAAGATGGGAAATTGGAGCCAGCTAGGGAAGCAAGTGACTCCGATGAAGAAATGACTCCAGTGTCGGCTTGCCCTTAATGAAGTCACTTGGGATGCTCATGTCGAACTCCTTGGCCATGGTAAACAAGCCTGTGTGTGTGGGCTGGTGAGATGGCTCAGCAGGTAGGGGCTTGCAGCCAAGCCTGACTGCCAAAGTTAATTCCTGGAATCCATGGGTTAAAAAGAACAGATGTTATAAGTTTTCTTCACTGAGGCATGTGTGTGTGTACACAAATAATTTTTTAGAAGTTGCCTACATGTAGGAATTTGTTATTCAACTCATTCTCAAATAAGTCATTTGAAGTTTGAAAATAGGTTTATGATTTTTATTTAAAAATAAAAGTTTTCATTTTCTTCAAATTTTAAAGTACAGAGATTGTATTAGTCTGTTTTTCATTATAGCTGAATACGTGGAGCCAGGAACTTAACTGAGAGTCTAAATAATAACAAAGTGCAGATGTGGTGAAGCTTCTCTGTCTACGTCACTTCATAGATAACAGCGTCATAGTGGTGGAAATATGAGACAGATGGAGTGCATAGGAAGATAAGCCAGCAAATGGGAAGGACTGTCTGTGTCCCATCTCCTAAAGTCCTGTCATCTTTGAATATTGGACAGCTTTCTAACACATAAGAGGGGAACATGTTAAATCAGCATTGGCTTCCAAAGGCTCTTTAACCTGAATTTTGCAGAAGGAAAAATTGAAAAAAAAAAAAAAAAATGGGGTTAGGAAGGTGGCTTGGTCAGTGAAATGCTTCAGGGGACCTGAGTCTCTTTACCTGGCAGGGCTGTGTGGCAGGTTCCTAAGGTGTCAGTGCTGGGGGATGGGAGAGAGGATAAAGACAGTACAAAGGTGCAAGGTGAGCCACATTGGCTCAGTAGTCCATGTGACAGTGCTACTAAACCCATTGCCACTGACTGCCCTCAAGGCCAGACACAGCATTGCATTGTCACGATGGGCTTGAGTCTTTTACTGTGTACCATTGTGTATTGAAAGTAACTCATTTTTTGATTTTACAGAGACACCAAATTTGGCTTGTTTCTCAGAAGGAAATTTGGACTTTTGAAAAATGTTGGGACTATACAAGGGCCATGGAGACTTTAAAAGACCATGGTGTTTACCAAAATGCATGTGGGAATACCCATAAGACTTTGAGGCCAAAGGCAGAATGCTGAGGTTTGAATTTTAAGTCCCTCAGCAGCTCCTACCTTGGACACTTAGACTCTACCTTCCGGTGCTGGTTTGAAGGTTGAGTATTTGGGGGGGGGGGTGGACAGAGGGGGCTTGGCTGTCAGTGGGGACAGCTCTTGAAGGTTAAACCTGTCCCTGGGTCCAATTGAGTCTGTCACCTTGCAAGTTGTTGACAAGATGCTCCGGTAGCTGAGACCAACTGAAATCCTTGTGAAATGGATCCAGAATATACTGTGCTTGGTTTCTTCTCTTTCTCCTCTCTCTCCTCTCCCCTCCGTCCCTCCCTCTCTCTCTTCCTCTTCTCCCTCCCTCTCTCTCTCTCTTCCTCTTCTCCCTCCCTCTCTCTCTCTCTTCCTCTTCTCCCTCCCTCTCTCTCTCTTCCTCTTCTCCCTCCCTCCCTCTCTCTCTTTCTCTTCTCCCTCCCTCTCTCTCTCTTCCTCTTCTCCCTCCCTCTCTCTCTTCCTCTTCTCCCTCCCTCTCTCTCTTCCTCTTCTCCCTCCCTCTCTCTCTCTCTTCCTCTTCTCCCTCCCTCTCTCTCTCTTCCTCTTCTCCCTCCCTCCCTCTCTCTCTTTCTCTTCTCCCTCCCTCTCTCTCTCTTCCTCTTCTCCCTCCCTCTCTCTCTTCCTCTTCTCCCTCCCTCTCTCTCTTCCTCTTCTCCCTCCCTCTCTCTCTCTTTCTCTTCTCTCTCCCTCCCTCTCTCTCTTTCTCTTCTCCCTCCCTCCCTCTCTCTCTTTCTCTTCTCTCTCCCTCCCTCTCTCTCTTTCTCTTCTCCCTCCCTCCCTCTCTCTCTTTCTCTTCTCTCTCCCTCCCTCTCTCTCTTTCTCTTCTCCCTCCCTCCCTCTCTCTCTTTCTCTTCTCCCTCCCTCCCTCTCTCTCTTTCTCTTCTCTCTCCCTCCCTCTCTCTCTTTCTCTTCTCCCTCCCTCTCTCTCTTTTCTTTCCTATTAGGGATTTGGATTACTGTACACAAAAGTAGTTAGTGCATCTTTGAAATGACAGCTGAGGAGCACACCCTGGGGATTCTTCATGCCTATCCCCAGACAGCAGATCATCAGAAAACACCAGCCAGAAAGTGCACATTTGTCATTCTGTGTGGTGATCGGTGATTTCCCTGGTACGTTCTTTTCCTAACCTTATGATCATTATTTCATTACGTTTTCAGGGTTCCTAACTGCACAAATACTAGTTTGTTGAATACTCGTCTGTTGGATCTCTGTATTAAAAAGCCCTGCTGTATTGCTTTCCTGTAATGCATGTAATATTATTTTCATTTCATGGGCAAGCAAACCCCAATGTATTGTTTTCTCTGAGGCTTTAATTGGGTTGTAACTCTTTCCTGTAATTCCACAAGACAGAAAACTCTTCCTGTAAGTCTACTTTTAAGCACGATAGTAAACGGCTATTTAGATAGTCTAGCCTGGGAATCTGCAGGAATACATCTCCTCATTGTAAGCACACTTAGGTGACCCTAGGAAAGCAGACACCAAGCTGTGGGGTAGATGTGCCCTGCAATGTCCTGAAACCCATTTCCTTAACTTTTTAATGAGACCAACTGTTGTTTTTTGATGAATCAGAACCTTCCCTTCTACCAGGCTGGATGTCTCTGTCAACATCTCCCCAGGCTGCAGTGACCATAGTGCGGAGCTGTGCCCCACCTACCTGGACAGCAGAGCAGTAGGAGAGCTGGAGCCCCTGGCTGCTGGGCGCATCCATTGTTTATACCGCAATACTCAGACTTTTTCAAAATGAACTTTGAAGGTTTATATATTATTTCCTCGGGCTAATGTATATGTATTCTTATCTATTTTTGAGGTGCATTGAAGGAAATCTATTTCTTCTTGGTCAAAAGAATGCTATCTACCCCAGGCCTGTGTGGAGATCTAATATTCCAAGCTACCCAAAATAAGTCAATCTTGTTGGGCTGGTCTGCCACCTGGCTAAGGGACTATGCTTTAAAAGGGCCATCTCACCTTCTTGCTAAAGAAAGGAGGGAGAATTATTCATGAGTGAGATAATGTACTTTTCTTTCTCAGAAAGCAGGGCCCAGGTCCAGTCAATCATGAACTCTCCTGAGGCTGTTAGGTTAGCATATCTCTCTGAAACGTGTAATTTTCTTTTCTTCTCTCTTCCCCCAGTACGGTTCTGAACTTGGGCATGCTTTCCCTTACCTTGGGCTCTCACTGTCACCCCTCCTCCATGTCTCTGCCACCCTTGTTGAGAATGTGGCTGACACTTACTGCTAGACATGCTGTCTTTACTCAGATTGCTTGGCTAGTCCACGTTTCATCCTGGCAGCTGCTGTGAGTTGAGCCGTTAGTGATTAAGTCTAATAAAATTGTCCTGGAGCTTCTTTCTGAGTCTCTTCTCAGCGATTTTATTGACAAGACTAAGTACCCTGAAAGGGAGCTCAATTTTCTCAGTAATGTGACATCCTAGGCTGGCCCCCAAATTTCCAGTAATAACACAAGGTTGGTAGCTGTAGATTCAACATAAGTATGTTCAAATTTTAGTTAAAACTCAGACCATTATCAAATCTTAAGACTGCAGAGATTTGGAATGCTCTAAATACAGTTGTAGGAATCCCAGGACATTAGTCAGAAAGTAGAGAAAGTACAGGCAAGATTTGGAGCATTTGTTTAATATACAAAGTCTTTCACAGATACTGGTTTCCTTAGTTTGTCTTAAGCACACATTACTCACAAACAGTAAATTGTTAATGAAAGACAGTTAGGTAAACTGAGAAAGTACAAATGCCCAACCCCCAAACTGCACAGTTAAAATACTGTTTCTCCTTTGAACCTTGTGTCTGATTTCAGCATGGACTTTTCTCAGGTGTGAAGTGCTGCAGGCCAATCGCAGCACTCCTTCAACTGTATCGTGAAAAATAGCACCATTGAGCTGATGGAAGGACGCATTTATAACAATTACAATAATGAGTTCTAGGTTCTTAGTATTTGCCCCAAAATATTCATTGGCATGGCACGGTAAATTATATCTGACAGATGAAATAAATGACCTTTCTACTTCACCCCCCCCAACCATTGTGATTTCTCATGATGATGTCATTGTGCTGGTGAACTCACTTCAGAGGAATAAATGTCAAGGGTAGCCAAGTGTGAGGGTTCTCTGTGATATCATTACCTATAGCAGCAGGTGAGGTCTTGATCCTGGGACATTGTGAGTAAATCTCAATGGTCTGCATATCAGTACCCTCGGTTATTGGGACTCTCAAGTTTCATTTTCTTTCTTTTGTAGGGTTTTGTTATTGTTTTATACTTAAGTAAATCTGGTTGGGATGGGGCTTCACTTTTTAAAAGACTGGCATTTTTATTTATGTGCATATCCATATATGTATGTATGTGGGTACCTCAGAGGCCAGAAGAAGGTGTTGGGTGCCAAGGATCCAACCAGGACTGGCTTGCAAGAGCAGGTGTCTAACCACTGATCCATCCCAACCCTGGGCTTCACCTTTTCAATCGTATACTTTATTACACCTAATGGAAATGTCAACTCTAGATAGAAAGTATTTTCAGTGTCTGTTTTATGGTATTTCTAGTACCCCAACTTCCACTCTGTGTTTATAAAAAATCCAATTTTAACCTATAAACTCAGCAATTCAATGCTTTGCTTCAATTTCACTTTAATATTTACATGAGAGCAGGTAAACATGCCTCAAGATAATGTCATTCTATAAAGCAGCATTTCTCTGTGGGCTGTAAGTCAGGCAGGCCATCAAAAACAAACCTTTTCATTGTTATTAAGTGAAAACTCCATCATGCAAAGCTGGTTTTATACTGGCTTTGAAAGTTTTAAACCTTTTAGTTTATTTTGTTTTTGGAGAAAGGTATCAGGTAGCCTAGGCTGGCCTCTATTTGGGACTCAACTCGGGCAGAGGATAACCATGAACTCTTGCACCTTCCAGTTGCTGGAAATGGATTAGTAAGAGCAAGGGGGAAATACTCAGAAAAACTGAATGATGATTGACCCCCTTGTGTGACGTTAGGATCAACCCATCCATCCTTTGTTGTTCAAATTCATCTTCAGTCTTTAAAATGGAAACTATTTGGGAAGTTAATACAAAGTGTAAGGTTCAGATCTTTTTCATTAATGTCCTGCGAACCCTTATTTCAGAGGTCTGTTAGGTCTGTTCCAGTTTTATTATATCCATTGTACTCCCTGCATATTTAATCCTCGTCTCTCTTTTAAGTTTTAAGGAAGATGAGTTTTTAATAAGCTTTTGTTTCCTGACTGAATACCTTAACATTTCTCTTGTATATGTACATGAATATACACGCCACACACACACAATTGACATTATTTACTATGTCTTTATTTCTAAGGGTGGGACTATTTGGACCCAGTGTCAGTCACTACAAATACCATACTCTTCTCATTGAAAGATTGCTTTCTTTTCCCTTTTCTTTGATAATCTGTGAAGAACAAACACACTGATGCTTGCAAAGTGTGTGGATGTGGTACCCAGATTTGTGCAACATGTTGCCCATGCTTTGGTTTTTATGGACATCGCTGCCTTTTCAGAATAATAAATAATGACAGATAACCAAAAAAAGGTCACTTTTTAAAAATGTGGCCTCTTTGAAAGGTAACTATATATGATTCTTTACCTAACTCACTGCAGTGCCATACAAGTGTATCTGTATGTACACAGCAGTGTCAGTTGCTGAACCGACAAGCAGCTTATCACCATAGAATCTTGAGCATTTTTATGTTGAACTGAGCAAGGGAATACTGCCAGGTGTAACCAAGGCTGAGATTTTTAGTTAAGATGTGCACCTGTCACAATGACACACCGTATGAATTTTAAAATCTCAACACATCTGATTTAGTAATAAAATATTTAATTTTTACTTCCCTATCATTACTTTATAGGTACCACACAGAAGTTAATTTTGTAACATTGCTACAGACTGTACTGACTGCCTATACTTTTGTTTGTTAACCCCTTTGAAAAGTGGTAACTTCCTTTAATTCAAGCTGGAATATTTAATCTGATGGGTCTAATGCTCTGTAAATCAACCTTTAAATGAAACTGCAAAACAAAGTAGTGGATTGAACTGCTGTTTTGAAATCTACAGCTGTTAAATGAGACAGGTGTAGTTTTTAATGCAAGGGCTCTGCTACCCACCATCCTTAAGTAGATGCTGTCCAACACACTTGGTTCAGATTGAAGTGTGTCATAAATACATGGTGGATTTTGAAGACTTGGTTCAACAAAATGATGAAAGCTATTTTAATAAATGCTTTCATTGATGACTTGAAATAACAGTGTTGAATAAATTATGTTAACTGACCTATTTTTACTTTTCCTAATGGGGCACACTAGATTTCAATTTTACATCTGCATTTGCAACTCACATGTCTATTGTTGAGCACTGTGTAAGAGGGACCAGATAAAACACAGCATAATAGTTGCTTTCAAAAAAACTGCTTGCTAAACTCCACAATGCTCTGAAAAATCTTTCATGATTTAAATTTAAACAAAATTCCAAACATTTCTATCTTCAAATGTGTATTGCATCCATTTAAAAACATGCATCTGTCAAAATAACCAGACTTCACAATAGCCAGAAAAATCAGCTGTCAAAGTGTAAAAAAAAAAACAAACCAAACCCTCAAGTCCTCCAGGTTTGCCTCTGGTGTGACTTAGGGATGATGCACACAATTGCAGGCTTAAAACCAGATGTGTGTGAGTCATTTCCAGTGGAGAAGGCCAACCTTACAGAACCCTCCAAAGAAGTGTACACTACATTTGAAGTCTGTTCTGGAATCCGCTGTGCACTGCTTGAGAGAGGATCACATGTCCATCCAATCTTTCATCACTGGAAGCACTGCTTATACCAACCATCCCTTCTGGGCTCGCTCCCTAACTCGGCCTTTCCATGTCCCGCGTCAGGCTCTGCTTCTTGGGATCCTGGTCACTTGATATTTTCTCCTCATTTCCCTTTTGCTCCAAGTCAGGACAAACAAGTCAGTAGGGGAACGGAGAAGACAAGGAAGCCACCAGAGCAGAAACATTTCTGTAGTGGCTGGGACTGTAAAGATCCTTATGTGACAAAGTTCCCCTCATTCCATCAGACCGGTATAACTTCAGGTGGGGCGCCCTCGGCAGATGGTGGCAGTGAATTTGAACCCGTCTGTGTCACAGGCACAAGCACGGCATCCTTGATTTCTGTGTTCACATTACATGAGAAGTTCTTCTCCAGTTTGTTGGCAGTGTCTGGGCAATTCTGCACAAAGATCACACGGTTGTAGGCCTTCAGCCTACGCCACAGTTGAACATAGACTTTACACTGTACATACATGAAGACAAGACCTCCTGTGAAGCCAATGGCCACCACAACTAGTTTTGTCCAAAATGGCCATTCCAGCACACCTGTGAGATAGATAGAAAGAGACTGAGTTTTTTTTTTAAATCAAGTTGTCATTTCTACATTTGGTCTCCCCAGCTGTGACCCCTACTACACATGCTTCTATGGATTAAATGCATTGTGCCACAAGGTCTGCCAAAAGGAATAGGGTCAATTTGTGGTTCCCGAATCTATGAAACAGCTGGCATTTCCAGTATGCCCAGACTTCTCAGGAGGCAATGATCATTCACAGAGTGATGCTGCAAGGCTGTCAGGAAGACCTGGGTGTAAAGATTTTTTTTCTTCAGTGAACAATGCAAACTTAGGGGACCCTGGCAAAAAGTTTTCTTATTCTCTATCCTATTGGTCATTTATGAAGCTTGTATTTCTCAAATAAGGTTACTCCCTTAGGTTTTTTTAAAGATTGCCCCCCCCCCTTTGCATGTGTTACATCTTTTTCTTTGAAAAAGAAATTTTTCCTCCGAGGAACTTAGGGTGGGGACAATTGTCTGAACGTAAATGCACTTCCGTTATTGGCAGGAAACATCTTTCTAGGGCTGTTGATTCCACATTAATCTCTTTCCCTGACTGGTCACCTATGTGTACTTCTATGTTCTTTATGGTAACCTGAAACTTATTTTTAAGGCAGGTTAAGAATATAGTAGAACTTACTAGAAAATTTCTGCATAGCCAAGAAGTTCCCTTCAGCTACTTCTCTCTTATACTTTATCTAAAGTCCTATCTGTGTAGTGTTGGGAACCACATGTCCCCTGTCCTAATCCAAGCTCAGGCTGCTGCATGGCTGTCCCTAACTTCTTATAGTAAACCACCGCATTAGAGCCCACCCCAGTGAGAAAAGGATGCACCTGTGTCATGAAGTTGATGAACACAGAATCTACACCTCCACTAGTGACATTATTTCCTGCTGATCCCTGTGAAACTTCATGATCCCTATTATGGTGACAATGTAGGTCAAACTCTGAAACTGACATACAAAGCAAACAAATGTTTTGCTGTCTGAAAAGGCAAATGCCTTTTTCAAAATCTTCAAATACATAAAACTCCACTAGAAATATAACTAATGTTAATGAATGCACTTTGAAATATGTGAAAGGAGTCTAAGAATATTAACTTGAGAGAGATGCTGGAGGCAGTTATGATTTCTTGAGTCACTATTTTGGAGATGTACCTTGGTATTATGGTCCCATAGATAAAACTGGGTCCCCAGGCTTGGCTACAGGTGTCCTTATGTGCTGAGCCACCTTGCTCCTCTGAATAGCCTGCAACTGTCATGTTAGGAAGGCAAGACCAATGTGCTAGATGATTAAAACAATAACAAAGCCACGATGGAGAGATAGCCCAACTCTTAATCTTTAAAGGGACAGGAGCTCAGTTTATGTTTTCAGAGCATCTATATCTACTTTACCTTTCTGCCCTCCAGTGTACTGGCACACACCTAATACAGAAACACACACACACCATACACACATGTACCACACCACACACACACCACATAGCAGATCCTCCTCCTACACACACACACACACACACACACACACACACACACACACACACTCAGATAAATATTTAGAAAAATAGCCAAACTCTACATAGCTCAGCTGCACTTGTAATTCTTTGATTCTAGCTAATAGCATCTCCATTGTCAGACAGGTGAAGGAACCTATGCTCGACTATGCAGCTACTGGTTAGAGCCAGCTCTCTCCAGGTGCAAGAGTTGACTGTGCATATCAGCCCACCTGGCTCAGCCAAAACAAATGCCTAACCAAAGCACAGAATGAGGCTAAATAAATGGTCGCTGTTTTCAGTCACAGTGTATGTATGGATTTTTAACGTAGTAAAGACCAACAGACACATTGCTTAAAAATGGAGACAAAAGTTACTAGGCTGACCCATGTGTTCTAAGTGTCAGCCTAAAGAGTTAGCAGTGTGCTCGGCTGACAGAGTGCATGTGAACGGCCCTTGCAGTCATGTCTCTGGATGACTAAGTTGCGCGTTAAGAGCAGTGATGTCCATGGTGCCCATGTTCAAATCTTTCTCACTTCTTATAGGCTCCAACTTCTGTAGGCCTTCATCCAGAATCCAGGGGTCTGACAACCAGCTATGATATTGGCATAGAGGCAGCCATATGCAGCCTTACTCTGCGTCCCCAGCATCCTTAATTTTTTTTTTTTTCCTCCAGGGGGATAACTCAAATAAACCACCAAAAGTCAGTGGAACATTGGAGGAACCATGTGCACTGAGCCAAATGACGGCTGTTTATAATTTGGGCTATAGTCCCTGGGCCCATTCAGATTAATTTGCTTCCTAGAAATACTGTTTCTCAGAAAATGCATTTCCCTTTAGCGGAATCAGTTCTCTGCCTTCTCTGGTACACAGGCTGGGATACCTTTAATATATCATTTTTGTTTTCTTTTTAAGTCCAATCGAAGAAACCAGAAGGTTCCTGATGAACTTGTGATATAGACATAGAGCTGTAGATCAGGCAATTTATTTATTTTCTCATTTTAAACCAACAATCTCTATTTCTCTCTTTAAGGTTGGTATTTCTTACTGTACTGTAGACTAGAATGTGTGTAAACACCTATTATGTTATCTAAAGCCTTTGAATCACACAGAAACAAAATAGAAAGAACCTAGAAGCTTCAGGGATCCTGCAAGACTTCACAAAATAGCTCAGAATATGATTGGTTGGCGCTTTCATTCTGCAGTTACAAGTGTGAATGTATACAGGAAGCCTGTGTGGGCTGACACTCTCTGCTTTTCCCTTTACAATTGTGTGAATTAAAAGACACAGTATATATTTTTCCTTATTTTTTTTGATGTTCCAAGTAAGTTTTTAAATAATATTCAAATGTAAAGTTCCGTGTAAATAAACTATGAATGATGTGGCATACCACTTACATAAACACATTTAAATTAACCTAATGTGGAAATTCAGTTTATGATATCTGAAAACGAGCCATATTGAAAACCTCTAGGAGGCAGAGTCTAGCTCTCTTGGTTTCACAAATAAAGAAGCTATGCTCTGGAGAGCTGATTTTCTTCACTCTCCCAGCGATTGCTAGCCAGTGTCTGTCATATTAGGGTTGTACTGACTTCTAGAAGTCAGTTAGAGCTGTGGTCATGGCTACAGCAAAAGCTACAGTCAGGGAACTATTTTGAGCTTCCAGTGCCACGTGATTTTTGAATAAGACATAGTCCTGGCCTAGAGGAGCTTCTGCCAGTACTTGGGCCCAGTGCCAAAAGGTCAGCCTTGAAAACATAGCAGTATTCTAAAACAAAATAAAAATCCTTGTAGAAGGGACTCTCAATTCACAGTACACACTTACACTGTTTTAAAAATAAGTTTCTTTTTTAAAAAATGAAATAATACGTGGATTATTTGTCTAGAACATGTAAGGAAGAGGTAGGAGGACTCTGATGCTCAGTGACAGCAATAATTTATATTGTTAATGTGAGGAAGCGGAGGTAGGAGAACCATGCGGGGACCAGACATGTCTAATGTAAAAGAACATCTTAAACCCCACGAAGGGCTTGCTTTCTTTCCTGTTATCACTACAGTCAAATTTGCTGCTTTCGACTCAGCAGCACTTCTAGCTGAAAAGGACAATTTGTTCCTCTTTAGACATTTCTGAAGGCTTTCAAGATGGATTTAAAATATCCTGGCCTCTCCAGTACTTCAAAGGTAAATTCAGGAGCAGCACACACAATACCCGAGGAAGACTAAGATGCTAACATCCCAGACACATACCATAGTTACTCCACCATTTAAGGGGGAAAGAACGGCTTCACACAACTTAGGCAGATGTGCATGCTGACCTACCATGTGTGAGGAAAAGGCTTGAGATACAAGTGAGTTGTAAATACATGTGACTAGATTGTCACCATGATTTCCGTGGGTCCTGAAAAATGTCCCACAAGTACACAGCTTGGTGGGGAGCCAGACTCTCCTACTCTACATATACCTACTTCCTAAATTAACCACCTGAATACCAAAGGTAAAGATGATCTCATTGCGGTTGCTGGTATTCAATGAAAGTGGTCTGAACACTATCTAATCTTTGTGCATGAAAGCCAATCCTGAATTATCACTAAACTTTTTTTTTTTTTTTTTTTTTTTTTTTTTTTTTTTTTTTTTTAAGAGCCTCGTGACCTGCACTGGCCTTGAATTTACTCTGTTGCCAAAAATGACTCTGAACTTCTGATTCTTCTGCCATCTTCTGCCACCTTTCCTTACCAAAATAACAGGGGTTCAATCATCACATCCTGTGTATGTGGTAATGGTAACCAGCGTCATGAGTGTTAGGGCAGGTGCTCTACTGAGGCACATGACCAGCACCAAGGCCTTTATTGGGAAAGTTGACTTCTGCAGGGCTATTTGTAATCTGAAGAATTGAACCTGTGTTATGCAGCAAAGGCAGAGCTGAAGAAGTGAGTCATAACTCTTGGATGAGCCCAGAAGATCGGGAGTGAATCCCAGACCATTGGCCATTGAGTTATTTACACGGTTGGAGCTGGCTTTTGTTCAGATTGTGACTGTACCCCGGCTCTTCTCCCTTGAAGAAAGCATTTAACTACATTTTAATTTTCACAGGAGCCCAAGGCTGAAAGACTTTGAAATTTTAAAAGATAGTTTGGATTTTTCAGAGATTGGATATTTTTAAGTGACTGAACTTTTAATGTGTTTGAATTTATAAAACTGTGGCCTTTTAAAGTTTTTTGTATTTTATATTGCGACAATAATATGCCTTCTTGGGGATACATGAGAAAGGAAGTTTCTAATTGAAAAGTGATGTTCATGTGTTAAGCTGACAAAGGGTCAGTTGTCCTGGCTAGAGTCATTCGAAAGCAAAGAACCTCAATCAAGAAAATGCTATAAGATCCGCTGTCAGGCATTTTCTTAACTGTGATCAATGGGGGAGGGCACAGCCCATTGTGGACGGTGCCATCCCTGGGCTGATGGTTGTGGCTTCAGTAATTAAGTAGACTGAGCAAGCCATGAGTAGCAAGCCAGTAAGTATCCTTCCATGAACTCTGTATCCTGCCTCCAGGTTTCTGTCCTGCTTGGGTTCCCTTCCTTCCTTCAGTGAGGACGGTCACTGGAAGTGTAAGATGAAATAAATCCTTTCCTTCCCAACTTGCTTTTGGTCATGGTGTTTCATCACAATGATCATCGCAATGATAACCCTAACCAAGACAGTGCTCTGCGTGGAAATGAGAAAGAAGAATTCCAAAGAAAATTCTATAAAGAGTGGAAAAGCTTGGGTACATACTTCTGCACCTTGGCTAGGTCACTTGCCAAGTCCCAGACACAGTGATATGGGATCAGGAACCTCACTACACTGCTTAAGCTACTTTGAGCAAGCAAAGGAAGAAAAAAAAAAAACAATTATGTCAAGGAGGCAAGTCTTGGTAGGGCTGAGGGCTGTACATGGCACACTCGCATAAAGGGAGTCTGGGTGTTCAGGGAGGAGCTGCAGGTTTTTTGTTGTTAGAGAAGCTCAATAGGCACCTCAGGGAGCAGGTGAGACACCAAAGCTAAGTGCCAGGGTAACACAGCAGAGTTGTGGCTTCCAGATTCTCACAGTCCTGAGAAATACTTGTCAGGCTTTAAATCCCGGATTGTGGAAATGGTTTCCCAAGCAGAGGTCTAGGGGATTTGTGATAATATTTTGTTTGCGCTCTAACAGATAAAGGTGGCCTGAAGATCAGAGGGGCCAGAGCCTGCCAATAGTTAGCCATAGAGCTAGGTAGTAGTGGCACACACCTTTAATCTCAGCACTTGGGAGGGGGAAGCAGGAAGATCAGGAGTTCAAGGCCACTCTGGGCTACATGAGATTGATCAAGTCTAAAATAGAAACAGATGCAAACATTGGGGGCTCACACCTTTATTCCCAGCACTAGGGAGGTGGAGACAGGAGCTCACTCTGTCTGAGGACTCTGTAGAGGTAAGAAGTCTGCTTAGTGGTTGCTCCCTTGTCTCTCTAATCTTTCAGTATTTACCCTGATATCTGGGTCTAGGTCTTTATTTTGAAGAACAATTAGAATTTGCACTGCATGTATGGATTCAATTAGAAGATTAGGATGTCTATTTCTAATGAATTCCAGGAAATGACAGTGCTGCTGGTCCTGAAGCTATTTTGAGTTGGGTTACCTAGGAGTTAGGTTAGGGATATTTATGGAAACATTCTTTCTCTTTTTCTCTGACGCTTGGGTGTGTGTGTGTTGGTTAAGAGAATCTGGAAAGGACTGGTTTATAGAGAGGAAATAACTGATCAGGGATTTAGAAATAGATTCTCAGGGAAAGGTAGATCTTTGTTTTAATTGATGACACCTAGGTCTTTGGGGGCAGCAGCATCCCAAGAAAGAACTGGAGTTACATATTAACAATATTGACTAGGTGGAGATAATGTACAGATTCATCATTTTGTATTCTGTGGTAGTTAATGAACACAAGTTACAGATGGAAAGAATGGAGAAGGTTTAGGTAAGGGGCTTTGTTCTATAAAAAAACAGTTTTCACATGAATATTATTGTGGGGAAAATAAATGGAAAGAATCCAGGGCTATGAGGCAGAATACACAAGATTTGGTGACTGATTTCAGGGAGAAGAAATAATACCCAGAGAAAGAAGGGGAGATCCAGATATTGGAGATGCCTTTCTCATGGTGCTGATGTTGGATGTGAGAGATAATGTGAACATTGAGCTTGAGTCCCTGGAAGACTATCAGAGATGCTCTCAGGAGGGAGGGAGATGCAAGCTTTGGAGCATATTATGAGCTGGGCATAAAATTGGGGGGGTAGTTATCAGCATGTAAGCAGCATCTAGAGCTTTAATAGAGGGATGACAACTGGAGCATGAACAGGGGAAGAAGGGAAGAGATGTGGGGTTTTGGCTTCTGCAGTTGATCCTATCAAACTGTACTGTCAACAGTCACAGCTCACATATCTCAGGTATCTCACAGGCACAGCTGAATAAATAGGAGTGTTTTCCCCTGGGAATCTTGTCTGGGTGTAACACAGGTGAAATCAAGTACTGCTTCTGCTCCATCACAGTCTGGCCAAGCCAGGAAGATGTCCAGTTATGGAAATGTGTGGTTCTCCAGTGGGGGTTCTACTTAACCATTAAGAGTAGGAAGTCTCTGGCCAGAAGTCATCAGATTTACCCTGTCTAGCTAGGAACACACTTTACTCCTAAGGGGGTGAGTTGGGTGACGTAGGAGGAAGACTCTGCTTTCTGTGTGTGCATGGCTGGGTGTCTGGTACTTGTTATGTGCAATTATTGTTTTAAGGCCCTACCTGAAGGGGATGAGAATTAATTTAATCCAGATTTTATATGACAGCTGAGAAGCAAGAAACTCTGGGGAGAGTCATAATATGGCAAAACAGAAGCTTGCTGTAACTGAAGTAGTTTATAAATACGTTACCATTGCATAAATGAATTCTAAAAAATCCCATCCTGTTTCTCTAGTATTTAGACTTGATGTAAGTTTTTATTTTCTTTCTTTTTTTTGCCTTGCAATGTTTTTTATTTGAAATTTTTTTCTTTTTTTTTCTCTTTACATACTCTCTCTCCCCCTCTTCCCAGTCACCCCTGGCTTCCCCCCACCCCAACCCTTCATCCACTCCTCAGAGAGGGTAAGGACACCCAGGGAAGTCAATACAGTCTGGCACGATATAGGCTTTTCTTATGTTTTTGTTTTTAGAAAGCAACACTAGAATCGAAGCTGTGTCCAGATCATCTTCCCTTCAACAACTGTGCTCACCAAGAGCCCTGCAGGCCAGAAACCTTCCCAGTGCATCCCACTTTAGGGAGCTCAGAGTACAGGAATGCTGGTGTGCACTGCTGCCCCCAAGTGGAGAAGCCTGGGAAGCCTTTAAACCTAAGAATATGTTTTTGGGATATCTATTTTTGTGGTCTGGGTGTGGCTAAATTTTTTACTAGAGGGTTAATCCACTCCATCAAATTACCCAGTGCACATTCTCTACAGTGTTACCTTATGCCTTCAAAGAAGCAACAGATACAGAGAATTAAGTAAAATGTTAAAGCTTTCATTTCTTCCTTCCTGCATTAATTCCTTTTCCCTCCTTTATTAATTCCCCTTTCCTTCCTTCCTTTATTAATCCCATCCTTCTGTCTTATATTAATTCCTTCTTTTTGTCTTTTTCTTTTTCTTTTTTTTTGGGGGGGGGTAGCTCTGGCTATCCTGAAACTCACTGTGTAGACTAGGCTGGTCCCAAATGCAGAGATCTGCCTCCCTCTGCCTCCCTAGTGCTGCCATTAAAGACATGTGCCACCACAGCCCAGGAACTCTCTACTTTTCTAACAGTTGTGTTTTCGCGTCAGCCAGAGCTTGATACCCAGCGAGCCTCTGAGAAGTCTGGATGAAGGATGCTGCTATCCAGGCATCACCCAGACCCAACACATCCCAAGTCCTTACTTGGGATCCCAAGTAGTCCATGCTTTTCAGTCACAGTTGATCAAGGAGGTAACTGGAGAAGGTTTGGCTGCCAGTGCTGGTCCCTGCTCAGGTGTCTGGAAACCTACACTTCAGCTACAGCTCCCCGTCCTTTCTGGAGTGCCAGCATGAGAATCCAGGGGAAGAGCTGGGAGGGGAGGGATGTCCTTACCATTATCGTTACCTTGCTTTATTTCTTCTGCTGTCCGGTCGATCAGCACATACAGAGACCACACCACACAGGTGACGGCGATGACGTGGAACGTAACGGAGCAGAAAATTTTCCGTCTTTCACTTGTGGTCATCTGGAGCTTTTCCCACTGCAAACAGAAACAAGTCGGTCACCACTGCGTTTGCAACCAGAACTTTCCATTTTCCATTTATGTTCCAGGCAAGAATCTGCAGTGCAAAGTATGCATCACGTTTTCAATTTTTTACATCAGATTGCTATATAGATTCAACAAGTCTCCCAAAGTCTTCGTTTTCGAGGTCACTAGGTAATTCCCAGCTTCCGTTGAGTAAAGCCACATCTCCCAAAGCCATCATTTCCCAGGTCACTAGATAACTCCTAGCTCCCTTCCAGTATGAGGGCTAAGACCTTGGAATTTAGTTTGTAGGAAAGGACAATAAAAGCTTGATGTTGAGGAGAGCTCCCCTAACATGATACAGAAGAACTGTTATTTACACTGTTCCCCCTCTCTGATTGGACAGTCATCGTGGAGCTTTCTTTATTGGGCTTTATGAGAGCCAACAGAGAGCTCACATAATAACTATGTGCTAATAGCTGGGTTCATGAAGTTATCTTATGTGTTAGTCAAGGATAACAACAGAGGAGGGTGTATTATTAACACGGCTGCTGATAAACAGACATGGCTCCACAGACGCCAGTGAGAATTGTTCAATATGGAATCACAGATATCTGAGCACTGGCTTTTAACAAAACTGTCATCTTGGAGAAAGACTGATTTGAAGATCTTTTTCTGGCTTTAGTAGTTCTATAGAGTTAATTGGAATAACATACACATCAAAGAATGTTACCATTTGACAATAATATTTTGGATTTGATAAATATTTTTCAAATAACTCTAGAATCAAATAATGCAAGACCTTGCAAAAAATTATTTGTGTATTGAGATCTTCTGTATTCTAGTGCAGGGGATTGACTTTAGTAAATACACACACGTACACATTGTCCATCCTCAATCAGAAAACTGGCTTTAAAAAAATCGTAAGCATTGGGGCTGCTGTGGCTGGAGAGGTGACAGTAGTGATGAGTGTGGCCTTGCCAAGGACCAGGTCTCGGTTTGGTCACTTACACTGAGTTGTTCACAACCACCTGTGACTTCAGCTCAAGGTGATGCAATGCTCTCTGGCTTCCCAGGGTAGGAAGGCACACAGATACATGTAAGTACAAATGAATGAATCTCTTTAAAAAAATCTAGACATATAGATAAGAAGCAGTTTTATGAAATAAAATATATTGTCTAAAATCAGTGGTTCTAAAAAAAATAAAATACCAGGAGTGGATAGGGTAAGGACAAATCGTTTGTAAAGCTTCCCATTGCCAGGTAATAAGAGCTCAGGGCTTTTGTTCCTTAGTGAAATTAGAAGTGGTATTTTAAGGAGAAAGTAAGAGAGACATCAACTTTTTCCAATATATAAATCCTCACAGGACCATTCAGAAGTTTATCACAGTGTAGATGCAGGGCCACAGCGCCCTCTGCCATATGAAGACATTATTGCAAGCGGTCCTCTCCTCGGGGCCTCCCAGAAATCAAGGCATTTATCAGCTGTTCCTGTCTGTGGGTCGGTATGCAAGCTTTTCAGCAAAGTTTGCAAATGTTCATAATGACAAAAGGATGAACGAGGTACGGGTATAAGACTCATTTTAAGAAGTTATGAAAATGCTGTCATTTAGTATCTGCAGTGTTGAAACGGTAGTAGCAAATTCACATGACATTTGTCTTTCTCACCCACACCATGCGTCAACGAAGCAATGTGTGATTTATGCTCACATTTCCAGATGTGTCCTGTGACATTCGGGACATCTCTTGCAGAAGCTCGTCCATTCCGCAGAGATTTCCCCATCATGAGCACTAGGTTACCTACCAGACCTGCAGATTACCCAGCCTCACTGGCAGGTGCTTTAGACAAGATGTTGCCATGTAGCCCAGGTTAACCTTGAATTCACAATCCTCCTGTCTCAGTCTGGACAGCTGCCCTCATCATGCCTGGCTCCTTTCCCACATCTCTATAATTTCCCACTTTTCTATCTTTCTCTTGTACTAGTCAAGTTTTCCTCCATGTCTTGAAAACACATCAACCAAGGCTGGCCAAAAGCACTCCACAAAGAGTTAGCATCCCCTCCGTAGCCAGCCTTGGACTTTGAGGCTTAGCATCCCCTCCATAGCCAGCCTTGGACTTTGAGGCTTAGCATCCTCTCCATAGCCAGCCTTGGACTTTGAGGCTTAGCATCCTCTGGTCTTTGGTTCTTGTCTTCACCAACCTTGGCCTTTCCTCTCTCACAGAGACTTCCAAACATCAAAGCATTGAGAAGAACTGTATTATTCCTTCTTCCCTTCCTCCTTCCACCTCCTTTCCCTTCTTCCCAAGTTCCTCTATGTATCTCCCAGATTTCCAACATAACCCAGGATTTTTAGGGAATCTGTACTCTGATAGCTCAAATGATGCCCCTTGGTGACACCACTTCCCTTTGGTCCTTAATAGTATTGTGTTTTTTTACAGTCAGGGCCAGGAGTGTCCAGCCATCTGTTTAGACTATTTCTGTAATTTCATTTGCATAAGTGCAAAGCTGCATTTTAACTGCTTAAAATTTTCCAAGTCTTCTTGTATTATTACTGTAGGGTTTGTTGAGTACATTAGGTCTAAAATGCATTGTGTTTTGCAGACACCTTAGAACAATACAGTATGCAAGAGTCCATACTCAACTTTCAAGGGTTCTGTAACAAGAGAAATAGAAGTGTCTTGGGGTTCCATCCTAGAGCAAGTAGTTCTGAAGACTGTTCTCCAGCATCAGTCAGGGAGCTGGGGAGCTTGTTAATAATTCAGTGTTTAGGGCCCCATCTCACACTTACTGAGTTGGAAATTTTGTGGAGTCAAGTGCAGGTGCCCAGGCTTGGCAGCCAGGGCCTCTACCCACTGAGCCATCCTGCAGGCCTGTGATCTTGGTATTAGAAAGCTCTCTAGTCATTGTGACACAGTTGCAAATTTGAGATAGTCCTCTAATGAGGGTCTAATGAGGGTCTTTTGTAGACTCCTAGAGAGGCCTTGGTGGAGTCTAGACACAGCACTTCACTGCCTGTTGCAAACTAGTTACTAGTTAACTAGTTAAGGCAGGCCCGACTGTCTATAACACAAGTATATCATGCTGAGTAAAAGGAAATAATAACCAGTGGATTTGGAATAAAATGCTCGGCAGTCAGTTCATTACTCATTCAATCAAGCAATGCCATTGTGATTTTAGTTTTACTTCTACAATTAACATCAAAGTGGTAGAAAATGTTATTAAAATAGAATTGTGTTAGTATCAGTTTCAAGTATTTTGGGAGAGAACCAAATCACAGAGTCTGAATTTGTGAGGAATAACTCTTGAGATAAAAGTCACAGCTACACCTTTAGCCAAAACAACACCAGAAGAGAAAGACACCCTTTGCAGATGTTTAGTGCAATTCCTAAAAGCTTGATGGGTGCTAGGAAACAGGAAAGGCAGCCCAAGACACAGAGGCTGGATGAGGTTACTGAGCAGCAGAGACAGTAACTGTCGTAGACAAGTCAGAAATTACACTTGGTGTGACCTGTTCTTCAACAGAACTACACACAACTGTCCATGGAGTCCCCAGTTTCGTTACTGATAGGTAAACCCTTACATATTTTATCTGTGAATGCTGATAATTGTCTGGAACCACTGTACACGGACCATAGGGAAGGGACAGTGTGTGTGTGTGTGTGTGTGTGTGTGTGTGTGTGTGTGTGTGTGTGTGTGTGTTGTGTGTTGTGTTTCTCTTGATAATAGGGACAAGAGGGGAGGGTTTTGTATTATAGCATTGTAAGGAAACACATACAAAGAAATTTTAAATGGAAACAGGAAGAAATGGACCAATATCCAGTCAAAATAGAAATATTGTGATGCTGTTTGAGGAGTTTGTACATGGGTTTGTTTGGGATTGGAGAACGTAGTTATTGATATCTGACTGAAGTAAATATAACACTGAATATGGGCAGTACTATGCCAGTCTGGGCTTCCGGGAAAGAGGCGGGGGAGAAGAAGGAGGGGGGAGGGAGGGAGAGAATGAAAGAGAAGGGGGAGTGAGTGAGTGAGGGAGGGAGGGAAGGAGGGAGGGAGGAAGAGAGAGGCAGGATGAGCACAGGCACACGTTGCTCTCTGCTTCCTGGATGAGGACACCATGAGACCAGGCACATCTTGTTCCTTCCATCTCCCCAGCCACAGTGAACTATTTCCCCTGGAACTGTGGGCCCAAATCAACCCTATCATCACTTGTCACAGCAGTAAGGCACAGGGCTAATGCAGCCAGGTGGGCTTTGCTCACTCTATTCCCTCTGCCTCATTTCATTCACTTACACAACCTGCACCATGTCTGTGGATAAACAGAATTGCCTGAAGCAGCACCTACTGGCATGAAACACCGGGTTCTTTGTTTTGTTTTGTTTTCAGGAGTTTGGAATGCAAGGACTCCAGCCCCTTGTATGGAATGGCAGAGTGGCCGAATATCACCTGTGCTTATCTTCTGTATATCAGATGTCATCCCCAGGCGGATTGCAGTCCCCCAAGTGGATATAGGACTGTAGTGTCCAGAGAGTGACGGCAAGAAGAGAAGCTGGGACATGATCAAACTATAGGTGCCCCTCCTCTAGATAACTTAGATCCACAATGGGTGTGTCTGCATATAACAGAACCTGAGCACAGAAGAGACAATAGTTCCATGTTGTCAACTTTTCAAATTTCCTCTCTGAAATATGTCAACAGTATATAAACCTACATTATGCATACATTCACATGTAAATGTGCATAAGCCTTATTCTAGGCTATCAAGATGGTTTTTTTTTCTTATACCATTTCCTCTTATTTCTCCACTGTTTTTCACGTAGACTTTGGTAATAGGTGTTTTGAGCCACATCTTTATAACTTGTGTGTAGGGAAGAGTGCCCAGCAAAATTGTCCACTAGAGGGCGCAGTGCTACCACGAAGAAGATTTGCCAGCTAAGAAGAGATAGAGAAAAAATACAGTTTTCATTAATTTCTCTTGAGGGGACGACAATATATGCTCTTAGACACATCTACATGGACCTGTCGAGTAAGCAATTAAAATTTCAAATTTCTAGGCTGCATCATGGATTCATGGCTTAGGGTAGGAACATAGAAATCTGTATTATTAGTGTGAATGCAAATAACTTCACGTAGGGTAAGGGCTGAGAGGTACTTCCCAAAGAAAGAAACAGTGTAGGAAAGTATTTTTAGAGAAATAATGGAACACATAATAAAAGTTTTGTACTAGTGTTCCTATCTTTCCCTTCTTTTACAAGTTTTCCCTAAATCCACCTACATCCTAGTTGCCATTATCCATTTAAAAACACAGATTAAAGATCAAACTAACAGATTAAACAAAATTTCTTGAAAAATACTTGTTATTCTGCTTTCTCCTAGAGGTTTTGGGGAGAAAAACCAAATATTTTACTTTGGGAAGGAGGTGAGCATTGTAGTTTCGTGAGTGTCGGTGCCTCAGTAGATCTATGGTGCTATGCTCATGGGGATGCCTAATTGTGCACAGCAATGCTGTTGGGCACACAGAAGAAACTATGGCTTTTCTAAGATGTCACAGTTCCTCTTACTGGTAGACTCAGGACCTTGGGAATCGGCACAGCCAGGTGTCGGTTGACCAGGCTCCTCTCTAGACGCCTATGTCTCGTGCTGATTTCTGCGTGTGTGTCTCATTTGTCCCTCTTCAGTGATTCTCCACAGCACATGTGGGGTCTACCGGAGCCAGATCACTCTCCAATCACTCAATGATTATAGCATCTAACGGAGGCGGAGTTTTCATTTTGGGAATATTAAAAGAGGCTGTCGTGTCCCCCCCCCCCCCCCCCCCGGGACAGTGACTTTGATACTGTCTTGGCTGGCTTGAAACTGTGAATATGACATAGTTGGTCTCAAACTTGACATAATCCTTCTATATATTATTAATTTTTTTTTTTTTTTTGCCCTTTCTACATAGGTCTGGCTGTCCTGAAATTCACTGTTTAGACCAGGCTAACCGCATATTCAGAGAGATCTACCTGCCTCCTGGCATGACTGAAACCAAGGCCCTGAACATGAAACTGGGCTGACAGTAGATTTTTTTTTTTTTTTTTTTTTTTTTTTAAGTTAAAGAGCTAATGAGGAAAGGAGCAAATTGTACAGGGTGTTGCTTTAGGTGTTAGAAAAGATTGCTGATTAGGGTGGCAGTTGTAGAATGTGGAGTGTTTATTAGATTAAGAGACTGTGTAATTGCACATCAATAAGAGATAATCGGCTTTGATTTTATAAGCACGTATGTCGCTTTTCCAACTGCATTTCATTGTGTTAGAAAATATCATTCTAGAATTTTCCTTTAGGAGGCAGCAAAGAGAGAGAACTTTCTCCTTGGGACTCTTTACACACACCCACAGGAAGCTCAATTCTATGGACAGTCCTTTGTCTCTGCTTATTTTTCTTGGCTCAAAACATTCTTACCTTCCCATTCTGTGCCAACTCACTGGTACTGTCACATCTCAGTATTGCTCAGAAAATTTAATTTGAATTACATATTTTTTAACTGCTTAATTTTAAAACAAATCTGAAACTCCTATATTGTATTGCATCTTTAAGGGAAGCAAGTTCTGTTTTAATCTATAACTCTTCAGTTTAGGTTTTAGATCTAGTAACATTGAAATTAATAGTGTCCCAGTTAAAATATCTATAATCAGTTTTAAAAGTATTTTGATATGATGAATGTCTGTTTTAACTTAAAATCTTAGTCTCTATTCTCTTTGTTTTTATTTTTCAAGACAGGGTTTCTCTGCGCACTGTTCAAGCTGTCCTGGAGCTCACTCTGTAGACCAGGCTGGCCTCAAACTTTCAAAGATCTGCCTGCCTCTGCCTCCTGGGTGCGTCTATTCCTTACTTATGTGTATTTGCAGAAGTGAGGGTGGAGGACGTATGTGAAAATCAGAGGAATCCATGGGAGTCGGCTGTTTCCCTCTAACATATGGGCTTCAGGGATCAAACTCAGGTTGTTAAGCTTGGCAGTGGCAGCAAGTGTCTTTATGAGCTGAGCCATTGGCCCTGGACCATGATGTCTGAGCATTTGACCCAATATATTATATCAGAACCTCTTACTGCATTATGAGACATAGCCATAACATTTCCTCTTGAACCCTTTCCCCTTCTTTATTTTCTTCCTTCCTTCCTTCCTTCCTTCCTTCCTTCCTTCCTTCCTTCCTTCCTTCCTTCCTTCCCTCCCTCCCTCCCTCCCTCCCTCCTTCCGTCCTTCCTTCCTTCCTTCCTTCCTTCCTTCCTTCCTCCCTTCTTTTCTTTCTCTCTTTCCTCTCTTTCACAGTTCACTGGGGTTTCTAAGAGTATGCAATTTCCCCATAAACATTGCATGCATAATCTTGTGTGTTATTTTTCTTAGAGACCAACATGGCTTTCATGAACTGATACACATTACATATTAGAAACCTTTGACCAGTTAATATAAATATGAGCTTGCAAAAAATAGGGAGGTATTGGACTGGTTCAGAGACTTGATGTGTTTGGAAAACACAGCCAGATATCCTCATTTGCTACAAGTACAATGGGTTCCACATGCCAGGATTGATTCTCTGCTCACTTGGTAGTGGGAGTGGCGGATAATAATACTGTTACTTTACAGAATCACTGAAGAGGCGAACCACTGGGCATTGCCGGTGAGGGAGTTTTTTGACTGAATTAAGTGCAGTGGAAATGCCCACACTGAATGTGATTGGCATCATTTCATAGGCTGAGGTCTTAGACTAAAGAGAAAGGAGAAGTGGGCTGCTGAGGTGGCTCGATTGTGCAGCATTTGTTGAGCAAAACTTGTGAGCCCATGTAAAAGGTTGGAGGAGAGAACCAACTCCCTAAAGTTTCTCTCTCTCTCTCTCTCTCTCTCTCTCTCTCTCTCTCTCTCTCTCTCTCTCTCTCTCACACACACACACACACACACTAATAATACAATTTAAAAATCTATTGTTCTATAAATTCTACTAAGAATTCAATATGCTGGCTGCCCTATGCCCCTGTCACCATGCCTTCCCTGTCCCCTTCCCTGTCCCTGTCACCATGCCTTCCTTGTCATCTTCCCTGTACTTTCAATTTATGAACCAAATAAACCCTTTTCTTCTTAAGTTGTTTAATTTGTTGAAAATGGTTGTCACGGCAACAAGAAGAATAACTAATTAAGTGGGGAAAATGGGAAATGCTCACTCACATATGGGAACAGTCCCATTTGTGCCAATATTGGCATCATCTGCAGGGGAACTCTGTTCCATCCTGCCATGGCCAATGTTCAGGGAGAAATAGGTTTGGAAAAGGGACAGCCCCAGGTCTCAGGCTCTAATTCAGATGTAAGGATGCCAGAGAGATGTCTGTGGGCCCTCCAGAGACTGTTTCCTGTAATGGCCCCATGGGCTTGCATGCTCTGTGAGGAATTGCCTGAGACTTGGCAATATGCACATTCTATACCCAACGCCATTTTTTGGCCTAATGTCTAAGAGAAGAGATCTTGGGGCTGAGATGTTGCTCAGTGGTAGAGCACTGGCCTGGCATGCACAAGGCCCTGGGTTAATCTTCAGAATGGAAGGAAAAGGAGAAGAAATACTTACCTGAGGAACTCTTAATTTAAAGTAGGGATTTAGTGGTCTGTGATAGTCTGTTTTTTCCTACGATCAATCTTATAAAAGTCGGGTGGACTTAATCCTTTTTCTCTATTCTTCATCCCTAGTTATTTATTATTGGGGCTTATGACTAATTAATTAATTTATTAGATAATGAACTATTTTCTCTACCAAAGAATCAATTGTTAATTTCCTTGGCATCTCTAGATCCCCTCCTGGTAGAAGAAATTACTGACTAGTCTGACCTTAATCTCATGATGTCATCTAATTAAGAGAACAACAAAAATGCCATCTAAACCCCAAGAAGTTGCATGTGTTTAATCCCTGCACTCAGGAAACTAAAGCAGAAAGACAGCCTCAAGTTGGAGGCCAGCTTGAACTGTGTTTGAATTTTCTATCAACCTACAGAATGAGACTCTGCCACACAAAAACAGTCAGTCAGGCCAGTGAGATGACTCAGCACTTAAGGCACCTGCTGCTAAGCTGGATGACTGGAGTTCAATGCCCGGATTTCACATGGTAGGAGAGCCTATTTTCACAGCTTCTGTCTTCTCTCTGTGTGCTATGGCACATGCATGTGCATGTGTTCAAGTACACAAAATGAAATTTAAAAAAGATAAACAATTAAATTAACACCACCTCCGAAGAAGCCAAGTTATTACTAAATTGAAAATAGAGCAGGATTCTTTAATGCTTCCATCTTCTCTTGAATCAGAAATCCCTTCTGATTGTGGCATAAGGGGAAGAGACGGGATTTTAGATCATCATAAACTATGTGGTATTGTGTGGGGCAGAAGTTTGGTGGAGGATATGCATGAGGTATAAAGGCATAGGAAGAGAGAAAAGTGGACCGGTGAATAAGACTCCTGCTCCTTAGTCTGAATCAAGCAGTGTAGAGTTTGGTCTTGACGTGGATTGGTTAGTGGGCACAGAGATATAGATGGTATTTCTAGAAATCCTTCATGAAATCCCTTCTCAAGAAATTTTGCAGTTACGAAGGACATGCATACCATGAAGGACATGAGCATAAGCTAGCCTCTTCTAGAGGAAAGGAAAGGCTGTAAAGGTCTGTCCTTCTGAGGAGAGGAAGGTTATCTGAGAGCAGAGGGAGGAGGGGCAGCTTGGAGAAGGTGGAAAGTTCTGCTTCAACATGAACTTTTCTGATGCTAAACTCACCAAATGTGAGGGGAAATCTACAATGTGGCCAGTCCTTGGGCTCAGATTCACAGGAAGAAATGCAGGTCAGCCTGAATGAAAAAACTGTGCAGAAAAAGAAAATAAACTCCAGCCCTTGCAGGAGGCAGACAAGAGATGGGGTAGCCCAGGGTCATAGTGGTCAAATGGGCTCCATTCACTGCATCTCCAGTCACATGGAGCATGGGTTATCAGGGTTAACAAAAGGCCTTCTGTGCAGTCATGGGAAGGACTGGGAGAGAAGGGGGCAGCTTCTAGCCCTTGCCATCTTCCAGAGGGTAGGACCCATGTTCTGATGTTACATGTAGGTCTGATCAAAGAGGACTTCTGCTTTGGAGAACACTGGTACTCTATGGGCAAGCTCCCCTAACTTCCTGTCTTCAGACCAAGTGCATATTTATAACTATTTCAAACCTTCTCATTTCCTTTCTTCTTGTTTGTGAGGACAAAAGGTCCCTGTACAGTTCAAATAAATCATGTCCTGCAACTATTGACAGAACAATACTTTTTCATTTATTTTTCCTTGTCTTTCTTAGTAGTGCCTTTTCCACTGATATGGAAATTTACTTTTATGTCTTTCATATTGTATTTCACAATGTTATCATTTTATCTGCTGCCTATTCATTGGAGATAATTTATAGAATATAGCAATGTAAAGCAGATAGAAATTATTCATAATTTCATCTGCACTTATTCCTCTTTATATGTACATTCAAATATGCTGGAATGTAAGCATTTAAGCTTTTGAAATGTAGTTATAATTCTGTGTCTCTTTGTTTTGTTTTCTTAGCTCTTGAAGGATGGGGTGGGGATGCGGGCAGTTGCTGATGATTTAGAAAGTAGAAGGATGGCCCCTTTGAGGGTGTTCTTCATTCTAGAAGGGTAAGATAGGCAGGAGAGAGCAAGCGCTTCCATGGTGGCGATAGGAGGATGTCTCCTCAGAAAGCAGCTGGTGAGCAGACCACAAAAGAGCCACTGTGTGACACAGTATTGAAGGATGACCAAGGGCGAACAAAAGGGAACAAGAGACAGCAATGGAAAGGGAAGACAGAGGAATATGTATTTCCTTTCATATGCAGAAGCTACCTTTAGAGCACACACATACATATGCGATAAGAGATGAGGACAGGTCAACTGGGAATAAAGGAGCCAGAAAGACAAGGAGATGATAGAGGGTATAAAGTGAGGATTATGTGCAAGGTGCTGTGATACATGTGCATGGAAACATCACAGGGAAACTCCATATCCTCTATGCCAGTTTAAAAGAAGCTAATAAAAATTCATAACACAAGGTCTGAGTCCCCTCTTAAAGAACCCCACCCTTCCTTAGGACTTAGCTATATTGTTTCTCACTCATTCCATTCCTCACGGCAGCTTCAGGAATGGAGGTTCATCCGTTGGTTGCAAACAGGAGTGTTTCCTTCCTAGTGCTAGCACACTTCTGCAGGTAGCTGTCTGTGTGGTGAGAATGACAATCCCTTTTAGGATGTTCCAGAGCCTTTACGCATACAGGGCCAATCTTGACTATCTAGAGGAAGGCTGTGGACATTCTTTCTCTATTCTTAGGAACAAGAAGTAAGAGGTGAACGCTGGGAGTCACCCACCCCCGCTTCCTGCTTAGTTAGATGACAACAAGTACAGTCCCCACGTGCACTGAACATATTTCAACTGTAAAAGTTTATGGTTCTGACTTGTGAAGCGGTCAACACAGTCTAGGAAACTCATCTATAGGTAGGCTTGTCTAAACTTTTGACGTTGTGACATAATGCCATTTACAAATGTCATGCCTGAGAAGAGCACACTTGAATAGAAAAGCAAATCTAAAAAGCAGAAATCCCTTCATGTTTGAAGTTTGTATATGATTTTGGTGTTGGCTCACAGCTCTGGACACACTGACCCCACAGGCGTGTCAGTGAGCTGCACATTTACTGCCCCCACTGCAGCCTCTCTCGACACTACTGTTTTACTTATTTTTGGGATACCACCTCACAGTAGAGTGATGATCGCCTGCCTCAGAAGCATATGCCGACAAGTCCAGCCCCGAATGGCATAGAAACAGAATGATGTAGTCCGCTTTCTTATTCCTGGTTGCTTCATTCAACAGAATTACTTTGGAATTTCTTCATGTTGTATCATCTCAGTCTGCAACCATTGCTGCAGTGTTATGTGGTATTCTAGTGCAGAGCTTTGCCTCACATTCTAGCTCATTCATCCCTTCCGCATCTCTGTTTCACTCCGTTTGGACCTTGGCTTCTACGGCCATATTTTTATATGGACATAGATTTTCATTTCTGTTGAATAAATGGCTTTGACGGGAATGGTTTGATTATATGCGCTCTCATGGTGCTCTGTTTTTCTTTTTCTTCTTTTTCTTCCTCCACAGACCCAGTTTTCACCAGAACAGGTTTGCTCCAGTACTTATCAATGCCCCAAAACTGGTGAATTTAATTTCCAAATCCTCACAGATAATAACAATTGCTACCACATAGACAAATGATGATCCCCAAATATTGTATATCTAAACTTGCTCTGTTCCACACTTTCTATACTTTCCACTCTTAAGATTCCTTTATCTCTACAATTTTTCTGTGTTCTGCCATCAAAAACCAAACCAAACCAAAAACCAAACACACAAAAATGAAAGACAAAACTCTTAGATTATGTTGTAAACTCTACTTCAGGATTTGTATACTCATTGAGTATAGTTTAAGATCTATAAGATATGTTTAAAAATTGTCTTTAAATTTATAACAAAAAGGCTTATAATTAAAATCTACATAAAGATAATCTTAAGTTACTGTAACATATGTGATTTAATTCTTATTTAGGATATATTTGCGTTTGTGCATGCGTGTATGTAACATGAATTCAACTATCATTAAAAAAATAGACCTTCTAGGAAAACAGATATTTTAAAATAGCAGCCATGGGGCTCTTCTCTATCTTGGCCAATGACCTCATCAAGATATAAGTAGCCATGCTGGCAGCCATTTTTTACTAAGGTTAGTCACATGCCATGTGACTAAATCACCATCTTTAGATGGCCATGTGACATGGGACAATAATTATAAGCCTTCTTAGCCCAAATGAGCTGTTTATCACTGTCTCTTTTTAGACCAGGAAAGCAACAAGTCTGTAAAGTATTTTGGATTAGTATGGATTTCTGATTTACGAGGGAGAAAGCTACAAAAATCCCAATCTTACGGAAAATTTACTAGCATGTAAACTGTTAAAGATAATCAAGATAGGCAATGGCCTGTCATTTTAGAAAGGATCGGATTCTTAATGTGTTCAGCTCTATACTTGTAGTCATACTAAGTACGAACGTAATAGTTATGAGGAATAAGATTTAATTAACCTCCTGTATATATTTTCAAAGTTAAGCCTAAAACAAGTACTTAGAAACAAAGTTTGTTAAGTTTAGATAAATTTAATAGGTAGATGGTCCTCAAGCTCTTTGAAGATCTGCTGAATATGGCATTTAAAATGTTTGATATAAAAGGGGAGGTTCCCACAATAGACATGCCAGCTCCTTGCAGCACCCTTAATCTCCTCCAAAGAATATGATGGGGAACAGAAGAACCCTACCTAGAACTGCTTTAAATTGGCAAAACTGGCCACTGGGTGAGAAACGGACTTTTACCTTGCCCACTGACAGGACCGTGTCCAAACTGCGCATATGCGCATATGCAGGCCAATGGGGAGCCGATTGTCCATCTTTGCCTAGACAAGGTAGTCCAGTCCCCCCCCCCCCCAGTTCCTATTCCACAGGATCTTCTGGGCCTGGCAGATTGATGCTGCCCTGAGACCTTGGCCACCAGTGACCAGTGACCGTGGAGGAACCTGGAGTGACTGTCCAGGTAGCCAATGAGCCTCTGCCATTTTAAAAAGATTTAGAAGTTATTTGGTCAGTATTTGATGCTTATTCAGGTCTCTGATGGCTTTGGTAACTAGGCTACTGATGACTTTGGCAGTTTAACAGGAGCATGCAAGGTTTCAGCTGCCACCTCAGTTCTCTTCATGTAGAAACCAGGCTCCAGGTCTCACTTTCCTAGATCTATTACTAGATCTAGACAGGCTTTACCTTGCTAGTGGGACTCTAAAAATAGATAAAGCTATAAACAGTTTTCAATGTAACTTTTTACTATTCTGTTACTTAAAGAAACTTGCTTTACAAGGACTTCTCTCGGTAATCAACCACCTGTGTCACGTGGTAAATGATTGGATAGAAAAAAGTGTAAAGTTAATGTAAGGTCTGAGGATACAAACGCTTATGTTGTGAAGTTTGAAGAAAATGTTTAAGCTCTATAAATGTAATTTATAAAGGCCTAAGATGGTATCTTAAGGTATGTAAATGCAATTTGTAAAGGTCTAAGAAAGTGAATTAAAATATATGTAAAGTGAAAAACATTTCAGATGTCTTCCCCTCTCTATGCTATTGTTGTATTAAAACTTCAAAACTTCAATAAGAATTTTAACATTAATCACTGAAGTTTTAATAAACTACTAATCTAGCTCTGGTAGGCACTGACTATTATTACCATAGTCACAAATGCAAGATTTTATGCTTGACTGTCTTCTAAGTATAAATTTAAAAGTGTTTCTCATTCTGCTAAAAACATCTGTCTAATCTATATGCACCCAGTCTTTTGGATAGAGGAAAGAATGTTCATGTTTTAACCCAGAATCATTTTTGCGTTCTCAAGCTCCTACTATGTATGACTCAATGGCCTGAATTTACTGCCTTTTCAACATTGTGGATTTCAGTACCCATTACAAACAGTGGCAATGCTAACATAGCATATGCTGTTTGCAAACTTAAAAAAAAAAAAAACATTTGTAAGCTTTATGGAATCTACTTGAACCCTACCTCTCAAAGGTCAAATGAACACCAACCAGTAAGTCTAGTCAATCAGCAACCTATTCCTCATCTGCCAATTCTTCCTATTCCTAAGGGTAGGATCTCTCCTCCTTCTTTCTCTCCTTGTCTTGGGGTTTCCTTCCTCCAAGTACAAGGACCATGGGTCTAATAGTTTCAAATGTACAAAACATGCACCCTGGGTAAAAATTTCCATTAAATTCCTTAACTTTACCCTTTCTACCTAGTCTATTAGCCTCAATAGACTTGAGGTCAACTGCAGACCACTCCAGCATCAGCTTCAAGTATTACCTCAAAATCTGTATCCTAGACAGTTTCAAAGTGGCTAGCCCCAGGTGGTCCAGCCTCAGACCCGCTGCTTATACATCCCTAGCCCCAGAAGGTCCCACAGATCATGGTTAGCAAATGAAACAGCCTGTTAGCCCAAGTCTTGACCAGCATCCCAGTTTTCTTTGGTCCTTATGTCAATATTTCGGAGAGCAGGAAGCAGTCTAAAGAGCGCATCACCAACCGCCAAATTCAACATGCAAACCCTTAAAAGGGCCCCCTTCATGGTCCACTTTCTCCCTCTGTCTCCCCAGCTTGTTCCTGCTCAGAAGGAGCCTATCACGCCCCCGCTCCAATTAATCTCTTGTGTGAGATCTGCTGTGTGATGTGATTTCCTTGCCCCTGATCACCTAAGGTATTCTTCGGCTGCAAAACCCTAACAATGTCTTTCTGTCTTTACAATGTGACTAATGTCACTGGCCATCTAAGTCATCTGCCACCATAAATTCACCACCAAGATGGTCTGCACCACCCACCAAAACAACCCCCATTTTTCTTACATTTGTCGGCCTATCTTATCATAGCAACAGGAAAAGCAATTAATCAAACAGTCTTAAATTCTCTTTGTACTGTGTTAGAGCACTAACACTTGGAAGGTTATAGTAGGAGAGGCTGTAAAGGCAACTGTGTGAAGGCACAGATTTATCATCACAAAACTTTATTTCAGGGAAAGACCATTTAATGCCTAAGGGCAAGGTCCAGGGCTAAGAATCTGGGAAGAATCTCAGGAATGCTCCTGACAGCCAATAGATTCAAAATTTAGTTTCATGCTGAAAGTTTAGCCAGTAGATTCAGGGCTTGGGTTGGCTTTAAGTTTAGCTAATAGTTACTGTATCCCATATCCCTTTACCCAATGGTGAAAAGCCAAGGTGGGTGATACCATGCTTATATAGGCTTTTCTTTAAAAACCTCTCACCTCTGAGCTTGGGGCCGAATCCCTCTGCTGCATTAGAACAAAGGGTTTCAGCCAGAGTTTGTTCAAACCTGTCCAAAATAATAAACTGACCTTCGTGTGTTTGCATCGGAATCCGGCTCACTGGTGGTCTTTTGGGGTCCCTTGACATGGGTACAACAACTGTAAGACAACAGCTGTTAAATCTACATGGCTCAAGCCAGTCACAATTCTATCAGCGGGAGGAGGGGTTCACAAGCTCCCATTCCTAATGGAGGGGCTATGCACAGTTGATAGCTTCTGGGAAAGTTGAGGGTGTGGCCCCTGGAAGATTAACCACATTCCACAGGTGATCCCACACCGAAGAGAAGATGGAAGCCTGAATTGGACTCGATGGATTTTTTTCTAAAAATAAAAAGAGCTCAGGGATTTGGAAGAAGTAAGAGTGGGTCTCTGAGGAGTTAGGATAGAAGTGTGAATATGATCAAAATACATTGGGCATAATTCTCAAATAAGCAATAAAATACTAAGTATCAAAATCCTGACTGAACTTTAGGATTCATCTAATTCCAATAATGGAAAGAAAATTATGCCGATTCTCCACAAGCAGAAATGACAGTTGGTACTAGTTTTTAATGAATAAAAATGTTTGGTTTCTCATCAAATAATGGCCGCTGAAGGAGCTGACATATGCACCATGAAAGTGTTGTGACCCACTAAGTCTCATACAGAAACTTATTTAGAGCACGTGTTTCTGTTCTAAAACCTTTGGGAATTATAAAATTAAGCATGACTACCAATTAGGTATTCGACTTCCAAGCCAAAATGTAAGGGGAAATGAAGCTTATAAATATTTGAAAACTTAACTGGAAGTTCAGACCAACAGTCCTGGCTGACTAAGAATGAAGCATTACTTGGGTAATTACTCTTAAATAAAATGTGGTCTGGAAGGTGCTTTGTGGAGATTCAGGACTAAAAATAATCATTAGCTCTTCATAATGCAGGGAGTCACTCTTAGAAGGAGCTAACAAAAAGTACCAGGCTCTTCCTTTCCTTTTTTTTGGGGGGGGGGATTTTCCTTTAAGACAACTGGTATGTTACCGAGGTCTGGGGGGGGGGGGGGACACCTGCCCCCTGAATTGAGGAGATTTTTCAGGAATTATAATGTGACTCTATTTATGTGGAAAAGAACTCTCACCAGGTCTTGACTCTTAAAACGTGGGACAAGTGGGTGATAGTGACCCTAGAAAAATACTTTCTCTTCCAGCAGCTTAATTTCACAAACCACAAGAAAGCTGTTGATTGCAATCAATTTACATAGAAATTTAGTCAAAATATGCCAGCCTAGATTTAGCAGTGTAAGAAAAAGAAATGTAATGGCAAGTAGTAAACAGTCTCATATCTCCTGGGAATAAAACAAGATAAAAATGCCATGGTATTATTGAACTTTCATGTTTTCATATACATTTTATTCCCCAAGTCAAAGTCTTTCACTGCAATGACACACTCTCTCATAAAAAAGGAACAGCTTTATCCACTGAGGGGACATATCTGACCCTGAGTTTTACAAGGGATGATTATGATTTAGGGTTTGCAATGTCGGAAATTGTTTTCTAGAGGGGAAAAACAAAACAGCAAAGTTGGTTGCCTTGACAACATAGAATGGTTGCTCCAAGAAATCCATGGCAATGCAGGACTTCTGTCAAGATGGCAAATGGTCTGCCAAATTAGGTTAAAGAAAACTAATTCCATGGCGAGGCACTGACCTATGAAATGTTAGTTCTCAGTTTTTATAATGAGCCTGTTAGACAAGACGGAAACTCTCAGGAAGGGAGGAGACTAGAAGTCACATGTGTTTTACCCAGGTTGTTCCTTCTCTAAATCACTACCCTTCTCCAAGAAACCCAGGCCTTCTGCACTTTTTCTGAATGTTGATTGTCCCGAGAAAAATCTGTCTGGCCCTGATTCTGTCCATTTTCCCAGCAGTCTCCTTTTCAAAGTGTCTCCCTAAGGAATTATCACTTGTGCCTACTGCATATTCGTAAATAATGAGCATAAATAAGGATTACTGCACCAAAGCTGGTTATTAGTCACAGAGGAGAAAAGCTTGTTAACATCAGCCCAATTACTCCAGCAGGGCCAAGGAGAGATTTATCTGTGAAGTATGAAGCTTCAGACAAAAGCCTGTTATTTAAACAGCTTGCTTCCTTCCCTTAGCAACAGCCTCTCTGTGACATTGTTCAAAGTTCACAGTTCTGATTCTCTCTCTTCTCTTAAAAAAATCACCATAAAGCAATTTTGAACGAGAGCTTGGATATTCCTTTCATAAAAATGTTATTTCTTTTAAAGGGTAAGTCAGAACCTTGCTCTTCTTTGGCAGTACAGCTTTTGTTTCCAACTAATTTCATGCTGTGATTCATCTGATAAAACCAGAGATAGTCCTGAGGGAGGGGGGTGCCTGTGGAACTGGGCTGTCCTTTGCTTTCTTAGCTCTTGGCTTTGAGACTGCAGAAATGAATTGGTACTAGAGGGATTCATAGCAAGGAGCCTAAGAACTGAATCTATAGTAAGTGAGTTGAAAAACACTTGGGCAAGCTTCCATAAATTCAGATAGCATCCATCTCCAGACAGCCACAGCTCCCGTATGTGCAGACCAAGGCAACACAGATGTGCTGATGACCACGAAGCCTGAGAACAAAGAGTTTGTTCTAAGCCTCACTTGTGTTCTCTCTGCTAGCTCCGGGATAATTTACCCATTGGCTTACTCATCTGTTGGTGACCCTGACATCCACACAAAGGGAGCCCATGGATTAATAGGTACACAGTGGGAAGTCTCTTTGGAAGCGAGTGGATATACAGTGGCAATGATGACTTATTGACTCCATGCAAGTGGAAAAAGAGGCGTATTATTTGGCAAGTATGTCACAGGCAGCCTCTGGCTCATTCCTGGTGTTCAAACTTAGTGTATACTCAAGGTAAGAGTTGGGCTGGATAAGATAAGAGTTGTTGACTGTGACAATTACTTAGGGCCATGCTGCTGTTATACCCTTGAGACTACCTTGCTGACTATTGAATGTCATGGTTGTCACGGTTCAGGCTCTCCTTATCAAACCCCGGTATGTTACCCACTATTCATTGTCATGAAACAAGGCTGTTATTCATTTATAGCCTGACTATTAATATAAATTGTCCATGAGATTCAGCTGCTTTCCACAAACATGACATTTTCTTCTCAGCCAATTTCTGCAGGGCTGCCTTTCTGCATCATCCTGCTCCTGGGTCACCAAACTCAATCCATAAACTTCTTATCTTGGTTTTCTTCATTAATCTGCTTCTTTCTTGAGACATCAAGGTAGCTGTGATATGGAGGGCTTCACCACCAAAATTATTCTATAAATTCTCTTCAGTTAAAATTTACTGCTAGAATTATACGAACCCTCCTGTAGGTACTGGAATTATCTCTTATACCATTATCTGATCTATTTCAAGATATTATAATCAATTCACTCTATTATTTTTGCTTTTGAGATTATAATTACTACTTTCTCCCTTCCCATTTTTCCGTCCAAACCCTCCCATATGCCCCTCCTTGCTCTTTTAAAACCACAGCCTTTTTTTTTCTTGTTATTTCATGCATACATTCCTAAATACAGCCTGCTCACTCTGCATGAGGTTACTTGTATTTCAGTTTTCAGGTCTGACCATTTGGTATGAGATAACCAATTGGAGTGATCTTCCCTAGGGATGACTATTTCCCCTGTTGTCAGTATTCCTTAGTTGCCTCTAGTTCTTTGTGGAGGGTTGACAGCCTTTGGGGTTTTCCTCACGTTTACACAATCTTGTTAGGGAGACTTTATGAGTATAGATTCTGATATTGTCCTTATATCTGATGATAAATATAGTCTTCACCCCTTAGATGGAGAGAGACCACTAAAGAAAACCACAATCAATCAAAATGAAGAGTGTGGATCCCAATCAACTCACTTAAAAACTTCTTACCTCCATTCCCACCACACTAGAATGCAAATTTCTAAGGTCGGAGAGTTTGTGTATCATTCATTCCTATACTCTTAGGGGCAGCTGTGAGGAACTGTCCACATGATAGAACCAGGTGTCCCCTCAACCCTCCTTCAACAAATGGCACACAGGAGGCTCTCAGTAAATGCCTGCTGCTTGATGAAGTGGACTATTGGATCTTAACTGGGCATGCCCGACTCTCTTCACCATGTAAGAAAGATGGATAACAGTGCCATCTTATATATGAATACAGCTCAGTAGATGTTCTCTAGGCTCCACGTCATTTCTCACTCAGAAGACCCAACTTCAAAATTTAACTATACTTGTTTATAAAAATACTTTTTATTTATATTAGTCATATGTTTATAAAAACTCCATCTTAAAAAAATTTGGAGTATTTTTTCTCTTTTCCTTCCTTTCTTCATTTCTTTCCTCCCCTCCTTCTCTTCTTTCATTTATTATTACTTGATTAATTAATTACTTAATTTATTTCAATTAGCTCACTAAGACCTTAAACCTCAGCTTATCTTTTTGGTGCCAAGTAGAAAATGGGTTCCAGCCCATCCAGACTTCTTTTTGAGGGTCAGGACTTTCTGTAGATGTCTCTGGGCTCCGCAACAGTTGTCCAGAAGCATTTGAACTGGCTCTGTTTTGGCCTTTAAGCACCAGCTTACAACTTAGCAGAAAAGGAAAGGAGTCTGGACGCACAGCTGGCTTTCTGTGGGAGGCCTACTTCCTGCTAACTGCCCACAGACAATCTCCCTTTTAGCCCCTCCTCTATTCTTTCGTCTCCGTTCTCCATTTTTTAATTTCCTTTCCGAATGTCAGTTCTTCTAGTCCTATCTTTTATTTTCCTTTTTAAATGCAGAGAAAGTTCTTGCTTTTCTCACCGTGGTTCACCCTGAAGAGCAATAGGAAATATTAAAGATTAACCAAACCAATTAAAAGGCAGGGTTGTGGAGCCCACTTCTAATGGATATATCTGCAGAACACTCCCAAACTTGGGGGCTCAGTGAACACTGCAAAAGAGGGGTGGGAAGGTTCTGAGAAGCAGAGGGTCAAGGAGTGTGCTATGCGATAAATGTCTCCTAGTCAAATCGGAAGCTATACATGTAAATTCTCACCCCCACAACCATGCAAATTATACGGAAAGAAGACCACTCCAATGGACATGAAAAACTAAATGGGAAAAGTCCTTGGGGCCTCAGCCCTACACGAAGAACTATGGGCAGCCTAATAAAGCTAAGAGCAGGAGAGGGTTGTCCAGGGCCAAATGGTCAGCCATGAGACATACATATAAGGAACTTCTATGGACTCAACCTGCTATTTCTATACCATGTTACACACACACATGTACACACACATATGTGCACGCATATATATGTATGTATATAGCAGAAATTAATGAAATGGAGCCTATAAATCTGAAGGAGCGTGGGGGGTTACATGGGAAGGTTTAGAAGGGAGGAAAATAGTTAAAATGCAATTTCAAAAATAACAAACAAAATATTAAGCTATTGCGCTGGCTGTTTCTTTAGGCATCAGCTTCTCTCATTGTTTTGCATTTTGTCTTATACAGTTTGATGGACAGTGAGCATAACTCCATGTTTATCTGTTTGCTGTTCTTCTGAATATTTAAAATACATTTCTTTTCAGACAAGTGAATTCCTAACTTTTCACGAAATAGATTTTAACTTGGGAGAAACTTTAACAATATGCTTAGCCCATCTCCTCATCACATGGAGAAACTGAGGCACAGCTCAGGAGGTTTTAGTATTAGAAGCAGGATAACAAGCGGGTGTTCTGAACCCCGGGGCAGTACTCATTCCTTCCTGATACTTCTCTGTGGCTCTTCTGGGAGCTGAGCTAGTTTCCCACGTGCTGGGCAAGTCTTCTACCTCTCACCTTTATGTTCAGCCCACGTTTACTTCTTAATTAGGAAGAGCATCTCATTAAGTCGCTGAAGCAGGCTTGCACTTTTGAGAGCCCTGCCTCAGTCATTCGAGCAGCTGCTATTACAGCCCTGTCATCAGACCTGGCTTCAGCTAGCTTTGAACTATTTTTTTTTCTTCTTAATTTTTTTTTTCTTCTTAACTGGTGCTATTAAGGGATTTAAAAATACTTCCCGTTATTTGGATGCTTTAAGATGGAAGAGAAAACCCACTCTCTCCCTTAGAGGGAGGTCCTTGCGGGTAATCATGTTCTCTCTTTGCGTTTCATGTTTCCATGCACAGCATACTCCGGTAGAATAAAACAGTAACACCTCACTTCTCATTTCCTCTTTTTTTTTCTTTCAGTGTAGCTCTGGCTATCCTGGAACTCGCTTTGTAGACCAGACCAACATGCTAGCCTTGAAAACACAGAGATCTGTCTGCCTCTGCTGGCATTAAAGGCACGGACTGCTACTCCCAGCATCTCACTTCTTAATTAGTGAGAAAGGGAAAATCCTAGGAGTAGATTATTTACAATGTTTCCACCTTTTTATTTCTACATCTTTTAAAAATCTACTGTTGTAGTAGGATGTTACATTGTAATTCATTGTCCCGCCTACTAGTTTAATTAAAAACCACTGATTGTCTGAAGGCAGACAGGAAGTGTGGGTGAAGCTACCAGATTGGAAAAACTCTGGGAACAGGAAGAACAGAGCAGAAATGCCACAGAGACACCAGAGGAGCAGATGCAGAGGACACCTATGCTGCTCTGAGAGCTGCACGGCTGAACAGGATAAAAATCATGGGTTAGTTTAAGAGCAAGCTAGCTAGTTATATGCCTGGGCCCCAGGTTAATATTAATATAAGTGTACAATTAATATAACTGTCTGTGTGTTTCAGTGGGACTACGGGATTGTGGTCTGGGCTATGAGGCTAGGCTGGAAAGTCCAGGCCAGAAACCTAATACAACGTATTTGTTCTATACCTTTCATAAGGGCAGGCTGTGCTCTGTCTATGGTTTCTTTATCTGACTCACTGCTAAACACTTCTGGGTAAAACAACATGCTTGGAAAAATTAAGCTCTGGGTGAAATATCTGAAAGACTAGAGAAAAGGAATTACCAGAGATAACTCTGGAACTGGGAAGGGGGTGGCTTTTAGAAAATAATTACCTATCACAATGACAAATTTTGTCACATGTTTTAATGCTACTGTACTAGCATATTGATGTATGTATAATGGAATTGGAGACCATCTCAGGTACAGCATTTGAAAGTGTCCTTCTTGAGCTGGGTGTGATGGCTCATATCTGTAATTCTAACATCATAATCGCAAGTTTGAGATCAGTCTGACCTATATAAAAAGACCCTGTCTCAAAGAATGGAGGGCTGGAGTCTGTAGTTTTATGACTGGTCACCTTGCCTAGTGTGTTCAAGGCCCCAAGACTGACCCATCACACTGTAAAACAAAACACAACAATAAATAAATAAACAAATACAAATAAAAAGTTTTTCCAACGTTTTTTCAATGGAAAAGAAATTTGATTAGATTTAAAATATTTTCTTTAAATCATGCTGGTATTCAGCAACTTACATATTAAAGAATAAGTCAAATTTTGATATTAAGGCAAGATAGTAGAATAATATATTTAAAAAAAAAATATCCCTAGAATTGCAAGATGAAAAGCTTTAACTAGGGCAGTGTCTCTTAACCTGTGGGCTGTGACTCCTTAGAGGGTCACGGAAGTCACCTAAGACCAGCAGAAAACACAGATATTTATATTATAATTTACAACAGTAGCAAAATTACAGTTGTGAAGTATCAATAAAAGTAATTTAATGGTTGGGGGGGGTCACCACAACATGAGGAACTGTATTAAAGAGTCACAGGATTAGGAAGGTTGAGAACCACTGAACTAAAGAAAGAGTTAAAAATAAAGCAACATAAAGTTCAGTGAAGAGATGATGCTGCAGGGAAGTCTTTGTCTGCAGCTGTGTGCCTGTGTATGCCCGAAGACATTCTAACTCCACACCTTTATGCTTTGTCACCATTGGAAGACTGATTCCCTTTGCATCGAAGAAGAAAACCAGAAGATATAAGATCTAAGAGGATTTCTGTATTTAGGCCCTTGGTCTCTGATACCTATCACAGATGTTCTTAAAGGTAACTGTTTATCTGGTTAGATACTTCAAGTAGCAAAGACAACACAGGGTTAGGTGACTATTCCCACGACTAGAATAATAACAGAAATTGACAGTTTTCCTGGAGACTGAGTAGTGTTTTTCCACATATTAGTTTTCAATGGAAGAAACAGCTAATTAACAAACAGCGCTTATTGTCCAGTAGTTATTTATTTAACCAGTGGGTATTTATTCAAAAAATGGGTTGTGACAACTTCTATCAAATCCTTTTCATACTCTCTATTGTCATCCCTTAGGGTCTTCGGTGCCCAACTGTCAAATGACTTCATCTAGATTGGCTTGAAGAATAAAAGAGGAAGAGATGGGCACTTTGCTTTGTGGTTTTAGTTTTTAAATATTCCTTTAGCTAGGATAGTTTTACAAGATAAAGCTTTTGGCAGTCGACTGGCTTTGAACTCCCTGTACAAATTCCCTCTGGAGCACTTTACACTCCCACAGTCTTTCCCATGCTTCCCCATCTACCTGAACAGTAAGGAAAGGACAGCCTCTTGCTTATTACTAATATTTCCTGGCAAAAGGTAGATTCTTAGTATATAGTAAGTCGAGTGAATGCAATAGTTGGCCATCACTGGGATCTTCTTGGAATGAGTATGCAGACATGGTTTACTGGTAGTGTGCATTCAGATCTACCTAGAATGAGGACTATATGCACATATAAAAATTTCACAAATAGAAAAGAATTTACTAACCAGAAAATAATATTTCTATTATAGACAAACTGTTCAACAATGCTCATGCTAGATGACTATATTTCTTTGACTTACTAGTGTTTCATTTAAAGACATAAAGATAAAAATCCATGTGACTAGACCCAAGCATCTACTAGTATGAACCACAAGACACCTGTGATTTTCATATTTTAATTACTTGACAGAAGATGTGTAGGCAAGGTCATAGGTTCACACTGAAATCTTATTTTAGCTGAAAATCAATTGTTGTGGGGGTATCTGTGTGTTGAGGTAATATAACTAACTTCCCCCTCAGTTTAATGGGAAAGTTAATGCTTCTATCGAGTTGAAATAGTGAAATATTAAAATAATAATTTTGTATTATTTAGTAGGTTGATCATTGTGTCCTGTCTATGAAAGTCAGACAGACAGGCACCACACTGTGTGAATGGCACAGTGGGAAGTAAAGAGGAGCTGTGTTCGACCTCATCACCAGGAGACAGTGAACATGAAAAACATATCTGGCATTGGGACAGTATAAGCTGGAAAACAGATGTTCTTAGCCCCTTAGGCTTCCTGTCAGGGTGTTAGAATAGTTTCTGAAACTACGTGCAAATAAACAGGAGAGCATGTGTGTATTGTGGATTACGATCATTTCAAGAAAGACAGGGAAATTTCTGTCTGCACTGTGTAGTAGAACAGAGATAGATGTTCATGGCCTGTAGCTATGTATGTTTGTGAAAAAACGAAATAGCGAATTTCCAAACAGAGCTCATTGACAAAAGAACAGCCTGGAGGTAACATAGCTTCATCAGCTGAGGGCCTTCTTATCCTGTGATTTCTAGATGTTTGCGTAAGATTTAGAAATAAAAAGGATGGGAAGAGGAACACTGTGAACCCCAGAATGAGGTCCCAATGTCCCTGTGCATAATAACCCTTGCCAGCTGTCAAAGGAGAATCATGCAGAATGCCACCAGAACTGACCCAGCCTTTGGTAAACCCAGCAGTGCTGGGTCCTGGGCTCTGTTACTGTGGTTTAAATCAGAAAAACCAAAACTCCATGCAGTGTTGACTAAGGTGACCTGAGGAATAGTGAGACATTGGGTTAACTGCTGACATCAGGGAAGAAAGAACACAAAGCAGACTGATAGACGTGGAAAACACCTTTGAAAATACCAGGAAAACACAATGAAGACAACACAGTTTTTTTGAATTACTGCATTGTTTGGCTGAAAAGTAATTATTGTATATATATTGATATAAGTGAGTTGCTGGAAAAAGGGTACTGGGTAAAGTGTTTCCTCCAGGTTTAAGGAGGAAGATTCTAAAAAAACCCATTGTTTTAGAAAGAGTTCTTTTTGAAACATTTCAATCAGAAATAGTTTAAGCAAAAACTGAAGATATTCCATCACCCAGTCTTTGAGGAGAAGATCTTGCTATGTCCTTCAGGGCTTTAACCACTTGATCCTTTGGTCTCAGCTTCCTGTGCCTCCATACCCAGAATAAAAAAAATGTTATAGTCCTTAAAGAGAACCTGAGAGCTATGTGACTATCACAAAACATACAGTTGTTACAAAGGTCTTTGCAGTGTGTGGCATTAAGTTTGATAGGGTAACCCTTTTCTTCCTCTGTAAAATGGGATCCATGTATTTACTCAAAACAGGCTTAACGTGGATTGAATTGTTAAAAGAGACAAAAAAATACAAATAGATAGATTCTTTATTTACCATGTGGCTTATATGCACAACTATTTTAGGGTAGGGCAGAAGTCATCAGTGGTACTTGCTGTCTTAGTGAACCTGCTTTATGTTAACACCTGGATTCTCATTCAGGGAGATTCAGATTGGAAAACCAGTTAGCTTCAGAACGCAAGTTTAGTTTATGCTTTCCAATCAACAGTGTGTATGCCCCAAATTTTACTAGCTCATTACTGCACTTTCTTTATTTGTAATTTTTTTTTAACTTTCCTGGGCTTGGAATTTCTCCTGGCCCCAGGTAACTAAGCAAGTTAATGGGACTTTTATTGATTGTCATAAAAGAAGCTGAGCTACTGACTCAAAGATGATGGGGATTTGCTTTCCCTGGAATGAACTCTTGATTTTATTTTGACTTTAAAGATTTTCTTCAGCAAACATTAGGCTACCTTGATGACTTTGCTAACTGTAGTTTTTAGTGTGGTAATGATAATCAATGAAATAAGGCTTTACAGGTATCTACAGAGACAGTTAAGCCTCTATTGGTATCTCTAGAGACAGCTAAACCTCAAGCTCTATCAGCCTATGAAGACGGACACTTTTTCTGAAGAAGTCATCTCTTTTAATCACAGTTCCCCACCTCCATTCCTTGATGGTAGAGATCCAGAATCATTACCTAAATTGATTGTTTCATGTGCTTGGTATTTAGAATGTTATATATAAAGTGTAGTGGAATTACTGAGTTGAAGGCAAACACTTGGATGTACTTCAAATATATTCTTACCAAACATTATACCTGGTGTTCTTTATGAATACTTAAAAAGTAATAAAAAAATACTGATTTGGGAATGTCTTTCCATATGCTGTGAAATAAAGGAACTGTTTTGGCCCATGGCAAGCACTGCAGAAGTAGGCGGAAGAATCAGAGCATAGGTAGGAGGAAGGCAGAGTCAATATATAAGGAACACAGGTGAGCCATGGGCCATGTGGCAGACAGATTAATGGAAATGGGTTGAATTAAGATGAAAGAGCTAGCTATCAATATGCCTGAGACATAGGCCAAACAGCATGTAAGTTATATAAGCATCTGAACCATTTTTTTTTTTGGGGGGGGGAGGCCACAGGCAGGTCTGAACCATGGGGCTAGGCTGGCCAGAAACCTCTTGTTACAGAATATGCTGATAAATTTTCATCCCATCAAAACAAACCATCTAGAACAGTTTAAAATTCTTTTTATATGTTGTTTGAAACAACATATAAAAATAATATATTTTTATTAAACAATATAAAATAATGTTTAAGACATTGCCTCCTATATACCTTGCCTGTGTTTCATGTTTTTAAAAAGAAGATAAGAATTTAAAATACTTCCCACAGGTTTTGAATGTCCTGGGGAAACGGCTAGGATGTACTCATTCTTCATGTCCAGGAATCTGTCTCACATAAGAATTGACTGTTCCTGTCCTCTCCTTCTAGGCCACAACTGGGCACTAGAGTGGTGTGTGTGTGTGTGTGGGGGGGGGGCGACCTTAAGATCTCACAAGAGGTAAGAAATACAAACATGAAAGCAAATTGTAGGACTAGCATCCCATGACCATCTTATCCCCACCTCGGCAGTCATACAGAAATATGGTTCCAGTCAAGCCAGGCATTGTGGTATCCAAATTTTAATGTGTGAAATATTATATGAAATAATCACATATAAACTTATATTCAAGTTTAATGACTTAGGTAAGACACACTTGTGGACTGCCAAGGAGCCACATGTGTGTTAGATGCTAACCCTCCTTATGTATACTATGCTATTAAACATGAAGAATGTTTAAATAGTGTCTTTTCTCAATACTTAGGGTCAAAAGAAATGTTTCTTTTTTTGTAAAGAAATTATGCCATTTCACAAATAAGCAGATAAATTCCTGTGGGAGATTATGTTGTTACATTGTAAATAATTGTCCCACCCACTGGTTTAATAAAAAGCACTGATTGGCCAAAGGCAGGCAGGAAGTGTGGGTGTGACTACCAGACTAAGAAAACTCTGAGAATGGGAAGCACAGAGCAGAATACCAGAAGCTAGAAGAAGCAGAGGACAACTATAGTGTTCTAAGAAACGGTACCCAGCCACATGGCTGAACAGGATCAGAGTCATGAGTTAGATTAAGGGTAAAGAGTTAGCAAGTTATATGCCTGGGCCTTAGGCTGATCAGCCTAAAATTATTGTAAGCTTCTGTGTGTCTCTGGGGTCTGTGGGTCTGTGGGCCTAAACCTTGAGGCTAGGTCCGAATGTCCAGGCCAGAAACCTCATACTACAAATTCCTGTTGAGTTGCAGTAACACATCCATTGTAATAGAAATAAGCAGATGTATTTTCTTCTTTTGGTAACTGTTAATCCTTAGATTTGCCCTAGAAAAACTGATTCCAATGGGGTCAGATTAAAGCAAGCTTTATTAAAATACTAAATACTGACCAAGATTGAATTTGGTCAGGGTTACTCCTTGAAAATATTCAAGCTGAGTGACTCCAAGACAAGCATTGTAGGGGCTTGTATGGACAAAACTTATAGGCCACCATAGTTTCCTGCGAGGCTTTGTTGTTATTTTCCAATTATAAACATAGGAGTTTGTAAATGACTGACTAAAAAAAGATCTTAGTTGTATTTAAAGGATATTCTACTAGGATGAGTTTTGAGTTCCTTCCCATTACTATGTTTAATATGTTATGTCCTCACCAATGCATGCGTGCGTGCGTGTGTGTTTTGGGAGGCTTAATAAAAAAGAGACAACTTGAGTATGCTATTTTTCTAGATTCCCGCTTTTAAATTCAAATATTACGCTTGGTTAGGTTGAAATAAAAATTTTGTGCAGGCAAGGGATGAAGAAGCATACGGATGAGAAAGAACATGTATTCCTTGAAGGATAAGAAGAGAAATTCAAAGAATCACAAGCCAATCATTCAGCCTCTTGATTATAGTACCTGCTTAGCATACAAAGCAAAGCAGGGCGCGTATCAATCATGCTCTGTGTTTGCAATGATCGATCTGAGTCCCAGAGAACCAGAAAGTCATTTCTAGGCATCCAGGTCATCTCAAGTTAAAAAAAAATGCATCTTCCCACAGGTAATTTTTACATAGTTTTGAGATCTATAAACCATTTATAGATTTAAAAAAAAATGAAGTCTACTACAAAGACAGGGTATGTTATTCTCTCTGATGATATGTTATATATTTAATAAAACTATTCTGGAATATCAGAGAAGAGATCTACCCACAGTCAATCCAGGAGGATCAGAGAGTGGGAACTCACTTGTTTAATCCCAGCATAGGAAAGACCAGGCGTGGTGACCTACGTCTTTAATCCCAGCAGATCTGAGTTTGAGGTCATCTTGGTTTACAGAGGGAGTTCCAGGCTACCAGGCAGGCAGTGATCAGAGCAGACCAGCTGAAGCCCAAAGGAGCAACATGTAAGGAGCACAGGTGAGTCACGGGCCACGTGGCAGACAGATTAATAGAAATGGGTTGATTTAAGATGTAAGAGCTAGCTAGCAATGTGCCTGAGCCATAGGCCAAACAGCATGAAGTTAATATAAGCGTCTGAGTCATTTCTAAGGGCCTGAGCTGAGCGGTGGCTGGGCGGCTAAGGGGTCTGGTGCGGCAGATCTGTGGGTTCAGGCCCCTGGCCGCCCAAGACCAAGAAACCGCACCATTGCAACAATCATGTTCTAGAAAAGAATTAACACAGATGAAATCTTTGAAGATAAATCTTAAAGATTAAATATATACTTCTACTTTTGAAACTTGATGAAAATATATAAAATAATGGCTTTTCTTTCTAACCCCTCAAGTGATACATAAAACATTGGACCGAGCATTAAAAGAAATTAAACATAAGCTAGGCCACATCTTATAGAATAAATTATTCTCATATTATCTAATAGTCAACATGTAGTAACAAACTATGGAAATGATCCATGAAAGTATAGTCTTAATAGTCAACTTTTAAAAAGTCAAGTGAGCTCACGTTATCTAGTGAATTCTATCATCTGTGCTAACTGACCTCAAAAGATCAACATTGACACTTCTCATCAAGTCAATTATATTGAATTATAATTGTATTTTTATTATATACACAGTCAATATGTGTTTTTCTATGCATTTATATACATATCCACCTTTAAAACAATCTAGAGGTTATGTAATATAAAACAGAACAAACTAATTTACCTGCAAAGACATGGCTATATTTTGCCTATTGAGTTCACTACAGGACAAGCATCTCCATGAACATTAGCATGTTGGCAGAGTCAAGAGGAAGTTAAGTTTAAAAGCAAGCCTGCTTTGTAGGTTCCTTCTCCCATCCCTATTCTGCCTGCACCCCACACTGTACCTTCCGAAGGGGCTTGAGTTTGGTCTCCATTATGAAGTCATACTTGCAGAGCTCACAGCATCGTGTGTCTGAGCTCTTGATCCACTGGTGTAGACAGGACTGGTGGACAAAGCGCAAGGTTCCTGTGCAGCGGCAGGGAGTGATGAGTGGGCTCTCTTCATCTCCTTCGCAGTGGCAGATCCTGGGGAAGGATGCGGCAGAAAGTGTGAGTGTTCTCCCAGAAGCTACTGCTCAGCCGAGAAGTCCTGCCTTGGTTATATCAGGGCTGTATTAGAAATTGTAACTCACAGTCTAGAACTTATGGACTTTTTACTACAACTTTGATGGTAGAGCCCAAACTGTGATCAATATCTATTTCCTTTTCCACGATAGTTATTGGACTCAGGACATATGAGAGAGTCTATGAGATATTTGCACACCAGAAACACATTTACTTTACTTCATTCTGACATTGAGGCCATTTAAAAGATCAAATCTTTTGAGCTCAATCTGTTTGAAAGGTTACGGTCTATGGTGTTTCATATATAAAAATCATGGCTTAAAAATATCCTAAAGAGGCTCGGAGTGGTGAGTTTAATCCAAGAACTAGAAAAGGCAGAGGCAGGGGAAGTCTCCAAGTCTGAGACCAGCCTAGTTTATAAAGCAAGTCCAGACTAGCCAGGGACGTGTATAGTAAGATGGAGAGAGAAAGAGAGAGAGAGAGAGAGAGAGAGAGAGAGAGAGAGAGAGAGAGAGAGAGAGAGAGAGAGAGAGAGAGAGCGCTGAAGAAGAATACTCTAAAGAATGTTATAATTTGATAACTTCACTATGTTATTCTGATGCCACAATTACAGAGTCACATTATATAATTTACAAATACAGGATTTTACTACTTAATTTTGGAAAGCTTTAGAGTGAAATCAAATATTAATGTTAATATTGAAAGTCTAGTCTGAACGTATCACCAAGAATTTCTTAGGGAAATGTATACTGATTAGGTCACAATGAACTATTAATAACTATCATCATATAAAACTCACAAAAATTCCTGGTCCCATAAAATTCTACTTCAGTAAGTCCCACTGTTTGAAAATGTTGACATTTCTGTCTATCAATTCAGAGTTCTATTAGTTTTTGGATTAAAGTGAATTCTGGCTATATAGATTTAATTTATAGTCTTTGAATTCTTCATTACTCTCATATTTATATTTTAGATAGTTTTCTCCTGAGATGAGACAAACCTTTCATAATTCTAAGAAGTGAATTAAAAGCTTAGCCCTTGGCTGGTGAGATGGTTCAGCAGAGAAAGCCCTTTCCCTCTCATGTTAGGGCTTCAGCTGGAAATCTCAGGACTCAATGAGTCTGTAATCCCAGTGGGAAAAATGGGAAGACAGTGAAAGGAGCCTCCTTGGAAGGAAGTGGGACAGCTGTGGCTAACAGCTAAGGGACCCTGTGTCAGCTAAGGTCAGGGTAAGGACTGAAGTCTTCTGACATCGCTTGTGTACTGCACACATGTGCCTGAACTCACACATGAATATGCGTGTCTACACATGTAACTGAATCAGATACATAGAAGAGAAAAAAATTTTAGACTTCAATGATATTATAATTTAGTCAGTTCTTGAGAGTTGACAAACTTCATTAGAAATATTTTTTCTACACCTATTCAAGATACAAGCACTGAATATAATGTTTAAAACCTTTTCAAATCTACATCATGACCCCATGGCATGCTGGAAGAGCACATAAATCAGTGTCTGCTACTTCCTTATAGATGTACACCCTCATCCCAGAAGTGGGAGCTTTGAGGAAAGGATTAAGAATCTACTCTTAAGATATTCTGCCTCTCTAGAGAACTAGAGGAAGCGAGGTGGCTGCTCCCATAGCTAGAGGAATTGAGACCTAAGGGTCTACGAGCCTTAAGAAAAGAAATGTGACAGAGTACATGTGTATTTCATAGTTATTTCTCAAGTAGAAACAAAGCCAAAGGTCACTGATCTCTACACCTTGGAGTAGGCATTGTTGGGTGAGAACAAGTTCACGGTCACTGTCCCCCTTTACCTAGCTGAGCTACAAAGTTAGAAGTCAGCTGTGATATCTCCTATAAGAAGCCAACATGGCGGACAAAAAAGAAAAATTATCTGAGTGTCCATTTATAATATCAAGTCCTATAACACCTCCTTTATCCAGACCTAGGGCACAGAAACTGGGTTCTTTGTACCACACTGACATCAATGCATCATCACAGCTTAGGGCTTTCTAGATGTTAAATAGTTAATATGCCATCCTATAAAAACAGCCTGTGTGTTTTCAGGGCTGAGCATTTGATAGTGGACAACCAATTAGTGTGTTTTTCTCTGAGAATGGCCACCTTTCCTGGTCCCAGTTTCCACAGTTGCTCATAATTCTGTGTCCAGTTGAGGCCTTGTGGGCTTTTCTCCATCTAGTCTGTCATGTCTGTTGTATCATCCTTGAACTCAGCAGTCACATTTAGGAATACACATGTATATACAAATGCATATATGCATGCAATAACAATGATAAAAGAGGTCATGGACTTGAAGAAGAGTGTGGGGGTCCTATGGGAAACTTTGGAGGGAGGAAAGAAAAGGGTAGAAATATGATTACGTTGCAATCTCAAAAGTAATCAAAACCAAAATCAAACAATAGCATTCAGTGAAAGAAAACAAAATTTCCCTTACATAAAATTTGATTACAATTTTAATTTTGTAGCCACTGAAGTTAGAGAATAAAGTGATATGCTCCTATTCTCCAAATTAGCTATTTAAAGTTAGTATACAAAGTAAGAGGCTTCACTGTGGTGTTTATATATATTCATTGTTCTTTGTGATCCTGCCTGACTCCTGTAGTGAGATTATCTTGTTACATTGTATATAATTGTCCCACCTACTGGTTTAATGAAAATGCTGATTGGCCAAAGGCAGACAGGAAGTGTGGGCGTGGCTACCAGACTAAGAAAACTCTGGGAACAGGAAGAATAGGTGAGAAATGCCACAGAGACACAAGCAGATGCAGAGGACGCCTATGCTGCTCTGAGAAAGGTACCGAGCCACATGGCTGAACAGAATAAGAATCATGGGTTAGTTTAAGAGCAAGAGTTGGCTAGCAATATGCCAGAGCCATAGACTGATCAGCATAAAATTAATACATGTGTCTCTGTGTTTCTGTGGGTCTGTAGGTCTGGAGCACAGGCCAGACAGGCCATAAACTTGTTACTATAGACTCCTCTTCCCATCTTCCTCTCCCCTTCCCACTGGTGCCCCTTCTGCTTTCATGTGACACATGTTCTATAATCCTCTTTCCCCTTTTTCTCTAAGGTATTTCTTTACTTTCATCTCCTCTTTCTAGTTTTATGACATATACTCTCTTCCAGGTACAGAACACTCACACATTTTTCCTAAAGATTAAGATCCAGGATCCATGTATCAGGGAATTGCGAATGCTATAATTAATTTTCTTTATGAACAAAAAATAACTTTGTGCATATATGCCATATCCTCTTTACCACTCCATCTACTGGTGAGTACTTGGACTAGCTCATTTCTTACTTACTACGAATAGAGCAGTAGTAAACCCAGATGTGCAAGTATCTCTGTTGTAAAATATGTGGAGTCTTTTGAAATATACTCAGGAATGGTACAGCTGGTTCATGTAACAGTCCTAATTTTAGTTTTCTGAGCACTCTTTATACTGATGTTCACAGTGAAGATACCATTGTAACTTCCACCAACACTGAACAGACTCCCTCCCCCACATCTCTACCAGCTGTTGTTTGTGGCCTTGGGTTTAGTTATTCTGATTGGAGTTAAGTTTCCACCAGTGTTGAGAATGGAAACCAGGTCCCTGCAACAGCAGTGAATGCTCTTTCTGCTAATCCTCACCCTCAGCCATCGAGAACAGCTCAATGTAGGTGTTTTTTGTTTGTTTGTTTGTTTGTTTGTTTGTTTTTTGAGAAAAAGTTTGTGGTTCCCTACCTTAAAGTGTTTATGGCTTTTTTTGTGTTAAGGACAATGTACATCTGCAGCAATGAAGCATGCTATACAAATGAGTCATCTTAATCCCTTTCCACAAATAATCAAAGAATTTAAGGAAAGATTAATTATAGAAGCAAAAAATATTCACAAAGCAGATGAAATCTCATGATGTGGCAATAAATTTCATTGCTTCTGTGGACCAAAGTTCTTACATGAAAAGAAAATTTAGGAGTTAATGGCATCTGATAATTCCTCACAACTAAGGAAAGATTGTGTCAAATGTTTTACCGCTGCCCAAAGCTTAGACTCTGACTCTTCTTGACATGAAAAAAGAAATTTATTCATAAGAAGCTTTAAACAAAGACCTTGCTAATTACCAAGTCAACCTGACCTTGCCAGTTTGCTGATTATGGTCCAATTTCCTGTCTTAAAATGTCTCTGTTTTTAGAAAAATCAGTTAAAATCTTTCCCTGAAGTAAGCCAGCAACAGCTTTTTCTCATAAAATTAAAATTATTCCCCACAGGGAAAAATCAAAAGCTTGATTCGTTTTTCTTCCAATTTTACACAATGTACATTTGCATGATTTTTTTTATTTTGAACCTTTTCTAAATTATCCAGTTCAAGATGTATCCCAAGAGTCTTCTTAAGCTATGCTTAGATTATTCTGAAGAAATAATATCAACTTCAAGTCCCTCATAAAAATAAGAAATAAAGTGATAGTACCATTAAAGAAATAATTAAACAGTTTTAAAATTGATGTGCTTCATTCACATAAATCATCATTGCTACTTTATAGATGAGAATTTGTCATTGAGAACACAAACAGGCTTTTCCCTGTAGAGTGATTGTGTAAAGAAAATTATGTCAATACTATAACAAAATTACATTGCAAAACATTTGTAATGCGAGACATTTTTTTCTGGTGGGAGCTTGAAGTGCAGGAATTCAGTGATTCTATGAAGCTGTTGTAGTTGTTATTAGTCATTTGGGGACAAGAACCAGCAGAATCCAGAGATTTCCTCAGCATTTTAGTATCTGTCTACAATTGAGTCAGTGCATGTTGAGATTGTTTTACACACACGACTTGAATTAATAGATACTTCCTCATAACTTTACACGTGCAAAAGACACCAATGCTATGGGCCAAGCTACATTTTAAATTCTTCTGTGGCAGAAAGGTGCTTATCTTCATTGCTTTTGTGTTTGAGTTGAAAGGAAAGAAGCCTATATTTTTGATCTTAAATATCTCTAAAACTTTAAAAACCACATATATTATTTGTATTAGTATGACGATGATCATCATTAGTGTGTGGGTGGGTGGATGAACCAGCACCACTGTCCTCTTGCAGAGGTTATAGGCAAGCTTGAGGGAATCACAGCCCTTCTTGTATGTGGGACTATGTGGGACTCTGGAATTGAACTCAGGCAAGTACCTCTAACTGTTGAGCCATGGGGATGTCTCAGCCCTTCAATATCTTAAAAGTTACTTCTATCTTGTATCTACTCCCTTGCCAAGTCCTCTTGGCTCAGTAAGAATTTTAATTTTTTAAAATTTTTTAAAAATTTTATATACTTATTTTGGTTTTATGAGACAGAGTTTCTTTGTAGCTTTGGAGCCCGTCCCAGAACCTCTTCTGTAAACCAGGCTGGCCTTGAACTTGAGATTTGCCTGGTTCTGCCTCCCGGGTGCTGAAATTAAAAGCATGCATCACCACCACCTGGATAAATATTTTTTTTATAAATTTAAAAAAAAAAAAACGCCTAAAATCATCTCTGTGATGATTGCAATGGTTGCACAATAAAATTTTAGTTCATTAATTTGATAGTCAACTTAGGTGTCCACCAATCAATGAATAAATAAAAAAAATGTGCTATAAATAATAAGCAGTGGTTGTTTTTCATTAGATTTTCTTTTTATTTTTCAACTTTCCCCCTCTGTATTCCACGCCAAGTTTATATTGTCTGTTTTGACAGATCTTTCTAAGTCTACCTCTGTTATTACTGTCTATGCTTTCCTCCATACTTTGTCTAACTGAATGATCTTTAATCATAGTAATATGGATACTTCTAGGCTTCAATGAGTTCAAACCTAATCATTAAGAGTTTGTACTTATTTATGAACTGATTTTTCTAATTAAAAATATGCTTTATTTATTTAATTTGGTGTGTGTGTGTGTATATATATATATATATATGTGTGTGTGTGTGTGTGTATGTGTGTGTGTCCCAGGGACCCAATCTCCTCAAACTGGTGTTTCTAAGCCCAAAAGTTACTGTAAATATTTTTGTACAGAAGCATAATGAAGAGCACCAAGGCAGAGTTGAAGCATTAGTGAGGAAGCGAATGACTGAAGGGACAATCTTCCCTCTGAAGGGATGAGGCATCTCTGTCCCTGTCTCCACTCCAGGGTAACAATGGGGAGAAAAAAGACTTGAAAAGGTTTCATTTTTAATTTTTAGTTCATCTTATCTTTAGCAGGAAAACTTTGAGTTTTTCATAGGCAGGGTGGTGGTGCCAAGGATAATTAGACATTAAACTACAGATGAGTAGACTTGGTTATTAAACAATGGCCACCAGAAAACCAAAGTATCGAGAAAGAAGGGATAGGAATATCTTTGGATAAATGCAAAGATCCCTAGCATGGATGCAGAGACCTTTTCTTGAGCAAGAACTAGAGGATAAAATGGCCAGTAGAGATGAGAAGGTGGAGAGATCGCTGTGAGGAGTTCAGCTGTTTCTTGCTACAAAGGATGTAGCACAATTGGAGACTGTACACTTGACACAGAAAGACCTAGGACAAAGGTTTTACACAGGCTTAACTAATCAGGAAAAGCTGCCTACAGAAAGTGATGGGAAACTAACCAAGGGTGGGTCTAAGAGTTGTGGCTCAGCGTTGAGGTCCCTGGGGAGATTAGAGGGCAGAGACTTACAGGAAGTGCCTCTGACATTGTGTCGTGACTTGACAGCATTTGGTATGAAGAGAGGAATCCTGCAGTGGGTAGCACATGTCACTGTCCCCACATTACTGGGTCAGACGCAAGGACACAGAAAGCAGGGCTCCTGCACATCAGATGACACAGTGAGAGGATTCTAGTCCTAAACCTCGACTCTGAGACTGTGCACTTGTGAAACTATCTCATGGTTTCTGTAATTTAGGAAATGTGAGCTTGGTATCCTGGACACATGAAGGCACGTGAAGAATTAACCATAGAAGGGGTAATTCCAGACAATAACTATGTATGCAGGATGGTCATGTTTCTCATAGATAGCTTCATATTCTTTCCATTATACTCGCTTTACATAGTTAAAGGAAAAAATGAATACAGAATTATTTGGTCCTTGAGTTTCAGAAGTATACTGGACCCGGATGGCAATTACTCTTTTTGCCAGTAAGTTAGGAAAATTCTCAGTTTGCTCATTTGAAAAGATAAGTGAGAATTAATGCCTAAGGAGCTATGAGAATTAAATAAGAGCCTCACATTTGGCCCATGACAGGTACATGAATCGCTTCTTATTTTACATATTTGTTTATAGGATATATTATTTCTGACATAAATTTGAACTCTTAATTCTGTTACACCTTGCTGTAGGATCCTTGAGTCTTTACTGTTATCTCTGTGCATTTGGCTTACATATGGCATTACTTTCAAGGTTTCAGTTCTGCATGCTTTTTAGCAGATAGTTACAATGCACACGAAGACAAGGTTGTGAATTCCGAATCCATACAGGTGGGCTAGAAGATAAAGTCTTTGAATCTTTGAGCCAATCATGACAAAATCCTGGCCCAAAGAAAGCAAAGGGAATATGAAAATTTGGGCGCTTGCAGGGACATTAGTGTCTGAGCTTAGTCACAGTTTGCTCTAAGATGGCATAAAGACCAGTGTTTAGAACTGATGTTCCCATTTGTAAACTCTTACCTGCCTGTTAAAAGGCTTGTAATAGCTGAGAAAATAATGCAAAGTATAAACATCTCCATAAAGAAACTACTAACATATAATCAGCAAAATCAAGCAAATTGCTTCTAGGCACTGTAATGCAAGGTTCTGCATGGTTTTCTGCATTTAAGTTTTTTTTTTTTTTTTTTTTTTTTTTTTTTTTTTTTTTTTTTTTTTTTATAGAAGTAATGTAATTTTCCAAGTCTCTACCAAGTATAGAAGCATGTCATATTTTATCTTAAAAAGCTGCCACACCAGACAGGCAGATATCTCAATTTCTTTGATATTGCAATTGCATTTCTGCTAAGATGCCCACAGTCTCTCTCTAGTTAAACCTGAGAACACATAGTCACATTCTCCACCCCCCCCCCACCCCGCAATCTCTCTCCTCTCTAACAGTGTCTGCACCGTTGACCAGTTCTCCTCTTTACAATGTCCTTCTTTATGGCTCCTGTCATCCCATATTACTACACTTAACGTTGGGAGCCCTGGAATCAGAAGGCCCATACAATGATTACAGTGATTAGAACAGTGACACTTGTAAAAAGAGACCGAAAATGCTGGGATTTCTGAGTCCAGAGAATGTAAAATGATAGAGAATATAGAATCCAATCACCTAAAGTCATAGCTAAGTCTTATCTGTAGTATTTCAAAATTATAGTTCTAATGGGCTACCTTTTACAATGTGAGTATAGGGAGTGTGAGACAAATAGGATAAATCTCCATGCTTAACATCTCAGAGGAGGAAAGGTGGGAACGACAGAGATAGCCTGACAGTTGTCTTCAAATATGCAAATGTCTTGTGTGTGCAAGAACACCTGTCTCGTTTGTCCCTCACTGGCCATGGTGAGTAGAACTTAATGGACATAAATTTTTAACGTGAATACAAAAATGCAAATAAGGAGTTATTCTGAGACAGAAAAAGAGGTGGCTTTCCCATACAACACTCACAATAGAGTGGTTATTTGGCAAGAAATACAAAATGAACCTGAGCAAACAGGACCTCATACTTCTTCTCCAAGGCTGCCATCCGCCACCATCCTTCCATATTAGGCCAGCATCTCTCCTCAATGTTCCCTGTGAGCTTTGTGCATGAACCTCTCAGTTGTTCTTGACTTTAACGACCTTAATATTGATCTTAGACTTGTGTCTTTAAAATATTCATGCCAAAGCCTACCTCGCCAGTATCTCTTCCATTCCAATAACTTGCTTACCTATCCCTACACCTTATCTCGAACATGGCTTTCCCCTTAAAAATTATTTTATATTCTGAACACGGTCCCCCTCCCCCCCTTCCTTCTCCATCCACTGTTTTTGTTCAGAAGAGGCAGGCCTCCCTTGGGTATCAAGCTATGCATGTCATATCAAGTTGCAGAAAGACTAAGCTCTTCCCCTTGTATTAAGGCTGGGCAAAACAATCCAGTATGAGGAATAGGTTTCCAAGAGCCAGCCAAAGCAATAGCAACAGCCCTTCCTCCTATTGTTAGGAGTCCCACAAACAGGCCAAATACACAACTGTCACTTATCTGTAGAGGGTTTTGGTCAGTCCCATGTAGGCTCCATGGTTGTTGGTTCAGACTTTGTGAGCTCCTATGATTAAGGTTATATGTTTTTATCTGCTTTCTTGTGATGTTCTTGGTCCCTCTGGCTCCTAGGATTCTGTCTCCCTCTCTTCAACAGGATTCCCTGAACTCAGCCTAATGTTTGGGTGTGAGTCTCTGCATCTGTTTCTATCAGCTACTTAGTGAAGGCTTTCTGATAACATTGTGGGGAGTCACCAATCTGATGACTGGCAATGGCCGGTCCAGGCTATCTATCCACTATTGCTAGGAGTCTTAGCTGGGGTCATCTTTGAAAATTTGTGGGAATTTCCTTTGCGTCAGGTTTGTATCTGTCCCTGAAAAGTACTCCCCTTCCAGTCCTCTTTTTAAGTAAAGGCCAGGATGGATGCCCTTTTTAAAGATCACATTTCATAGGAATTCCCACCATCATGGCAAACACCCCACTTTTGCAGTACTCCAGACCATATGTTCATACTGCCATCATATGCTAATATTTCTCTTTAGTGTTTTGAGTATGTTTTCTCTATCCCCACTGGCTTCTCTCTGGCAGGTTCCCTCCCCCCTCCCCATCTTCTTCCCTCACACCCCGCCTTAGACTCTTCTTTCCTCTCTTCCCCACTCTCCTCATATCCTGACACATATGAAGCAAGTATTCTGTCCCTGAACTCCACACTCACACACTCATTCCCTCTTGGTAGTTCTGAATTGTTAACAGATGTTCAAGTTGTGTTTAAGCTGTCACCTGTCGCCTAGAAATTGTAGAAGCCACAACCAAGAAGTCTAACTAAATGGCTGACTAAACATGACCTGAACAAGGACTCTACCTATAAACATGCCGACATAGAAAGGGAGAAAGTAGAAGAGGCCTCAACCCTAGAGTAGGAGCAGGCACCTAAGGACCGAGACCAAGAGAAATAATCTTCAGGGAACTGTATACCAATTGACTATACGATGCCAAATGGCATATACATACAAGTAACACTATACAAATGTCTTTAAGAGTGTACACACACACACACACACACACACACACACACACACACACACACACACACACACCCACCACCACCACCACCACCACTACCATCACCACCAACAACAAACAAAGAAAAAAAGAGGTCATGAATCTGAAAGAGAGCAGAAGGATGCATGCTGCACATGGAGGGTTTGAGGGAGGAAATGGAAGGTGGAAAATGTTGTAATTATAAGTCAATAAATAAAAAGTTAAAAAAATTTCTTTCATTGGAAGTCATTCTTGAAACTTAGCTACTTAGGATATTCTCAAACACTAACTTCTTGGTTTGGGGACTCAGTTCAGTTGGTGGATTACTTGCTTAGCAATAATGAAGTCCTGGCAGCCTATCAAGACATAACGTAAGCATGATGGTGCCCACCTAAGAGGGTCATTGACATCCACAACAGCGTAGTAGTACACAAGCAATTTCTGTAAGTTTAGCTGTAAGTAAATGCTCTTGTGCAAAGATCTTGGTTCCTCTCAAGCTAAAAGACAGCATAGAGTTGACTCACAACTGTGTCACAATGTGACTGGTGTTGAGAACCACTGATGTCCTTGTTAAAAGAAACATTGATGTTGAATTCATGAGCTTCTCTGTGTGTTCCATGTGTGCTGAATTATCTCATTTGTGTGTTTCAAGTTCTGCAGCTGTAAAGTAGGAAAATCAAGTGTCTAATTTATAAAATTTCAATAAGCATTAAAACTAATGGAATACTGTTTTAAATTAGCCTTCGCTTTTTATTTTGAGATATGGTTTCATATAGCCCAAGCTAGCCTTGAACTTGTTATGTTGACAAGGATGACCATTTACTTCTGAGTCTCCTACCTCTACCCAATAAGTGCTGAGACGAGAGTGTTCACATAGTTATTTTCTCGGTCTAATGCATTGGTTATCTTAATGTCTACCTTTGGGAATGTCCTCAAACATCGTTTAATATATTTTCCCTTTCTTGATAACACCTAATCTTAAGAACACATTTAGATTGAAGATCCATTTAAACAAACCTAATTCTCAAATCTTTCATGAACCTCTTCTGTTTTCTGCTTCCCTGTAATAAAGAAACCCCATGTCTTGGGCTGATGTTGCTCTGAAAGCCTCTACCACCCAGACTCCAACATGTTTCTGTGTTGACTGTCTCGTCTATGTAGATCATAACCTATTTATTATAACATATTATTATAAAAATTAGTAGATTCATGCTTGTCAGCTGTGGGGTAGGCATGATCTCATGTACTTGTATTTATATTAGGTGGAAAGAGTGTCAACAAGTCAGGGTAAAAATGGCTAACCACTAGAGCATGTAGGAGTTGATGTGAGACCACCATACTGAAACATGAACAGGGCAGAGGCCAAAAGGAGCTTAGCCAAATGAGCAGCAGTTTCCAGAAGTGGCTTCCAGTTGCCAGGGGGATCATTTACAGTTTGGGAAAGTTCATGTGGAGTTAAAGTGAGGAATGTGAAGTAGTTTTATATACAGTGCATGCTTATTTGCATTTGAGGAACTGAACTGAGGTATGCAACTCTGTGTCCTGTTTGAGCAGCAGAGGAAGTTGAGCAGGGTGATTTTCAGCAGAAAGGAGAAGTAGATCAGCTCATAAGCAGAGGAAAAGACGGACACCACTTACTACCAGCTTTTTACCAACTTAAAACTGCTTCCAGCTCTGCTTATTGGGATAGAGCCAGTGTACATTTCTATAAATTAAAAAAGTTTAGATACTAAGTTTCTAAAATTTCCTTATCAGAGTTGATAAGTCTAAACTAGTATCAAGCTGAGGATTTAAAACATTTTGAAAATTCAAATAAAAACTTTGTATTGCCTTACTTTCTAAAAGAATAAATTGTTCTAGAACAATGAGTAGTTATGTAATCATAATTCTGGAAACTCTGCATGTTTTTGTCTTAAAAAAGCATCCATGGATGAGTGACAGCTCCTTATACACAAGTGATGTTTATAAAGTGTCTCATCTTCCCAGTGCAGTATTTTCAACTCGGATAAGCTGCTATGCAACATGACTTGATGAATGTTACTTTATGCCGTAATTTGTCAGCAATGACTTGGTCAAAATTTCAGACCATCTGCATGAGACTGTAGGGAATGATAAACAACCAAGGTAATGAGAGACAGCGCTCCTGGCCCCTCATGGTGTTCCCAGAACCAACCCAGAGCATCAGTAATCAGCTGGATTTTCTCTCCACCAGATATCACACTGAGGGAAAACAGTGGAGATGATAATGATTATCATGCTGTGCCAATAATGGGGGCAGAGAAGGCCAAGTCTCACTTGCATTCCCCAGCCTTGGGTTCTGTAAGATTGGGAAGGTTCTATTGGCACTGTTCCCTGCAAGTCCTTCTCTCCTCTGGAGATGGCGTCTGCCGTCAATAGTAGGAGTTTAAATCCTAATTAGCTTGGAGGATTCAGAGATTCCTGTATTCTCGTCGGAACTAAGGGGTTGGTCTCATAGTGGAGACGAGTTATACTTGCATACCTGTGACCAACTGCTTGACAGAACCAGCTGAAGAGAGAGCAGGTTTACTTTGGCTGTGGAGACCTAGAGTCCACAATGATGGATAAGGTATAGCATGGGAACAGCTTTCTTAATGGTGGCAATGGCAGCACCATGTGTTGGTATTCTTCTAATTTCACAGTGAACCAGGAAATATAGCAAGGGTAGAATCAGGATTGAGTGTGACCTCCTAAGACCAATGTTCTGTGACCTATGTTTAGCAGCTGGGTGCATCTCCTTTGTATTTAAAGATTTATTATTTTTTTAGGTGCATAGGTATGTATACCCTATGTGCAAGCACCGGCAGAGGCCAGAGGGAAGCACCCAAGTCCCTGAAGCTGGAATTAAAGGAGGTTATCACTGCCTGACTTGAGTGCTGAGAACTGAACTCTGGCCTGGAAAAACAGCCAGTGCTCTTAACTCCTGGTCCATCCCTCCAGCCTCAGCCTCTGCCTCTTTAAGGCTCAGTATTCTCTAAAATTATACCCCAGTATGGATATCAAGGACTTAGACACATTTCAGGCCCAAACTATAACTGTGGGTGAGGCTCCTCTAGAAGGCTTCCTTTAATTTTTTCCCCTTGAGATAGGCTCTTGCTGTATGGCTTAGGTTGACAAAAAAAATTACAGTCCTCCTACTACAATCTACCAAATTCTGAGATTATAGGGATACACTGTGCTATTGCTAACTCCTTGTCTTGGAATACATAGCCTCAGGAATAATGATGCTAGTTGTATGTAGCATGAATATAGATCTCCATTAATCTTAGGGTTAACTACACTTGCCTAATATTCCACATGAAAGAGAGACAAAATGTTGAGATGTAACCTTTAGAATAATTTTTCTTCTATAAAGCATCATCTTTCTTCTTTACTCATTACGTTTTAAGTTTGGAGAAGAGTGTCCTTTGAAGGCAAAAGACAGTTTTCCTCAAAGAGTTTTATCTTTTCTAGTATTTCTTTACGATTTTGGCTGCATATAAATGACTAAGTTGATAATATAAAATGCAAATACCACAGTCAGGATTTTCTCTGTATGTTCTGAGACGTCATAAAGACATCATAAAGATTTGTCTAACATCTGCTTGGAGATCTCTTAGAGATTGTAACACATTTAAATGAGACAATTCTAAACAGGTCCTTTTAGTCTTATTAGGCTCAATTTCTATTATCACATGGCTCAATAAAGAGATAAGCAAAAAGATAGATGCAGCAGGTGGCTCCCACACATACGCCAGCACTAGCCGCATAGATACAGTCAGACAGATATAGGATTATTTACAAGAGAGTGTTTCCAGAAAATCCAAAGCATCGCATACTCCCATTGCACTTACTTGCTCTCCAGAAGTTGATGGTAAGACCCTACTGCACACCTAGGCTGTCCCTTCAGTTGCCTTTGGGCTTTGCTGTCTCTCCTTCACACGCTCACATAATCTCCTTACACTCTAAAGCATCCACCCTACAGTCCTCTCTTTGCAGAATGGATACATAGTTGCCTGGTTTCTTATTTGTTGTCCTGTGATTCTCAGACTTTTGTGTACACAGGATACACACACAGTTTAATTCGAGAGCTAAAAGTAACTATGTTTTCAAATCTAACAATAAGTCTGCTCACTTTGTAACCACTATCCTGAGTGTTAGAGGGGGAGGGAAGGAAATAATTTTCACTTATTGATTATCATCAGGCTCCATTATTAGGTGTTTAGATTGTATCATAAAGGCACGGGGGGCCTCATAAAAATTTTCCCTAATTACTTCTTAAAATTCTTTCTTCCTCTCTTCCTCCCTTTCACCTCTTTTCTTCTCTCTCTCATGCATACATACACACACAGAAATACACACACACACACACACACACACACACACACTGTAGAATCATCCTGTATATTCTTGAAAAATCTCTCATGCTGAGACCTCCAAAAGGATCTGGAAAATGAAGTTGTGTTTTGTTTTGTTTTTTCCTTAAAGGTTCCAGAAGAGTCCAACAGCAGCAGCTGGGGTTGGGAATCTGCTTGTGAAATGCTGTTTCAGGTCCTTCTAATGCTGCCATGTAGATTGTGAGGCTTTACAATCCTGACTAGAAGCAAGATGCATGGGGCGATCTTATGGTGTCTATAGCTTGTATTTCATTGTTTTCTTTTTATTCTTTGTTTTTATTTTCTCCATTGTGACCATGTTGGAGTTAAGTAAATATTTTAACTTGGTTACGTTGGAAAGAGTTGTTGGTGTAGGTTATTCAAAAGAATTTTCAAAATAAAGATGACTGAATTTATATGGTAAAACTCAGAAAGGCTGCTCAAAACTGTAGCATAGAAGTGAGGGGCTTTGGTAATCACTTGTTAGGAAAGCTCAGGGAGATAAGAAATTTCACGATATACTGTCTCAAATAAAATATAATTTTAAAGAACCAGTAATGTACCTTGAACACTGTTCAACCTGGAAAAGGCCCTGAATTCCATCTGCAGGATAAGAACAAATCTCACTCATCTTCATGAAGAAGAAAGTTCTCAGTAGATTGTCTTAAGCCAAATCTGTGTAAAACACACAGACATCTGTGTTAAGGCATCTCTAGTTCCACTCATACCTGGAAGAGAGTCTCGGTAGGCAGCACTTTTCTCCTTGGAGACTGCTTGCATCTGGGATGGGGAGCACCGGGTGTTGCAGATCTTCCCAGTCAAGTGAACAAGAGAAACCTTACTGAGCTGCTAAAGAGGCATTTAAATTTCTGACTAAATTAGATACTAGTGTTCATATTGATCTAACCTGAGGAGAGTTGATGTGAACTCAACTCCTCTGCAATGGTTATAAGGAAGATAAAACCTAAATATGGTCATTTAAATTGTGGGAATGTTCAGGTGAGGGATAAAAATCACAGACATAAATGATTTGGTAGCGACAATGCTGTCTCATTAACTAGGTCACAACAGTGTTCATTTTCTGTTTGCCTGAAAATATGGTGTGTTCTAAATGCAGTGTGCACAACTGTGTTAGAAATGGATCTGTGTGATAAGATTTTTGTTTTGTTTTGATATTTAGAGAGGAGAAATTTTACATTGTTCAATGGATATAAATTCATCAAAGGAAACATACACTTGAAAATAGCTATAATCCTGAATATATACTGTTTTCAGATTAAAGAAGTAGATAAACTTTGTACAATTATTTTTTCATATTCAATATTTTTCACTTTGCTGCATTTATCAAACGTATATATTAGCAAAAAATAAAGAAAATAAATGTCACCCAGTATAAAGTCGCCTACTGTATGAAGACAGGCTGACATATCTCAAAAAGCAGCTTATATTTAGTTTTGCCTGAGGTTTTCTGAGATTACAAAATTCCCCACTGATATTCAAATCACTTCTGTATGGTTTGGAAGCAAATAACTAACTATCTCCTTTTGTTTGTCTTTTTAAAAAGTACAGCTTTAACAGCTGGGCTACAGAATCCATGCAATTTCAAAAATTTGCAGAAGCTATTTAGCCAGATTAGAAAGCAATTAATCAATACAGGATGTTCTGATTATATGAAATAATTTACCAGTCAGATATGAGTGTTATTGATGATGTTACCATTCTACTGCTGTCAAGATCATCGCTAAAATTGTAAATAGTTATAAAAACAACAACAAATCCTTTGTCCCCAGTTCCTGGAACTGTCAGAAAGATCAGCAGCTGTGTAATCCTTGGAGGAGGTGTGTTATGGGGTAGCTTTGAGGTCCATAGCCCCTCCCCTTTCCTACCTCCAGCCTCGTTGTGTCTCAATATGTAAGCTCTGAGCTACTGCTCCATCCCATCGCCTGCCGGCTTGCTCCCTACATGATGGCTGTGGACTCACCCTCTCACCCCCAAGTAAACTCTTTGTTCTGTAATGATGTCTTGGTTGTGGTGTTTGACATAGCAGAAGAAGATAAGAAAGACAGTCGTGGAAATAACTTTGACAACAGACTAGGAGTTTCACATGTGTACAAGAAGGGATCACAGCCTTCCACTAACTGATAAAAACCCAGGGTCAACCGGTGAAAAATGAGATCAAGACTTAAGAAATCTTTTCAGAACTAGAGACTCAGGAAAAGCAAGATTGCAACAGAAAATAATGTGTCCAAGGAAGTGCAGATGGTGGGACATGCTGGTGATCCAAGGGTCTTCACTAAATGGATATGTGGAGGGTAACCAAGGTGATGGGTGAATCCATAAAAATCAATCTTCTCGAAGACCTGATAATTATTTAAAAAGTTAAAGCAAAAACATTTTATAGAGCCAGTGGGATGTCTAGCCAATAAAGGCGCTTGTTGTCAAGTCAGACAACCTGAATTTGAACTCTAGGACCTACATAGTATAAGAACAGAAAGGACTCATGCAAGCTGTCCTCTACTATCACCTGTGCACCATGGGACACAGGTCATACACACACACGCATGCACACACACACACACACATATAGACACATACACTCACGCGTGCACACACACATACACACACATATACGCACACACACATGCATGTGCGCACACACACACATCACATGCACACATACACGCATGTACACACACATGCACACACATATACACACACATGCACGCGCACACGCACATGCATGTACACACACACATACACACACGCATATAGACACATACACTCACGTGTGCACACACACATACACACACATGCATGCGCACACACACATGCATGTGCACACACACATACACACATACACATACATCACATGTGCATACACACACATGATAAATAAAAAGGTTGTATTTTATCTAACTGACTATCTAGTGCAAACTACTCACTAAAGTGTTATTTTACTTGATAAACCTTACCAGCATCAATTTGCCCCAGCTTTGACATCTCTATTTTACCTCGGTACTTTACCTAATCATGCATATGTAAAATCGGTAAACACCAAACGTTTTTGTGATGTCACTCCCTTAGGTTCACACTCAGCTGCCTTCCTTGGCTATGTCTGTACTGGAATGAGCCATGGCAGAAGCAAATTATCCTTCATACATGCTGCAGTCTCTGTACTTACAGACATGAACCCAGACAGGATTTCAATAACATTGTCTATCTTATTCTAATTTGTCATTGCTATCCTTCATAAAAGTACAGAGGGTGTCCATCTAATTTGAAGTTCAGAGAAACAGCGAGTTCTTTCTCAGCATTAGTAAGTCCCAATGAACACTTCTCCATTTCTTAACTTAAACTCAAATTTTATTGGATGTTTGACTTTGTAACCAATGTCCTTAGTCTGAGAACATCCTATAAAGTCACTAAATAAAACAATAAAATAAAAAATAGACCTATACATATCCATACCGATGCTGTTGTCCTTTACTTGGAGTGCAAAGAAAGAGAAATCTATTTTATCTACTATAGATACTGCTCTCATTTTGTCATGTTTTAGTTCTTACACTGTATATTTATTATCTGTCTATGGGGGATTTAGTTCTCCCTTTTTTGACATGTGGGTCCCAGGGACTGAACTCAGAAAGTCAGGTTTGCCTTTGAGTGCCTTTCCCACTGAGCTATCTCATCAGCCAGTGCTGTGCAAATACTTGGTGAGATCTGTCAAAATAACTAATGGCTGGGTATGAAGGTCAGGTTTAAACACATTTCTTGCAGACACTCTCAGGCTCAATACTTAGAAGTTATTTAGATTAGTTTTACATTTTATTTTTTTCAAAAAGTATGTCATTGTAGCTCTCAGAAAATTTCTTTTTGCTATTATTTGTCTATATGTGTAGGCTTGGCTGATCTGGAACTTGTTATATAGGCTAGTCTGGCCCACAGAGGTGTATCTGTTTGCCTTTGCCTCCCAAGCACTGTGACTAAAGGAATGAGCCTCCATGTCTGGCTCTCAAATAGCTTAAGAAAGTGAGAACATGCAGAACACATATAAAGGTTACAGCATAGAATGTTCTGACTCCAACCAACTCAAGTAACGCAGGACATTTCCAGGGATTATCATCGGCCTCTAGCTTTTTCCTTTTGAATACACAATGGAAGAAATTCAGTATTCCTGACTCATTTTACTATGTGCATCCTGTTCTTCTTACCATCCCCATGGTTTGTGCAAGCCTTTCCTCTTAGCACTCACTGATTACGAAAGCCATTTCAAAAGCAATGCAACAATTGTGATAGGTATTAGAGGGCCTAAAATGGATGCAAGACATAGTACCACCTTCAAAGAGCACAGGGAGAACAGAGAACAAATGCACACGCAGTTAGGATAATTGGGAACTAGGTATGTGATGCTCACTATAGGAATTACAAGAAAGGACAGCTCATCGTGGGCTATGCTAGTTTGGAAGGGTTTCAGAGCGGGGTGAAGACTGAAAGGCAATACAAGAAGGAAGGACCACGTTAGAGAGGGTGTAACAGCACTCCCACAATTCTCTCACTTGGATTTTCTTTCTCCTTTTTCCTAATTCTCTCCCACCTCTGCTACTGATGCTACTCTTTTGTTTTGCTATTTAAACACTCTTTCCAATCCCTAATATTCCATAAGAGTTGCAGAAGGCTCCATTTTAAGGACAGCTTTCCTACTCAAGGACTTGGCTCCAGTACCCATGGTGTGATAGATTCTAGGATGCCTGTGACCTAGGCCAGGGTTATTATATTGCTTACATATGACTTAATTCCAAGTAGTTAGGATAGTTTTCTTTCTCCTTTAGACCAATGCCAATGAAATGGAAGCCTGATTTGCCTCTGCCTACAACTGTCCCCTTTGCAATGTACAGAAAATATATCTGTAGTTAGGGGAAAATGACAACATACAGGCAAAATGACGGCACACGATTTGAGTATCTGAAGTTCTGGGAACCATCCCGATATTTTGATTTCTATAGTTAATGAGCTGGTTTATTTGTTTGTTTGTTTGTTTTTTTAGTTTTTTAGACTGGGTTTTTCTGTGTATTCCAGAATGTCATTGAGCCCATGACCATCCCACCTCAGCTTCCTAAGCGTAATAAGCATTTGCTACCATGCCTAGCTAAATGCATCCTTTTCTGTTTCCACTTACTTTAAATAAATATTCATCACACGTAGGTAGAGAAACCCTGACAGACTGAAATGAAAATGTAGATTTCTAGCACTTACAGGTCCCAGGGTTTAACCACCAAAGAGAAAAACTAAATATAAAGGATCTGATTGGAACAGTAGAATTAAGAAATATGGCAGAGAACAGAAACAACTTCTGGGGAATGAAATGATGTGACTTGTTGGAAAATGGACACATCCTACATAGATAAAACAAGAGTCAGAAACAGGATTCAGGAAGCTTGTGGTCTCACAGAACAAAATGGGGTTAGCTGGGCTGGGGAAGTGGCTTTGAATAGAAGCAACAGTCTGATCAGGATGATTGCATTTCTGGTAAAGACTCAACTGTACCAGCCTAGGATTGTGAACAAGAAAGAAACTGAGTTGTGCTTTCTGTCAGAATTCAAAGAAATGTGACACAGATGTCTAAAACCCATCTTTTCCTCCCATTTCTTCACATATAAACCACAAGGAGATGTACAACATAAGATACCATGAGGAGATGTACAACATAGAATAATAGACATGGTATTTGATCAGAAGCATCAGTACCATCTGGGACTACCCCCAAAATATAAATTTGCAGTCCCAACACCAGAGTCCAGGAGACTCGAGGAATGACCCATGATCTATGTTTTAACAACCCTTCTAGTAGGTTCAGATTCCTGTTAAGGTCTTAGACCCAAAGGAGTTAATATTCTCTTATAGGTAGATTTTATAGTGGGCAAGGTCACCCAGAACTGGGTCCTATGATGTCACAATCAGCATCAATATCTTAAAAGTCCATTTCCCTTAAATTTATTCAAAAATGGGTTGAAGTTGTGCTACCTGCAAGGTGTAGACACTTTGAAAATGTTAGGGAGAAAAAGATGACAGTTAAGCAAAAGAAAGTTGCATTTTAGCAGTGAAAAATATGCTGTGTGTTTTTTCTCACATATGGAGCCTAAATTTAGCAAGACATATGCGTGTGTGTGTGCGTGTGCGTGTGCTTGTGTGTGTGTGCGTGTGCATGTGCGTGTGTGTGTGTGTGTGTGTGTGTGTATGAATAAGGCAGAAGAAATTATTTGTGATGAAGGAGAGGACAAAAGTGGTAAGTGATGGAAGAGAGTGAGGGAAGATTAGCATGTGTGGAGAACAGAGTAAAGTTAGCTCTAAAAATGGATAAAATAATAAAAAAAAACGTTATGCTATGGAGCTCAGTGAGGAGGATCTTAAATCAGGCTAGTGACTTTCCTGGGAGAAGTGACATTTAAACTGAGAAATAGTAACTAGAAGTCAGTCTGGAGAGAGTCAGAGGAGGAAGGTGTTAATCCAGGCCATGGGAAGACCTAGATTCTTTTTAGGGAATTAGGAAGAGATCAGCACAGGTACATCACAGTTAATGGTGCATCCTGAAGCTGGAGAGACAGATCTCACACAGAGACTATGTGGGGCTCTTGCAAATCATTTTAACGATTGTGCCCTTTGCCCTGAGAGCGATGTACAAACCACTAAAACATCGATCGACAAGAGGCAAACATGTCTGATTTTTTTTTCCACTTTTAGCTCTACATTTTCTATACTGAGTCTTTTCTAGTAGCACAGACGATAGGCATAATAACATGGTGATTTATTTTATGATTTACAGTTGGTTAATAGCAATTTTCTCCCAGAATGAGGCTGTGACCATGCATGTGAAAGAGGATATGATGTCCACACGGGGAGCAAATGCCAGGAACAGAAAAGGAGGAAGGGCTGGGGCTTGCTTCTTCTTCGTGGTTGTGACTAAGGCTGGTCTTGCCTTTGCATGTCTGAAACAACAGAACTTCAAGTTCACAGGCATCTGCTGCTTCTCTGTCCATCATCTTCCTTTCTATGCTGGGGAGCCTGGTGTCTCTGGTCCTTCTGGAAGCATCTCTCCAAACAGGATCTGTTTTTAGATATCACTGCCACTCCTTTCAGAATGATCCCCAAATCCTTCCATCTTCCCTGACCTTGAGAAGACTTTCTAGGGTTAATAACTGTTTCTTTTGTTAACACTATCATATTATATAGATCTGTGTGAATTACACATATGTAGATGTTTGGCATCTTAGTGTATATCTCACTAATTACTGGAAAATTATAGTCCATTCCATCTGTCCTGTGTTTCAATTACATACATATTATTAGTTTGTTTTTGAGAGTGTTATACACGAGAGCTGCATCTAAATAACTCCTACCTATCTCCCCATCTCCTCTGGTATCACCCTTTACAAAATTCATGACCTCTTCTTTAATTATTGTTAGACATATACACACATGTATATATATATATATAAACATATACGTATATGTATATATATATATCTTATTGAGTCCATTTAGTGATGCTTTTATGTGCATGTGTCCAGGGCTGATCACTAACATGCCCATGACTGACTGATGATCAGCTTACACTGCAGTGTCATTGGGATCTGCAATGGTCTGCTTTTAGTAGAACTCATGACACCTTTCTCAAGCCAATTGGCCTCTGATGTTTCTTGTATTTGTCAGTATCAGCATCTCTCACGTTCCCATAGTTGCCATGGTCTTATGCTCACATGAAATATAACAAATAAGGTGGGTCTTACACTTAGTGGACTGTGAGCACGTTATACATTCCCACTTTCACTAACTTTACCACTGTATCATATTTTATCACTGAAGCATATTTGACGCACAGTAGGGTCATTCCCACTTTCACTAACTTCATCACTGCATCATATTTGGCACACAGTAGGGTACCTCTTCCCCCACTAGGCCCCTGTGATAGTACATCACCAGAGACATTGTGATTTCTACGTGGCTCTTCTAGTCTAGTTTATTTATCAAAATCTTTTTTTTTAAATTTATTTTTGCACTGGAATATTTTTATTCTTTAAAGAACAGCATGAATATTTCTATGGGATATACGAACCCATGAGCTCACCCCTCCTGACCAATCTCAGCTTTTAAGGTAAAAAGTTTAAGAAGCACATGGATCAGCTGTCTCTGTGGGTTTCCCCCATCATGATCTTGACCTCTTTGCTCACATCATCTCTCCTTTTTCTCTCCGACTGGACTAGGATCTCAACACAGTGCTTAGCTGTGGGTCTCTGCATCTGCTCCATCAGTTCAATAATGACAATTATGGTGGTGATCATTTTGATAACAGGGAAGGCCAGATTAGGTACCCTCTCCACTATTGCTTGGAGTCTTAGCCGGGGTCACGTTTGTGGATTATTGGGTGTTTCCCTAGCACCAGGTTTCTCTCCAAAAATGGGTCCCTCTATCAAGACATCTATTTATCTTGTTCCTCTCAGTCCCTCCCCCAACTCAACCACTCCATTCCATAATGTTCTCTTCCCTCCTCCCCCTTATGCTCCAAATTCTGACTCTGAACTAACAGCTGTGGAACCTGTATAGGACCCAAGTAGGCCCACTGAATGTGGATGACAATTGAGTGGAGTGGGCAGTTTGTGGGGCCTCTGGCTGTGAGACCAGGATTTATTCCTAGTGCATGAGCTGGCTTTTTGGAGCCCATTCCCTATTGAGGGACACCTTGCTCGGCCTTGATACAGGGGGGAGGGGCTTGGTCCTGCCTCAACTTCATATTCCAGACTGGATTTACTCCCCCTGGGAGACCTCATTCTCTGTGAGAAGTGGAGGGGGTAGGGTGAGGCAAGCAGGGGGATGACAGGGAAGAGGGGAGGGAGGAGGAACACTGGTGGGTGTGTTCAGAAACATTTAAATAAACAGAACATTAAAAATTTAAAAAAAAAGTTTATGGAGGCCATCGGGAAGCAGAGATAAGCAGAACAGCGCTAAACAACTCGGAATGATCCCGTCCTTTCTCCAAAATTACTTGAAAACTTTATTAGCCTGTATTATTCTTTCACTCTATCCACACAAATTCACAGAAACTTCAGTGCAAAATGTTGTGTGGCTTCGTGGTACTTGCACCACGTTGAGCGCCTGGGACTTCATTCCTGCATCCCTGTCATCTAACGTTCACTTTGCCTGGCTCCAGTTCCAACTCATATCAGGTCAGGACAATTTTTTCCCTTCAAAATCCTGCAGGATTTCTCTGCTAACACTTAACCTTCGCTCTCAGTCTTTGTCCTTTCAGGGGAATATTCCATGTTTCCCACGTAGACAGCAGACCAGCTAAGGAAATGTCACGTCTCTTGAGACTTTTGCTTTCCAGCCTCCAGTGTGATACGGGGCTCACTGCGGTCACTCAGTTGGTTATTTTGATGATGGCACACAGCAGAAAGTAATACCTATAGGTCTTTAGACTCACTCTCACTTCTAGAGGTCTAAGTTAAAGAAATCTTTATCCTTGGAAGTACCTCTCCCACAACACACACACACACACAAACACATATGCACACACATATATACAAACACAAACACATACACACACATACATACATACATACATACATACATACATACATACACACACACACACACAGAGCAGAGCTTTTGAGGTATGAAAACCTATCACTCTGGCTCTAGCTGTAAATATTATTTTCCTCCTATAGTTACCAGTACATTGTCTTCTATGGGTGCCGTTTAGCAGATAATATTAGCAGTAGACTTGGAAAATGACAACAGGAGAGGTTAAGCAGAACATTCTCAGTATAGATCAGAAATAGTGTAAGCTTCCAGTAAAGAAACAAGCTGTCATATTCAAAAAATTATCATTCCTTTATAAATCACATGGTGACACATTACTTGCATGGTGTGTGTGTATGTGTTATGTGTATCATATATGTATATGTGGGTATATATATATATGCATGCATGTGTGGAGCCAGAGGTAAAATTTCTTCTGAGTTGTTCTCCATTTGATCATTAGTATTTGAAAAAATAACTATTGCATTTATTGGTTTATGTGTTTATCTATTTGTGTATGCACATGTGTGTGTAGGCATATGTTTTCCATTGTGTGTATATGTGGGGGTCAGAAGACAATTTGGGAGAACTGGCTCTGTCCTTTTCATAATGTGGATCTCAGGTCTTTAGATTTGGTGGTAAGCACCCTTTCATGCTGAGTCATCCTGCAGGCCCCTCACCTTGTATTTTGAGACAGAATCTCTAAGTGTACCAGGCTAGAATAGCTAACCAGGAAGGTAAAGAATTCTCCTGTCTTTGCCTCAGCAATATTGAGAATATAGGTACATGCTGCTGCCTCTGACTTTTTAAAATAAGTGTTCTGAGGATCTGAGTTCAGAGTCATGCATTTACCATGGGAACTCTGCCCACCGAACCACTTCCCTACTCTCTTTCACTTCACTTCTAAACCTGTAAAATTTCTTAGCATGTTTTAAGGCCTTGGAATCCGGCCCATCCCACTTCTTCATCCGAATCTCTACCATCCACTCCCCTCACTCACCACATCCTGGCCACTGAAGCAGACTCCTGGTTTCCTAGACTGGCACGCTCTTGCCATGTTTCTCACTTCTCTTGACTTCCTGTGGTCAACATCCACTGAGGATGGGATTCTTGCTTCTTTCCTTCATCAGCTCCCCCTATCCTTTTAACTACCCTTTGATTTCTAGAGTAACTTCAGCCTCTGTGTTTCACATTCCTAAATCTTTATTGTGATTGTAAATATGTACAACTGTGAAATAATTTTTGTTTTCTTCACCTGACTGTGTTACCATATCAGAAACTATGCAAATACCATGTGCATGCACTACAAATGTTCAATGCTCAGAGTAAATAATGAAGCCCAGTGCATTATATACTTAAACCATGGAGCAAATAAACATTTTGTGAGTAATGTTTGATGCTACTTTTAGAGAGATCAAATTGTCCTGTTATTTACATCAAGAACTTACTTTTTGTTCTGGCCTGAGTGGATATGGATTACATTCTCTAGTTCACATGTTTCTCATGTATGCACAACATAGGTTTTATAAAATAACTTTAGCTTTTATAAAAAGAAGACCAAATAAACAATATGTAATGGAAATCTTTCTTTGGTCTCAGAATTCAATGTAAATTATTTAGTATAATATGAAAAATATTAAATCTATCTTATGTTGACAATAATAGAAAACATACAAATTCTTTTCAACATTATGTTATCTTCAAAAAAATATATGATTTGAGATAAAGCCACAAACAAACAAACAAACAAACAAACAAACCAGAACGAAATAGTCTTATTGCTAGGTAACAGTCCCAGGGCTAAAAATCACAAGGGAATGCTTATCCATAAAGGGAATGATGCTCCCTTTCCCTAGAGGCTCCAGCACCCAGACAACAGGCACAGGACCTCTGTCCCTGTCCTTTGGCTCTTGAGTTACCCTGCTGAGTCACACAGCTAGAGAATGAATTGCAGCCAAAAGCAAAGAAGATTTTTCTGATGCAAAAGCCTGACCTTTAAGAACCTCTGGCTTGAATCTCTTTCTGTCAGGCTGCAGAAAACTGACCTTGTTTGAACTCAACATGTCCACACAGTCTTGCTCTTTTTCCATCTATCATCATGGTTTTAAGCAGAATATGTACAAAACTCAGTTGCTTTTTTCCATTTCCATTTCAGAATAAGCCGTTGTCTAAAAGAAAGAGAATAAGTCTAATTCTATATTTCTCTTTGCCTATACTTAGAATCTTTGGCTTTTCATTTGATCACTTCTATACAACCTGTAATGGTACAAATGAATGTTATGCTTTGTGGGGAATTTAAACACACACTGAGCTCCCAGCCAGAACTATATTTGAGTGACATCAAGTTTCTCCTTTAGCTACTGACCTGCAGACTTCGAAACTATCAGACCCATCATCATAGGCACTGGGAGGCTTCTGAGCAGAGGTGTTCACCAGGAGCCCCAGTTCCTCGACACTTTGGCCCCCTTCTGGAGCTGCCAGGATTTCAGTATTGGAATCAGTTGCTGAAAATCTCTTTGTAATTGTTTCTTTTTCCCCAAGTGTATGCAAAAGCTGAGAATCTCTGTGACAGTATCTGCCTTTACCCCCTGAAAGGCTCCCTGGGGGTCTCTTCTCCTCCAAGGACCCCCTTGTCTGGGGAGGACTGCATTCTTGGTACTTTATGACTTTTTCTCTACAGATGTTAAGAGGATGAGTCCTGCATTCCATCAGCTCTTGGTGCTTTTCACCTTTGGATCCCAGCTCAACAAGTTCGGAGGACCCAGCCGAGCTTCCACACGGTTTATTATTATTTCTCCTTCTTCGAGACAGTCTACATTTAACCTGTCTCTTTGCCTGAACCCAGTGACTCTCATCTGTGGAGGATGAATCTGAAGACTCCGCATTTAGTTCTCTCCACCTGTGACCCGAGATCTGGAGGCGAAAGTCATTTCTTCTTCCCTTTGCTTGCTCTTCTGAATGCTCATATCTCTGAGAGACCCTTCTCCTTCTCCTAGGCTTCTGTTTTGCTGGCTTCTTACCAGACTCCTTTCTATCATGGCTCAGCACCATGACAGGGGTGCAGTGCTCAAATGCGTCTTCTGACATGTCATGCAAGATGGAAGATCTTGACCAGGCATTAGGCAAAGGGTGGGGAATGGGAATGGAAAGGAAAGTCATGGGAAAACAGAGAGAGAGAGAGAAAGAGAGGATGATGAGATGACAGAATGGCCAGAAGCTGATAAATAAAGATAAATTGAAGGAAAACTAAGCAGGGGTTGGCATGTGAGATCCATGGACCACACAAAGCAGGAGCAAGAGCATCGATTCTCAGGTAATGAAACAAAACTACAAAATTCTGGTCTAAGAAATATTGGATAGGATCATTTACACAGGCCTTACCTGCAGATGTCCTGAGTAGATGGACAGACAGACAACCTTGACTGGCTCCTGGGAGCTGTTCCTGTGGTCGGGCTGCTTGCCTGGAGAAACAAGTTAGATAATTTGGCATCTTGATTAAGATAATACATGGTTGATATCTTGCTTTTTTTCCACATATTTAAAAAATTACAACAAATGTGGCTGCTGGTCATGTTGCTCATAATGCAGCACATTGAATGTGGGAAGTCAGAGGGCTTGTTTTGCAAAAGTAAAACTTTTTTGAGGAACTTGAAACAGCTGATGTGCCTTACTGCTTTGCTGTTACTTCATTTGTGAGAGAGGAAGATGATCCCACAAGTTTCTATTCTATTTACTATAAGCACTGGAGTGGAATAGCTTGATTTGCCTGGGAAACAAATAAGTACTTAAAGGTGCCAATGAAGTCAAGGGCTACAATGCCAAGATGTGAGAGGGTGCATGATAGGCTGGTAAGTGTGAATAATCAAATTGTCAGCGGGTTGCGAGATATTACCTTGAGTTAGCAGCAAGGCCCCATGAGACCATATATTTTAAAACATTTTGTAATATTTAAAATCCCGTGGCTACTTTTGTTGTGAATTCATTATTGGAGTAGACAAACCTATCTTTCAAAACACTGTTAACCGTTCTTACAATTTCTTCCCTCCCAAAGACATGCTAAGTTTGAGGCTAAGAGCCTAAAATAATTCAGATGGTTAATAAAATTTAAGTATATTTCATTACATTCTTATTTTTTTTTTTGAAACCCAGTAGTTCTTGACTCCCCTTGGCTTCTTCACACTGTTATGTTTAATGAAGACAATGATGATAAGTTAGAAGTATGGGTGTACTGGTAATTCGCTATTAGACCTGTATCATGGTTTTATTTAATCTTTACAATAATTGGCAGGTGAGTTATTTAAAACCAATTCTGTGTATTAAATTAGCACAATAAATGTGTGTAGTAAACACTATAATTATTTCTAAGTACAGCTGAGGAAGTTGATAAATTGAAATAGCTTTTTGTTAAGACATAGAAGAGTGAACATTTGGATCAAGAATCCAGCTCCACCAGACTATTCAATCTCCTTTGCACAAGAGAAACCAAGGTAATGACAGATTTACATTCTGACATGACTGACTGCATCAGTAAGAGACATAATTTTGTCACTAAAACATAATACTAAGAGTAAAAAGATTGCAAATTTCAAAGAATTTCTCAAAACCTGTGTGTTAAAAAAATCGGAATTGTTGTACATTTATGATTCTGATTCAGAAAATTCTAAACCAAGAGGCAAGAGAAAAATTGTGTAAGTATTTCTAGCTGGCTGAAATCTGCCATTTTAAGAAGGTCTACACTCTGATCTTTGGATATTCTTTGTCTTTATCTTTCCCTCTTTAATGGGGACTCATGTAGTCTATACTATCTTTGAATTTTCTGTGTAGCTGAGAATTACCTTAAATTTATTATCTCCCTGTCTCTACCCCTCAAGTTCTTGGAGTATGCCACTACATTGAACTTTTAATCCCTGCATCTTATAGATGTGTTTCCCTCCATGACCAAAAAAAAAAAAATGTCTTTATATACATGACTGAACTAGGGGTTTTAACATGGATTTCAATGAAAGTTCCCAGCAGGTTTAATATGACCACAAGACCCTCTAGAAGGAAAGAAGTGGGGTGAGGGTAGAGACAATGAAGAATAGAAGAGAGCTCAGCCAGGAGGCCTGTGCTTGGGAAGGTAGAGTCTCTGAAGTAGCCTGGAGATATAGGAAAGGGTTAGAAAATGCATCCCTCCTTGTGTCTACAGAAGAAATGTGAGTTTGTTGACACCTTAATTTTATTCCAGTGGGATCTGTGTTTGGCTTTTAATCTCTAGAATTATATATAAGGAAATAAATTTGTGTATAATATCAACTATTTTTTGTTTGTCTTATACCAGTTATAGAAAAACTACATTACTTCTGTCGTTTGGCTGACATTAAATTGGAGATAGTTTGGCTAACATAGAAAGGCAAGTGGTAGTCAGTAATGAAGAGATTGAGACATTCCAGGGGGATGAGATAATGTGCTATTGTGAACGGGTTCTCAGCCCGATGTACATCTTCCATAGACTTCTGTACATTTCTGTCACCTCATGAATATTGTCTCTTTCGATCTTTGAATATTTCTATGTCAACCCATGTCTCATGGTATTCAATTTCCGTATCAAGACTCCTTCTAAGTCATTATTTTTTTTTCTTTCAAAATATCACCGTTTGAGCTGCCAAGATGGCTTAGTTGATAAAGTGCTTGCTGTCAATCTTGATGACCTGAAGTTAAACCTCTGGATCCATATGGTAGACAGTGGAGTCGGAAGTTTCCCTGCCCTGCCCAGAGTCCTGCAGCCATTAAGTCTCAATCACACAGAGGCTTATATTAATTATATTAAGCTGTTCGATCTATGGCTCAGGCTTATTACCTGCTAACTCTTACACTTAAAGTTAACCCGTATTTCTATTTATGTTTAGCTATGTGGCTTGGTACCTTTTTGCTCAGTGCAGCATCTCATCCCACTTCCTCAGCATCTCACTGTCATCTGTTCTCTGCTCTTGTGGTTCCCACAAATTTCCTACTCTGATTGTCCCGCCTCTACTTCCTGCCTTGCTACTTGACAGTGCACAAGAACACAGTCTCACATCAAGACAGAGAGTACTAGGTGCTCTCAACCCCTCATATGCACCGTGATATAGATAAATAAATAGATAAATAAGTAATTAATGAAAGAAAGGCAATAAACAATCTAAATCCATAAAACAGCATTTCTATACTTTAAACAGGTACATAACCAACATTTATAAACTGCATTTCTGTTCATTAAGGTTTTTTTTTTTCAGTCTTGCATCTTAGATCCCTTACATATTCACAGAGATTAGTAGGGAGCTCTGAACAGACTAGGCACTGAGTGCAGATCATTTATGAACATTAATGCTTACTTAAGTGTGCTCAAACTGCTGCTGATGTTGTAGATATGAACTGCATTATGAGAGCACAGGTATGTGAGGCTCTGAAGCTGTGCAAAGATATTGAAAGAGTGACGCTAATAGCAAACCCATTTTGTAATCTCACGTGTCTGAACAAATACGTGTTGTATCACGGGAAACGTTTATCACTGAATAAATATACAGGACAGAAAAAGCATACAGCGTTTCTTTGTAGAGTGTCTGGGTCCACAGTAACACTGAATCAAGTAGATTCTGTAATCATAGCTTTTTACTGTCTTGTTACTAGGAAACAGTCCATTTCCCCATAAAGGGTATTCAAATTGCTCAAACCAAAGATTACTTTGCCCACGATCAGCTGGTTATCTTACTTAACAAAAGATAACACCTGTGTTCTTGAGCATCCCAGGAGCTCGCCTACATGCTGACTGCTCCCCACCCCATGATCTGTACCTGTCGGCTTCTCTGCTCTTGCTCTTTTCTTGTTCCCTTCTTTATGATAGGAATCTGAACATGTACAATAAGTTAATATCCCAACGAGTAACTCCTAGTCTAGAGGCAATGGACAAATGGTGTTTCTACTCTGCAGAAGGGTTAGTTCTAGAAAGTTATTTGGTGATTCCAAAAATTTTCAACAGATCCCTAGCTGATTAAAAGCTAGTTTCCTTCTGCTATTAATGTGTCCTTTGGTGCTTCCTCATTCTCTGTATTTTTTCCCATGTCTTGTTTTGGTTATCTAGTTTATAAAAATGCTGCCTGCATCTAAGAGCATCTGGGTGAGACTGTGCCTACAGCCCACTAAGAGCATCCAGGTGAGACTGTGCCTGCATTCCACTAAGAACATTCAGGTGAGACAGTGCCTGCAGCCCACTAAGAGCATCTAGGTGATACTGTGCCTGCAGCTCATGAAGAGCATCTGGGTGAGACTGTGCCTGCATCACTCCATTAAGAGCATCCAGGTGATACTATGCCTGCATCCCACTAAGAGCATCCAGGTGAGACTGTACCTGCATCTCACTAAGAGCATCTAGGTGATACTGTGCCTGCAGCTCACTAAAGAGCATCTAGGTGAGACTGTTCCTGCATTCCACTAATAGCATCTAGGTCAGTCTGTGCCTGCAGTCCATTAAAGAACTTCTAGGTCAGACTGAGGTCATGACCTGTTGACTATTCTCATAGAAACTGAGACAAAATGAACTCTAGCCTATTTCATTATTTATTTATTGTTTATTGATTGATTGATTGATTGATTCATAAAACATGAATTAATGGCCCATATAATAGGGAAGGTACTGTGATGAATTCAGCGTCTAAAGAATTTTTGGTTTCAAGATGAATATGATATGTGATTTATGGAGCTGCTGACAGGTAGGATGATGAAGGAAGAGGGTTAGCAGAGAGAAAGCAGGGATTTAAAGTCCCCAGATGAGCTAATACTTAACCTAAAAGGAATAAGGAGAGTAAAATTGGAGGGGCTGTTCAGGGAGGGATATGATGTAAAGAGAAGTACAAATACTCGGAAATTAATAGAACATGCAGGATGCAGGAGAAGATGTGTGTTGTTAGATTGGACCTTAGAATCTATGTATGTATGAATCTCTCCACCATCTATTATCTATCATCTATCTATCATTTTTATCTACCTACTAACTGATTAATTATTTGCATCTATTTTTATCTCTACTTGTTGTCTATCAAGTTATATATCCCTTAGTTTGTATAAATCTGCATTTTGAGTAAATGGGAAATGGTAGGTTATTAAACATGGTGTTAGAAATACAATTAGTCCCTTGGAAAACTGTAGAGCCAGTCTATTTTATAGATTACACTAGTTTAAGTGGATAAAAGATTTAAATATAACAAAACCATAAATATATGTGAAAGAAACATAGTTATGTATATTTTTAATACTGCAGAATTATTTATAAGAATATGAAACAAAAGTTAGGAAAAGGTAAACATGAGGATTTACAAAGTAAAAGCTTCTAATTTACAACAAAGAAACCCGCACTCGAGTGGCAGCACAACCATAGGTGAAGCACACCGGGAACTTGCCACATTTTATAACACATAGGTAGCCAAATGGCTTATTTGTCTAAGTCAGAGATCTCTCACAAATCCTGACATAAATTTCCACTGAGAAAAATAAATAAGGTACACAGATGGGGAGTTTACACAAAAAGAACTACAAATAGCCAAGAACCATGTTTATAATAACCTCAATTTCTACAGGAAAAGAAGCGCAAAGTGAGTTAACAGTGGTCTGCACTTTCATTGATCAAGTCAGTAGTACATTCAAAAAGACTGATCATCTCTACCCTGTGCAGTGAAGGTATAGAAATCTGACACTACCATGGAACTTGAAGGTGATCTTACATTGTAAAAGATTCTCTCTCCCTTTGTGTGTGTGTGTGTGTGTGTGTGTGTGTGTGTGTGTGTGTGTGTGTGTGTGTGTGTTTGTGTAAGCATCATGCCCACTGGATGTGGAGTTACAGATGATTGTGAATTTCCTGGTGTGGGTGATAGGGATCAAACTCAGGTCCCCTGAAGGGGCAGCAAACACTCTTTAATTGCTAAACCATCTATCCATTCCTAAGCCCATATTTTGACAACTTACATGTAGAGCAATTGTTAAACTTTATTGAAATAGAAAATACCTATATAATATAAAACAAGAACCCTATTCATAAAAATTAATTTTGCTAAAGCACTTGTTAAATTGTTCAAAGACAAATTTACAATGGTGTTCACTTTAGCTATTTGTAAAAGCAAGAAATTAGAAGTAACCCAAAAGCTTACTTATTTATTATGAAATATACAAGCTAATAAATAAAACCAGGCATGGCATACATATGCACATACACTCTAATGCAAATATCTTAATATAAATTTAAATTTATTTTAACTTTAAAACTTTTTGATAGTTATTGTGTGTGGCAGTGCTTTATATAATGGTATTTCATACAATTATACAATGCATGTTGAGCATGTTCTAGGTCACCCTACAATATACACATACTTTTTTTGAATATATATTTTAAAAGATTACTTTTAAAAATTGTACAGTGTAATTATCCTTGAGCAAATTGTACTTTGTTGCTGCCTATTTGCATATTTATATAAAGTCTGGAGGTAGAAAATTATCTGTTGGCAGTAATCATCTGTGGGAGGGAGTGTTAGGGAAATCTTATTTTTTAATTTTATGTTTCTATAATTTAAAATTATAGTTTTAATAATAAGAATAATTTTCCATTATGTTGGCAATTATTTGTGGATTTCTTTCTAATATATGTATTAACATAATCATTATTTACTCAACATTTTGACTAAACACACTCCTCTTTACTTAAATATAGCTATTACAGTAAATAAAAATAGTTAACATGATGACATAAATTCATTGATCTTATTACTGTTTTGTAGAGATCCTAGAGTTGTTTGAGATGTCAAAATGTCAGAACTCTTTGTATTTATTCTTAGGAAGCCATGCTTGCCTTGATTAATGGAATCTGTCCTTTTGCCTTGAAGAAGGTATGCAGCAGCCACAGGCCCATGGGTCTCAACCCTGGCTAAAATTTGAAATTTTGGGGCAGGATTTATGTAATAATGTGTCTGAATACGAACTAAAATCTCTGCAGAATGATATCTCAGTGCACAAGTGTGGAGATCAATATTCTTGAAGGCTCCACAGTGACACTAATGCACATCCAGAGTGAAGAACCACTGGCTTTGGCCAGAGACACCAGCTTACTCTCAATTTACCATTAGATTTTTTTGTTTTGTCAAGACTCCAATGAGAAGATTATTGAAAGCTTGACTTGTTTGTCACACACACACACACACACACACACACACACACACACACACGTACAAAGAAGATGAAGAGAAGGAGGAGGAGGAGGAGGAGGAGGAGGAGGAGGAGGAGGAGGAGGAGGAGGAGAGTGTGGGGGAGTCTCTAAATTCCCAAAGCTTACCTGGAAGAGATCTTGAAACATGACATAATTTCACTAAAACCCCAGTGGAGGAGAAGGAAGGTGTGACTTACAGTGTAAAGGCACCCATGCTGTCCTTTGCTTATGACTGCTTGTGGCTGAATAGCATGGCAGAAAAAGAATGACAGATGATGTTATCCTGGTCTTCCACCCATACACTAGGGTGGCAGATGAGGTTAGGGCAATGTAGACAGAAGATTCACCAGGGAAGAAACCATGACCTGATCCTGAAGCCTGATCCCTCTTTCCATGTTTCTGTCAGTTCAGCTTTCAGAGGGCATAGGAAGTGGGAGGTTTAAGAATCTGGAACACAAGGCTCTAGCTATATTTTCTCCTAGGCCAACAGGAACAAAGAAACACACTTAACCCATGCCCAGCAGTGACTGCTCACCTAGGTATATAACTAAGGTCACCATAAAGTAGTATGATTTTTTTTTTTTTTTTTTTTTTTTTACAGGACCATAGGAAAGGTTATCTAGCCAAGAGGCCTGACATTGTCAGCTAAAGGTAAAACTTGAAATGGGTTGGAAGCTGAACCTGGCTTAATTGTAACAGGACAGCTGGCCACCAGTTCCCTAGCCAAAACCGCTTATGTATCCAGTATGTTGAAAATCTGGAGGACAAAACTCTGTCCAGAGGTTGCCACAGGTATTAATAAAGTGGAAAAGAAGAAATCCTGAGGGATTGTTCTTGTTGAAGGTGTGAGCTGTCAGTAACTGTAGTTTTTTTTTTTTTTAAATTAATTTACTTTTTTATAATCAAGCATTCCCCACATCAGCAGCATGGGGAGCTCAAGAGTTGCAAATGAAGTCAGAGGTCATGTTTAGAAATTCACTTTTCCCCACCTAATTACAATTAAAAAAAAACCCAAAAACCATGACATCCTGAAGGTTTTGTGGGATTCCTAAGAACTACTATATAGAAATCTTCTGTGTAATGGTCTGACCACATGATCGATAACGATCTTCAACTGAAGTGTTTTGAAGTTACTTTTAAAAATTATATTTGCTTATTTATTTGGCAAATATGTCAAAGTATATCTCTATGTTGACTTGAGGATGTTAGCTTTCTCTGCATCGTATGAGGTTAGGGATCAAGCTCAGGTTAGCAGGCCTGTCTGCAGTTGCCTTTACCTTCTGAGTTAGCTTACATCCACCTTCATTTGAAATGAGGTCTCACTATGTAGCCCAGGCTGGCCTGTAAGCTCACTATGTGGAACAGATTTGTGTTGAACTCATAGAGATCTGTCTTCCTGCTTCTGCCCCTTGAATGGTGTACTACCACACCTATTTTTTTTTTTACCTTATGGAGTATTAATAAAGTATAAAAGGAGAAAATGGTGGAGTTTAAAAACTAGGAAAGAACAGCTTGTTGGGTGGTCTTAATAACCTTTTGGTGTCTTTTATTTGGAAGGAATGGAGCATCTCTGAAGGGAAAGCCAAGTTTGCCTTTGAAAACTAAGCATTACTTGGTGAAGGTCTTTGAGCAAGGCTCATACGAGGCTCTTCCAGTTAAGAGAAGTAAATAGAAGATACAAGTAACAACAGGGGAATCCTAGCACATGTTTCTATTGAAACATAGAGTCAAATAACTAATCAACTATTGTTGTTTTGCTAAATGGATAACTGTCATGAAATGGTCATGAACGTAAAACTACCTATTAAATTATTAAATATTTACATACTATAGGCATGGGCCAGCCAACTGTAACTGGCCTGGACTATCCCCACAGTTCAGACCCACCGGCTGCCCTGGGCCAGCAATCCCAAAGCTTCAATGAAACACACAGACACTTATATTAATTTCATGCTGTTTGGCCTATGGCTCAGGCACATTGCTAGCTAGCTCTTTCATCTTAACCCATTTTCATTAGTCTGTCTGCCACGTGGCCTGTGGCTCACCTGTGTTCCTCACATGTTGCTTCTTTGTGCATTTGGCTCCATCTCTCTGTGACTCCACCTTCCTTCTCCTACCTATGCTGATTTCCCCACCTACTTTTTCTACGGAGCCTGTCATAGGCCAAAACAGTTCTTTATTCACAACATATAAAGACATTCCCACATCAGCCAGCCTGAGATGTCACTGTAGCACACCAAGTGGGTGTCAGCATATCTTATTTTCTGATTCTGCTTGCACCCACCTGTCCTTTCATAAGCCAGAATAGGAGGGAGATAATTACAGTGGGGACAAGAGTTAATAAAGTAGAGAGTGGATGTCTGTGCATAAGTGATTTATCTCACTCCAGTCAAAAATCCAAGAGACAATAGATATTTCTCAGGAGAATTATTGGGATCATTAGAGCTAGGCCTCCTCGAATTAACTCAAAATGTACCTTTAAGTTGCCAGCACAGTATTATATCTTAACCTTTGTATTTCCCCATTTATAGTTCCAGAGACATTTTTTAAGTACTGTACCTGCTAAAAAAATTCTTGTCAGGTATATTATTTTAAGTAAAGATCAGACTGAGATACATGATGGGAATAAAGACATGAATGATAGAATTTTGGAGGTTGGCCACTCACAGTCAAACTAACAAGGGATCTTTGCTGAGTGCTAATGGTAGTCTGAGTTGTCACTCACCAGTTCCCAGAATGGGTGAGATCTGGGTGAAAGGGAAAGCATGAAATGGTTTTAGTGTTTGCAAAAGAAAGGTCAATGAGAATTATACAGATATGCCATGGTTAGCTGTTACTAGGCTTTGTTTTCTGCTTTGGAAATATATGTCAAAGAGATGGACAAAATCAGCTAAGCCACCTATGAAAACTTCCAAAGCCGGCATACAGTCATGCCTCTAAGTGTCGATGTGTAGTTGCTAGGTGACCTTCAATAGTCAGAGGCTGCTGAGATAGAAGATAAATGCCCCAGCTTCAGTCCTTCAGTTCTTGGAGCCATCCTTAGGAGGGTCCCCTGAACTAAGCTCTGCTGCCACACCTGTGCCTTTTACATGAAGTATTCTCTTAATTTCTGTTGTTACCTCTCCAAATGACACAGTCTCATAGCTCAGGCTTTCTGTACTTACTTCAACACTATCTTAAATTTCTGACTCTCCTGCCTTTATCTCCGAAGTGCTGAGATTCCAATTGTGTGCCTGGTTTTTATGCGATGCAAAAGCCTGAATTTAGGGCTTCATGCACACTAGGCAAGAACTCTACTAACTGAGCCATATTCCCAGCCCATTGGCTTATGATCTGTTTCTCTCTCTCCTCCTTTTTTCTTCTCCCTCATTCCTGTTGCCTATGATCGTTTCCCAAGCACATTACTTACAAAGGCACTTGCCTTAGACTCTGCTTTTGTGTGCACATAAATCTCAGTGGCAGTGGATAGCACCAGGTTTCTCTCTAACCCCACAATGGCTCCCTCTATGGAGATAGCTATTTCTGTTGCCTCCCTCCACTCAACCCTCTCATTCTCTCACGATCTCTTCCCACCTCCCCTTCCTTGTTTCCTCATATGATCCCAATTTAGTCAGTAGATCTTACCCATTTACGCTTTCCAAGGGGGCCCATGGATGTCTCTTATGTTCCTCCTGTTACTGAGCAACTCAGGGTTTGTGGATTGTAGCCTGGTTATCCTTTCCTTTATGACTAAAATCCATTTTTGAGTGAGAACATAGCACGTCTATCCTTCTGGGTCTATGTTACATCACTCAGGATGGTACTCTCCAAATCCACCCATTTGCCTGCAAATTTCAGGATGTCATTTTTTTCTGCTGAGTAGTACTCCATTATATAAATGTGTAACATTTTTTTAATACCTTCTTCAGTTGGGGCATCTAGGTTGTTTCTAGGTTCTGGCCATTATGAATAATGCTGCTATGAACATAGTACAGCTAATGCCCTTGGGGTAAGAATGTGTGTCCTCCAGGTACATGCCCAGTAGTGGTATTGCTGGGTCATTAGGTAGATTGATTTCCAGTTTTCTGAGGAACTGCCATACTGATTTCCAAAGTGGCTGTACAAATTTTTCCCACCAGCAATGGAGGAGTGTTCTCCTTGCTCCACATCCTCTACAGCATAGACGTTTTGTGGGGATATTTTTAAATGTAATAAAAACAGTCGGAGATATCAGAGGGATCTACCCACAGTCAGTCTAGGAGGATCAGACAGTGGTAACTCACACCTTTAATCCCAGCACAGGGAATATCCTGGGAGTGGTGACCTACACCCTTAATCCAATCTGAGTTTGAGTTCATTTTAGTTTACAGAAGGAGTTCCAGGTTTCCAGGCAGACAGTGGTGGGGCCACACCTTAACAGAGTAAGAAAGTATTTAAGGCAGGCATAGAAAGACAGAGGAGATAGAAGAAGCCATGGCTCATACTGTTAGTCCCAGCACTTGGCAAGAAGCAGAGGCAAGAGAATCTCTGTGAGTTCAAAGCCAGCCTGTTCTTCAAAGAAAGTTCCAGGACAGCCAGGACTGTTACACAGAAAACTCGGTCTTGAAAAAAACGAAACAACAACAACAAAAAACCCGAAGAAAGACTGGAGGAGGTGGAGCTGTCCTCTGATATCTCCAACTGTTTTTATTATATTTGAAAATATCTCTACAGCTTTTATTTGTGTTTTTGATCTTAGCCATTCTTAAAGGTGTAAGATGGTGTCTCAGAATTGTTTTGGTTTCTCTGAAGGCTAAAGATGTTGAGCAATTCTTTAAGTGTCTTTCAGCCATTTGGAGTTCTTCTGTTGTGAATTCCCTATTTAACTCTGAACCCCGTTTTTAAATTGGATTATTTGGCTTTTTGGCCTCTAGTTTCTTGAGTTCTCTCTATATTTTAGAGATCTGTCCTCTGTCAGATGTAGGGTTGGTGAAAATCTTTCACCTCATCTTGCTTTCTTTCAGAATTTATTTTCCTGACTCTTGTCTTTGATTAGCCATTGCAAAGGTGCCACAGGCCAGTGCAGATAATCTTTTTCTTTTCACTGCAAACTAAAGTGAAGAGAGCCTGCCCACTCATTGTAGAAATGATGTCTTCATGGTGTCCTGCACCGAGCAGGCAGCTAATAGAGAGTCCTGGAATAGACTTGATCTTAGTAATTGTTAAATTCTGTTTAGCTGAGTTTGGTGGTAGTTGAACTGAGTTGAATTATTCTTAGTAAATTCTTTTCTGATTTTGAAAGAGATAAAAATAAGAATCATTTCACAATGAACAATGAAATTCGGTTCTACATTGTATAGAGAGCAATTTCATCTCTTAACAGAGGAAATGAATGGTGGTGAAAATTTTATTTACACCTGAGACCCAGTCCTCAGAAAGAGGAATCAAGAAGTGTATGAAATAAATGCCTATCATATGTTTTCTTTGTCATATATGTATATTCCTATTTAGAAAATGGCATAATTATAGCATGCAGAGAAGAGCATGTGTTTTAATGATTCTGAAACTGGAAGGGTCTGTTTAAAAGGAAAATGCTGTAATTGAGGATAAAAATTAATCAAAATATTTTTAATGCATGGTCTCATTCAGCAGCAACGTATTGTTTTAATTTGCTAGTCGGTACATTATGAGAGCTTGGGTAATTTGTTCATTCCTTTAATAGGTGCAAGATTGAAATGAGGATTGGGAAAGGAAACTGCAATTGGCTGGATGAGCAGAATAATACATTCTTTGAAATGAAGCATTCTTTATAATGGATGTTTACCTCAGAAGATTACACTGTACAGTGTATGGAAATGGGAAAAACAAACAGGAGGCCAGCTGCATTAATTTTATCAAAGTTATTTATATCATCAGTATAATTAAAGACAGTAATTTTAAATTAAGTTTTTGGAGAATTCATTTATAGGCAACACAAGGCAACTTGTCTCAATGGCATCTCGGCCATGATTGTGCTCTGGGGGTGGGAAGGATGATGTTAAATACTGTCAATTGGCCTTGGAACTCTGAAAATTAATTATTGTTTCAAAATATTCCAAAGCTGTTACCTCCTGCTGCCCAGGACAGTTTATATCCACTGTATAAGGAGAACCCAACAAATAATTTGTAAGTATGACATAGAATAATTATGCATAATCATTTACAAATGATTCTCTTATTTAGTGATATATTAATAATACACAAGGAGCAGCATTCCAGAACTACATATGGGAAAACATTGTGCAGAAGCTTCTCTTTTATATATAAAAACTCTAATTAATTCCAAAAGTAGTTCCTCAGCAGTGTGCTGAAGACTTACATGTGAAATGAAATATTATACTGGATCCCGGGAAAATTACCAAAAAGCTCTTCTAGTGATGAAAAGGATACTTTAATCATTTTAAAATGCATAAATTTTGTGAGTGTCCTTGTACAATCTTAGGGATCCAGGGAATGAGATCTAATTCCTGTCCAACACTTGATAACATTTGCAGTAGGCTGTCATCTGGTTCTTGTCTAGCCTATAAGAGAAATTCATCCATTAGAATGTCCCCCGCAGCTCTGGAGTGGTGTAATTGTATCAATCTAACATTATGTTGGAAATCATTTCTTTCACTTTCTTGCAGCCATGCAGAATTTTCTCAATATTTAAGCTTTTATCCAGTATCATAAACCTTTAATGTTTATTTGTCATGACGATCCATGCCTCCCATCCCCATGGTTGGCCCTTATGTCCTCTATTTACTTTTAATAAGTTTCTGGAGTCTATTTGAAAATTATTTATTTATTTATTTTTATTCTAAAGTGTGTTGTATCTCTGTCTGTGTGTATGTCTGTGCATGTATGCATGTGTATGCCTGTGTGTACACGTGTGTTTGTATTTGTGTGCAAGTATATGTATATGAGGAAAGTACCTACAGGAGACAAAAAGTCTCAGCTCTCCTGGAGCTTGAGTCAGGGTGGCTGTGAGTTGCTCGACATGGGGCTAGAAACCAAACTAGGGTCCTCTGATGGAGTAGTATTCATTTTTTAAAACATTTTTTTATTTAAAAGTTTTTTTTTTTTAACATATCCACCACTGTTCCCCTCTGTCCCTCTTCCCAATCATCGCCTAGCTTCCTCTCACCTTTTCCTCCATTCATTCCTCAGAGAAGGTAAGGACTTCCAGGGTTAGTCAATGCAGTCTGTTATATCATGCTGAGGTAGGTAAAAACCCCTCCCTGCAGTATCAAGGCCGATCAGGGTGTTCCTTTATAGGGAATGGACTCCAAGAAGCCAGTTCATTCACTAGGAATGAATTCTGGTCCCACTGCCAGAGGCTCCACAAACTGCCCGTGCCATTTACCTGTCATCCACACTCAGAGGGCCTACTTGGGTCCCATGCACGTTCCCCAGCTGTCGATTCAGAGTCGGTGAGCTCCCAATAGCTCAGGTAAGCCACCTCTGTGGGTTTCCTCGTCATGATCTTGACTCCCCTTTGCTCATAAACACCTCCTCCCTCTCTTCAGCTGGACTGGGAGCTCACCTTAGGGCTTAGCTGTGGAAATCTGCATCTGCTTCCAACAGTTGCTACAACTACTCAGCAGAAAAAACTGACATCCTAAAATGTATATGCAAATGGAGGTAGAAGGTTTCATACTGAGTAAGGTAACACAAATCCAGAAAGATAAATATAGTGTGTACTCAATCATAAATGATTTTAGGTGTAATACAAAAGATAGCCAGACTACAATCCGCAAACCTTGAGCAGCTAGGTAGCAAGGAGGAACCTAAGAGAGACATCCATGGACTCCCCTTGGGAAGGGGAGATAGATTAGATCCCCTGAGTAATTGGGACCATAGAGAGGAGGTGGGAAGGGAGGTGGGAAGAGAACATGAGGGAATGGGATGGTTGAGTTGGGGGAAGGACAGAGAGGGAGAGTAAAGAAAAAGATGCCTTGATAGAGGGAGCCACTGTGGGGTTAGTGAGAAACCTGGTGCTAGGAAGACATCCAAGAACCCACAAAGAAGACCCCAGCTAGAACTCCAAGCAATAGTAGAGAGGGGGCCTAAACTGGCCTTCTCCTAGAATCAAATTGATGACCACCCTAATTCTTTTTGTAGCATTCATTCTTAATCAGCCATCTCTTCAGCCATTCTAAAAGGCATTTCCATTTGAAATGTACAAGGTTAGAATATACATTTAGAGCTGTGAGTAGTAAAATTATTACAAAATCAGGAAACAGGAGACAAATCTTTACAGGAAGATTTTTAGATGTTGTGGACCTTCAATGTCCAGCTCTAAAGTGTTATATCTTATTTTATATGTAATTAATGAACGGTTTTCAGGAAGTGGTGAGAATGAAAGGGAATTTATTTAAAGTGCCATGGCACTGTGGTTTAATATTTGCAGATTAATGCTTTGAAATATATTATATATGCATATTATAAATTCAAATATCTCTTTAAGTAGATTAAAAAATATTTAGGGAATTTTATTCAGTCATTTGCCTACCTATTTCTGAGCTATATGAGTTTCTGAGTTATATGAGCCAGTCATTTTTGTACAATTTTTTTGTTCTAAGTTCAATTTATCACCATCTTATTTTGTGACTTGTGCTAGCTATGTGTTATCTAGAGACAACATCTTCTTACTGAAGGTCACAGATTTTTACCTGTGCTTTACTGTGGTGTTAAGTTCTATGAGTTATTCCAGGCAAGTTTTCAGTATGTAAGTATGTTTAAGATGCCTATTCTCCCTTGTTACAATTGTATTTCATTGATAGATAAGTTGTATATGGAAATTAGCTGTAGTGGGATTATGTTGTTACATTGTAAATAATTGTCCTGCCTACAGGTTTAAAAAAAATGCAGATTGGCCGAAGGCAGACAGGAAGTGTGGGCGGGGCTACCAGACTGCTTAAACTCTGGGAACAGGAAGAATAGGGCAGAAATGCCACAAAGATTCCAGAGAAGCCAGCAGATGCAGAGGACAACTATGCTGCTCTGGGAAAAAGTACTGAGGCACATGGCTGAACAGGATAAGAATCATGGGTTAGTTTAAGAGAAAGAGCTAGCTAGCAATATGCCAGAGAATTAGGCCAATAAGCATAAAATTAATGTCAAGGTCTGTGTGTCTCTGTGAGACAGTGTGTCAAAACCTCAGGATTAGGCTGGAAAAGCTGGCCCTGCATACAACAGTTAGTAGTCTATTGGAAACTGGATTAAAGGCTTCCATTAGTTTAGCAAAGCACAGAATCTGGATGCACTGTGTCTTATCCTAGGACTTTGTCAAAATATAAACTTAAAAATGAGACATTAATTTATATGTAAGAAGATATTTTGAAACATCAGACATATCACAACACTACATCAGTATTATTGACTGCTTTTGCTTGGTTTTACCATGAGTGTCAAGCATAGAAATAAGCAGAAAGATTTTGCTAATTCATGACCTAGTTAGGGAAGATTTGGGACAAATGCTGGGAAAGCATAGACAAAGGTTAAGTGTGGATGAGCTTCTATTTGCTAGAGAGCTGAATGTGGATAAAAGAGAAGATGTATTATTTACTTGCTGTTAAAGTAATTCAGAATTTCTGAAACTATGTTTTTAGTGGTGTTAAATGCAACATGTGCCAATAGTAGACCTGAATATCATCTACATGGTGCTGTTTTTGCTAATGTGGAGAAGGTAGAATTGTGGAGTCATGATATTTCATTGAGATTTGCAAGGTAGACCATACATGTCAAAGGAAAGGACACTGCAGCTTTGGAGCCACTGCAGAGTCACAGTAGATCTAGTACAGCTGATGGATGGACCTATACAGGGAACCCAGAAATGTAGAGCAACGAAGAGCAGGCCACTTAGAAGCACAAGGCTTTAGCCAGAGCAGACCCAGCATGCTGGACTTGATCTGTAAGGTTTGCTCTGATGGTCCCATTATGTCTGTTTCTCTCTTCAGGAATATTTATTGTGTACCTTTCATACACTGTGTCTTGGGATGTATACATTTTATTTGAAAATGAATTATTTTTGTAGATTCACACCTAAAATTTTTTTTCCATGAATTAGATGAAATTTTGAAGTTGATCTATTGTCCCATGAGAATGTAGACACTTTTACTCAGATTAACCCAAGAAAACAACAATCTGTCCTCAGTATAACACAAGCTGCACACATCTAACTCATTTTTACTTCAGAGAAAGTTCAAACTAGGCTAAAAGCATTTGCAAATATATTATAAATTTAAAACTTTACAGCTCTGCACAAGGTCAGAGTTGCAGATGTCTAACCAAGGTTACAACACAAAGCATCCCAAGGAAGCATGCCAATTCTTCACTTGTCAAGTCTGTTGACAATAGACCTGTGCCTTCAAGTTTGCCTCACTGGGCCCAATTTCTCTCATGTACTGGGTAACTTCCCCTCACTCTGTGGGACCTCGGATGAGAGGATGAGAGATTTTAATCATGTTATCAGTAACATTGGTTCTCACAGCCTAGTCTCCCCTCTGTTTCCTGAGACAGACATTAGAAGCCAGCTCCCCGTAATTATCTCCTATTTGGCAGGACATATGGTCAGGAAAGGGGTCTTTCAAATAGATCATATTTAGGACCGTCAGAGAGAAAGGAATGTCCCAGCTCTAAAACCTTGCAATTTCCAGAGAATTGCCTTTGTTTTGTATGTGTATGCAAACTAAAAACCTTTGCAGCATGAGAAGAAAGAGAAGCAGAAGGAGAACGAGTAGGAAATAATGAAAGAAACTGGCATGAAGAAGCATGGAGTGAGAAGTTTCTTCATCCTCAGATCCTGTGAGCCTTACACTGGCTGCAGCCTCCTCTCTAAACCCAGAAAGGGCACTGAGGCTGGTCCTCAATAGCCCTCAATAAGATAGAATGTTATGGCTTTTATTTAGTTTTAATCATTTGCCCATATGACGGAAGAACTCACTCCTCAGTATGGTTGTGTGCACAGGTGGTGAAAATTTTATTATATGCCTCCCTATACAGACCAGGCAATCTTGAACTCACAACCCTCCTGCCTCTCTATTCCAAGGGCTTGGATTGCAAACATACTTTACGACACCCACACTCGGTGCGGATTATTTAATAATACACTGCAAGGAGTGTCTGACATATACTCATTGTTTTATTTCAATTGTTTAAATGTTAAAGTAAAAGTCAGTGAACAAAAAACATTTTGCTTTGACATAATGCCTTCATATAATAAGTATGGCTTGAATTGAAACCTGTTACTGTGTTTGTTATAAAATATTCTTAGCTACCCCGTCCATCTAGTTTTGTAAAAAAAAAAAAAAAAAAAAAAAAGCTGTCACATATTTGTCATGCTATTTGATTTAGCAGCTAGTACTGCTTAAAAACAGTGGTGGAATAAATTTCTCTCCAAAGGAAACATTTTTAAAGGAAATAAGACCAACTAAGAAAGTCAATTAGAGATTGAATGACTGGTAGTTGAAAACAGATTTAAGAGTTTTGGGGGTGAGAGGAAGATCATCAGCTATTTGGTTAGTGAAGATGGAGGGGACAGAGACAGGAAAGTATGCCTTCAGAACCCCTTATCTTGTGTTCTTTGTCCTGATTCTATGTCTTCCTCACCCTGGCTCTATGCACAGACTACCTCAAGGAAAATCAAGACAGTTTGCCAGTGTTTTCAGAATTTGAATTTGTACTTTTTGAATACTGTAAACAGAGCTAATGGGCTAATATTTTGGGAGCTTGGAGAAGAGTATGCTGAGAGAGATTCAGAGAGAAAAGGCTTTTACCTCCTGGTACTGCAGAAGCCATCAAGGATTCTATATGAAAGGTATCAACAGGCCATTCATGTGATATTTTGGCCTAGAATTGGTTTTATTCTGTTAATGTCCTGAGCCTATGACTGAGATTGAACCTGATAATAAACTAACCTTTTATTGGCAGAGAAAATTTTAAGATGGGAGCATTCAAGCTAGTGCTGAGAAAGTAGTTACAATTGTCAAAGAAGTCAGCACCACTTTAGACAAAGCTTCAGTACTCATTTCATGAAGATCCAAATTCACGGGAAGGAAGAAGCCTTCAACTGAAGAGGTGCTCGTTTCCTCACATACAACTACCTTGGGAAGTGTTTCTGCAGAGTCATCAGAAAGAGCTGATTATATCCAAGAGTGACAGGCTACACCTCTAGATAGCAGTGGAACTTGGCAGTATCATCCATTTGGTACTGGCTTTATAGGCATGAAACATGCAAGATTGACAGGGTCACACAGTTCTATTTTCAGAGATGTGTTGATGCCAGGTAATATGTGTCAGATCAAAATTCCTGAAAAAAAGTCCTTGTGAGGCCATTATTTGAATCTGTGAAGATGAAGCCTAAGCTGGAATGGATATCCCAGCATGTTGGAGATTTCAGAAACTTGGATGTCCAGCAAGAAAGCAGTGGGCTTCATGTGAGCTGGAGAGAGGGAGTGAAAGGTGGAGGAAAGAGAGAAAAACGTGCACATTGGCAGCAGAGTTGAAAAAACAGAGTTTCTCAAGCCCTGTGAAGCCTGAATAATCAATCACAGGAAGAGTCCCGGGTCTCACACGGAGTTGCAGGAGGCAGTCTTTGTCCTTTTTGGGTGTTTTCCTATTATACCTTACTGCAACTTTTCATCGACATTGGAATGGAAATGTTCATTTTCTGCCATTATTCTTTGGGACTATGTAACTTGTTTTTATTTTATAGGAGCTTACAGCGAGACATTTTCTTGAATCTCAGGATAGACTTTGGCTTCTTACACTTCCAAAATTGTTAAAGCCTCGTAGGAACTTTTGAAATTGGATTGTATTTTGCATTATGAAATAAATACAAGACTTTGAAGACAAGGGATAGATTTAAAGTGATATGTTTGAATGTTAAGTTGACAAAGGGTAGAGTTGTGATGTTTCAACTTGATGCATTCTGGAATCACTTGGGAGATGGGCTTCTAGGTATGCCTGTGGGGAATTACCTTGGTTAGGCTAATTGAGAGGATCTTCCGATTGTGGGCAGTATTATTCCCTAGGCTTATATCCTGGACTAGACTTTATAAAAAGGATAAAATGACCTAAGCATAGCATTCATCATTTTCTGCTTCTTGACTGCAGAAGGAATGTAACTAGCTGGCTCAAAGTTCTGGTACTATGACTGCACAGACATAATGAATTGATTATAACCTCAAATTCTACCCCAAAATAAGCCATTCCTTCCTTATGTTGCATTGCATTTGTTAGATTATTTTATCACAGCAAGTAGAAAAGTAACCATGACAATATCTAATTATATTTGTACTGTGTTTATGCAATTTTTTTTCAAAAGTCATCTATGTTTAGAAAAAAATCCTGAGATATCACCTTTTGTTATGTACAGCAACTTAAATAAACTTTCAACTTCATACCTAGATGACATAAGCTTGATTCTAAAATGGGAATTTTGTTGTTCTAGGTCATAGTAAAAAGTTGCAGATGTTTGGAAAACATAAAGCTGACATATTGAGGGGCATCAAAGAATCCACAAAGCAACTTTCAAATCTTGTCATTTTTCTTTTTGATTTTTCACATATCTTCTCTGTTTTCTACATGCTAACTTAATCTTCTTCTTTTTTTATCTCTTGAAAATATTTTCTTTTCTCACACATCTCCCACTAGCAGTGGAGGAGTGTTCACCTTGCTCCACATCCTTGACATCATCAGCTTTCCCTTGTGTGATGGTATATGATAGAATCTTAAAGCAGTTTTGATTAGTCTTCCCATGATAACTAAGGATGGTGAACATTTCTAAAAGTATTTCTTAGTCACTCGAGATTCCTTTATTGAGAATTCTTGGTTTAGATTTGTGCCCCACTTTTAAGCTGTATTTGGGTTTTGTTTTGTTTTGGTACCTAGTTTCTTAAGTTCTATATATATTTTGGATATTAGCCCTCTGTCACATATAGATTTGGTGAAGATCATATCCCATTCTGTAGTCTTCCATTTTGTCCTGTTGACTGTGCCCTTTGCCTTACAGGAGTTTTTAGTGTCATGAGGTCCTGTTTACTAATTGTTCATCTCAGTACCTGAGTTATCTGTGTTCTGTTAAGAAAGTCTCCTCCTATGCCAATGTGTTCAAAGTGATCCCCCACTTTCTCTTCTATCAGGTTAAGTATAACTGTATTTATGTTGAAGTCTTTGGTTCACTTGGACCTAAGTTTCCTGCAGGTTGGTAGATATGGATCTGTACACACAGACATTCAGTTTGACTAGCACTATTTGTTGAAAATGGTATATTTTTTTCAGTTGTATTTCTGTCTTCTTTATCAAAAATCAAGTGTCTATTGTTGTATTATGTTTCTGGCCTGGACTTTCCAGCCTAGCCTTGATGTTTGGATCTGCAGACCCGCAGACCTGCAGACCCACAGTCCCACAGAGACACAGAGACACACAGGCTCTTACATTAATTTTAGGCTAATCATCCTAAGTCCCGCCCAGGCATATAACTTGCTAACTCTTTACCCTTAAACTAACCCATGACTCTTATCCTGTTCAGCCATGGGGCTCAGTGCCTTTTCTCAGAGCAACATAGTTGTCCCCTTACCTTTTAGCTTGTCTGGCAACTCTGAAGTCTCTGTGGCATTTCTGCTCTGTTCTTCCTGTTCCCAGAGTTTACCCAGTCTGGTAGCCCCGCCCACACTTCCTGTCTGCCTTCAGCCAATCATCATTTTTATTAAACTAGTAGGCAGGACAATTATTTACAATGTAGCATAATCCCCTACAGTGCATATATGTTTGGATTTATGTCTTAATTTTTAGCTAGATTCTATTGATCCATCTGTTTTTATGCCAATACCATGCATCTTTTATTATCATAGCTCTGTAATCCTCAGACATTTCCAGTCACCAGTTGCCTTGGCAATGTCATCACCAACATATTTTGGAGATAGGCCCAGTGGGCTGATCTTGGGGGGCCAAGGCAGATGTGACACTGACTCTACCTCTGGTGCACCACAAGTACATGTTATTACTCTGTAGTACAGCTTGAAGTCAGGGATGTTGATACTTCTAGCAATCCTTCCACTGTACAAGAGTGTTTTTAGCTTCCCCGAGTCATCCCTTTTCCATATGAAGTTGAGAATTGTTCTTTCAAGGTTTGTAAAGAGTCATGTTCAGAATTTGATAGAGATTTCATTGATTGTGCAGATTGCTTTTGGTAGGGTGGCAATTTTTACTATGCTAATTCTAACGATTGTGAGCATGAGAGATCTTCCATTTTTCTGATACCTTCTTAAATTTCTTTCCTCAAAGACTGAAGCATTTGCTATGTAAGACTTTCACTTGCTTGGTTTGAGTTTTCTCAAGGTATTTTATAATACTTAAGGCTATTGTGGAAATTGTTATTGTCCATATTTCTTTCTTAGTCTATCATTGTATATAGAAGGACTATACATTGTTGTGATTTTTTAAAAAATTGTATTCAGCTACTTTGCTGAAACTGATAGCTCTAGCAGTCTCCCATTAGAATTTTTGGGATAACTTATGTGTGCTCTCATATCGCCTGTAAACAAAGATATGATATATGAAAGATTCCTTTATCTAAAGCTAAAGCTAAAGCTAAAGCTAAAGGCTTCATGGGCTGTGCTGATAAGGATACAGAACCCTACCCCTTGCCTGAAGGTTTGCTTGTGTGTGGCTTAGCTCATTCAGACATCCTATACCCCAGGCACTGTGGCTGTATCCAGTGCGAGATGAATCAACCAGATTTAGATTTGGACCTATTTTCAGAGGCCTGGCAAGAAAGGCCCTACCTATCTGCTAGGAGATTATTAGCCTGCAACCATTCTCATCTCTGTGTAGAATGGATGAAATCCATCTATAGTGGGCCAGAGAGCTAGCAAAGCTTAAGACAGCCTTGACAATGCCTGAGGTTCTGGGGTCTGTTTTTCCCCCTTAAAGGACTTAAATTTTGATTTTTTTGTTCAAGATTCATGTAACTGAATGAATGCCTTATGATTTTCATCAGCATTCAATGAGATAGATAAATTTTGCCCCTCTTTCTTTTCAGAGAAAACCCTTAGGCTCAGTGAAGCTAAATGGCTTAGGCCAGGATGGCAGACTGGATTTCAAGCCAGTTCAGTTTTTTAAATCCTTGCTAACTGACTGCTTCTGATGACACATGGTTTTTGGATCTGCTTATAGTTTTAATATCCTACATGCCAGTCTGTGTATATGTAGTGGTTCCACCCTTTTCCTGGGCATCCCATCATCCTGTCTTCACAGAATCAAGAAGAAGAAAACCTATGAATAATCAGATCACATTGTGTTAATTTATTTGAGTCACTGTCAAGCAGTACTGTCTGTTCTCAAACTAGCTGTGTAATTGAGGATGATCTTGAATTCTGATCTTCCCATCTTTGCCTCCCAGATTCTGGGATTGCAAGCGTGTACTACTACATCTTTGTTATGCAGAACTAGAAATTAATCTCAGGGTTTTGTGAATGCTAGGTAGGCACTGTCCCAACTGAGCCATGGCCCTTCCTCTTCATGGAGACTTTCATGTTCAATTGCACTTTACTCCCTTTCAAAGTAACCAGGAAACAGGAAGAGCCTCTTGCTCCTTGCTACCACTGACCCATCTTTGCTGGGTGTGTCCAATAATTTCCTAGAGAGGATAGTAAAGATGTGAGAGGTCAGAAGTGGAATTTAAATGGTGGCATCTTGCTTAGGATTTGAGGGTTTAATATAGGAAGAAAAGCAAGCTAGAAACTTCATATGGTTTCTCTATTCATTATAGACAGAATAATCCATAAAACTCTCATTTGATGATTCATGAGAGAGAAGTGTGCCTTGCCAGACATATGAGCATTTCAAGGGGTAAAGGGATAAAGACCCAAGAAATGGTGTGTATACATGTCTACATGCATGTTTTATAATACTGTTAATGGTTTAAATTATACCCATCCTTGTATATATTTGCTGTTTTAATTATCTGCATTTAAAGGTACAAATTAAAATAGTAAAACAACATGGAGTATTGCTTCCTGTCCTTTCTTGTTATGTCCTTGAGGTATTGAAACAAACATTATCTTTAGGGATAGCAAACAAAAAGGCACAAGGCATTCACTGCAGCCTGTTTTCCCAATGGGACTGTACTTTTGGCCTTTCATATATCATCTTGGTATACAGAAGGCAAACAGTACTATCTAAGTTGAGTGTACAATGCAACATCTATGGCTCACATGATCTATTCATCTAGAATATGCTGAACTTGACTTTATTTCTGGTAACTTACGTACCTGGTTTAGCTCATTCCTGAAAATGAGTTTTTCTTTGAGTACAGTATGCTCCATTAGACTGGGTGTTCCATTAAAATAAATGAATTCTTTGCTCTAAAATGGGCTACTGGTGCTCTCATATTAACTCACATCATAAAAACAATAAGCATTTTCCTGGAGTATTCTTAGAATTTAACTATACTCAGCTTAATTTCTTCAAATCCTACAGGGATACTTGCTGCCACAATGGAAGAAATAACTATAGGTAGAGGATTATAAATAAAAAGGCACTTCACAGAAGAAAAGGCTATTGGAAATAATAATTGGTAATAACTCATGATTTTGTTTCCAAATCTGTCCATCATGGAGATTGACTTGGTGAAATGTTAAATTGATTCTTTAGTATGTAAGTAGCATGTTTGAGATAGATCCTAAGACTTGGTAGGCATATGTAATTGAGGGTGTTGAGTCTATCCACACCAGAACACTTCATTTTGTACACTATGATGGTTTCTGGACTTAAGACAAAACAGCTGAACAAAGACACGTGAAAAATGTCATCAGCATCATCTCCACAGTCACCACAAGCTAACACTGTTTTTGTTTTTGTTTTTTTTTTTTCCTATTAGACTGTGAATTCTTCACTAGTTTAACAGATTGCCTCCATTTTATGATTCTATAACTTCAGTTACCCGCTGCTAACTGTGGTCCAGAACGGTAAAATAGAAAATCCTAGAATCAAGAAACTTGTAAGATTTACATTGTACATTGTTCTAAGAAGCATGATAAGCCACGAAGCAGTTTCACTCTGTTCATCAGGGTTTGAATCATCCACAGAATGTGTGTGCTCTATAAAATAGCCACCCCTTAGACACACGGTAGCAGCCTTGACCTATTGTTGTATTATATATATAGCAGTCTTCTCTCGTGACTTATGGCTTAATTAACATAATATTCATTCTACTGCATTGTAAGTTATTGTTACTCTTTTTAATCAATGAACTCAACTTCTCCTTAGGAATTCCATGGAGGTGTAATGTAGTCTGTGTATTCTCCATGGTTTCAAGCATGCCTTTTCCTTCACAGATAAAGGAGGATTACCATTTTTTTTTTTTTTTTTTACTGTGGCCAGTGCATAGTTGTTTAATGGCTCAATTCTACTTCCCTCTCCAAAAGAGCAGACAGCAGACTCATTTGAGAATAAAGGAGAATGAGTAGCTGAGTGGGTGCAGGCCCTTCTCTGATGTCTAAAGACAAATCTTCTCTCCCATCTATCTCTTCAAGATAGTCTGACAAGGGCTCTGGATGTTGAGAGGTCTTTTCCAAAGAGTACACTGGTCATCTTTACGCTACTCTAAAGCTACCCAAGACAATCAAGTTAGAGAGAGATAAAGAATCACTTTTTGTCTCATAGCTTAAGATCCTAAGATTAGGCAGGGGTCAGTTTTAGGTTATTGATACTCTCTTCCTGGTTATCAAGGGCAGGAGACTGTCACAGAGCAAAACTGCTCATCTCATGGTCAGAGAATCTCAGGGTGATAAGAACAAGAGAAGATGAAGCACTTTGACTCAGATTGGAACATTGGCATCCCTGCTCCCTACTCTCAGGGAACACGGAGGAAGAGAGGGTGAGCGGAATGTAAGGGTGGTCAGAGTGATGTGGGAATGTCTTTCTATATGCTGTGAATAAAGGACTGTTTTGGCCATGGCAGGCACCATAGGAGTAGGCGGGGGAAGAGAGCATAGGTAAGAGAATGAGGGCAGAGTCAGAGAGAGATCCACCCAGCTGCTCAAGGAAGCAACACGTAAGGAGCACAGGTGAGCCACGGGTCATGTAGCAGGCAGATTAATAGAAATGGGTTCAATTAAGATGAAGGAGCTAGCTAGCAATGTGCCTAAGCCATAGGCCAAGCTATGAAATTAATATAAACATCTGAGTCATTGGGGGGGGCGGGGAAAGCGGCTGCAGGCAGGTCTAGACCATGGGACTAGTCGGGCTAGAAACCTCTTGTTACACCAGAGAATAAGGAGGTGTGCTGAAAGAAGACATCTGGACATGATGTGGTGGTTGTGCTTATGAAATCACTACATAAGATCAAGGTGACATTAGGTCTGTCAACCTCTCATCAGGATAGGAGTGTGGGTCATAAGCCTTTTGCATTCATACTAACAGCATCCGTTATCCTCATTCAGCTCACATTATGTTAATGTTGGTGAGACTTTATGGGTGAGGCCATGAACTTGAAAGGAGTATATGGGCAGATTTGGAGGGAGAAAAGAAATGTGGAAATAATATTATAATCTCATTAAATAAAAGTATGAAAAAGGGTATTAATTCCCAGACCAGGTTTTTTATATTCAAATTCTAAATTTGCTGAAGATTTTTTTTATAGCTTAGCCCAGGTACCACTTTATTTCTTAGAGTTTTCATCTGTAAAATAAAGATAAATGTTATATCTAAAAAAATTCAGTAAAGGAGAAGGGTAACTTTTTGGGAAGAAGAATTTAGCTGATAAAAGAGAAGGAGGGGGTAATAACAGCGACAATGATTAAAATTCACTCTTTATGTTTTAAACACTCAGTTATTTTTAAAAAATAGCAGCTGTTAGAAAAATACAACTCTTAAATAATACTTAGTGTTAAAGATATAAAAACTAATACTATGGAAAACGTTAGTGTTGGGAGACAGTGTATGGGCTTTGAAGACAGACAAGCTGTGTCAGATCCCTGTTCTTCCACTCACTGTTTACGTAGTTCGGAACCTTCCTGAGTCACCGAGTCTTGCTGGTTGTGACTGCACTATCTGTGTCTGCTTTTTCGTATTGTGTTAGCTTCTTCTCTAGAAATTTGCTGATGGAAATTCGATTCCACAGAAAACATGACCACACCAAGTAAAAACTTATGTTCATCTAACATTTCTTTAATCTGAAAACAGTCCTAAAAGACAGACTCTCAATGGATAACTCTTGGTTCCCAGCATTCACCAGTCTCTGTGGTCACTGCATGCATCTATGAGCTTTCTCCTGATTCCATCTAGTCTGTCCTTAAGCTTTAGCCTGACGTTAATTTTAGGACTTAGATAGTGGTAAAGGCCATAGTAACAAAAGTGGAAACAAATATTTACAACATGCTTATTATAGAACAGAAGTTTAAGATACCAATTTGATCTTATTAGCAGTCTCCTGTGGTGTACATCTGTGTCGATCTATTTTAAAAAGACATAGAAGTCAGGAACAGTGACAGACCCTACCCAGCATCACAGACAATGCAGAACAAAGCTAGGATTTGAATGAGGTTTATTATAAAGGTGGATCCAGGCTCCACACTGTACTGGTCTGATACAGAACTCATGTACATGTGAGTAAATGGATGGCTTGTTTTGGATGTCACTTTATGTTTATAATTATTTGTAAATTTGTGTGCTTAAGAAAGTTTTCCTTACTATGTTCCAGGTATTTCTTAGATCCCTTTATAGAATGTTCATATGTAAAATCATTTAAAATTTGACTTCTCTTTTGTTTGGTAATTTTTGCATTTTTAATTTTTAAAAAGTATACACTTATCATTTAATTACAACATTTATTCTTTATGGTTCCTCTCTCCAAAATGTTCCATATAACCCCTCCCTGTTCTCCTTCAAATTTATGACCTCTGTTTTCTTTTTTACTAATTGTTACTGCATGAATATATGCATATGCATTCCTAAATGAAACCTATTCAGTCTGTACAGTGCTACCATCTGTATGTTTGCAGGGTTGAGTATTTGGCACTGGACAATCAATTAACATGGAAGTGCTGTCGCCCATGGAAGGCCATCTCTCCTAGCTTCAGCTTTCTTCAAAATCACCCATAGTGCTTGGCATAGGGTTGAGGCCTCTTTTCTCCACCTGAAGTTGATTCGGCTAGTCTTGAACTTTGGTGCCTCCTTTGTCCTTAGTTCTGAAGGTCATCAGATTACTTTTGAGGTAGTTCTTATGGTTTCTCAGCTCCTTTTCTGTATTCTTAGGCGTAAGCATTCTTGACCCTGCCTCTTCACTCCCACAACTCTGTATGGTTCTCAAATGAGTTGGTTTTCACTATACTGATCCTTCACTTGTTTCTTAAAGTGGTTTATGACTTTAGAAATATTTTTCTGGCTTCATCCTCCTGACCTCCTCTCTCTCTCTCTCTCTCTCTCTCTCTCTCTCTCTCTCTCTCTCTGTATATCTGTATATGGATCTACATGTGTCCTTCCATCCATCCATCCATCCATCCATCCATCCATCCATCCATCCATCCATCCAACTATCTATCTATCATCTATCTATCTATCTATCTATCTATCTATCTATCTATCTATCTATCTAAATATCTATCTAAATATCTATCTATCTAAACACTCATGTGACAACCTGAAGTTGACTTTAGGTATCTTCCTCCATCCTCCATCATATATTTTTTAATACAAGGTCACTCACTGAACCAGATGTTTACTTATTTGGCTACACTTATGGGCCAGAAAACTTCAGGGTCTTGGATCTGCTTGTTTCCATTCCCCAAGTGCTATAATTACAGGTGCTTTTACATCGTGTCTGAATTTTAACAGATTCTAGGCATCCAAACTGAGGTTCTCACACTTGTGCAGTGAACACTTCACTTGTTGGGCCTTTCCTCCAGCCTCACAAAACTTTAGGTAGTTCTGCTTTAGTGTATTGCAAAGAAAAGTGAGGGTTTTTTTTTTTTTTTTTTGGTTCACTCCTTTATCTTTAATAGAATACTAAGGTTTTGTCTTTTTTCACATGATCAAGGATCTCCTATTTTCCTTTTAAACATTTCTGATCCATATTTTTTCATTTCAACCATTTTTATCTTATTTCAAATGCATTATTAATGACAAAATCATATTAGCAGCCCCATAACTGATTTTCTTTAATGACTCTCCATTTCCCTAAAGACAAAGTCCTGACTTCTCAATATAGCTGAGGAGACCTTCTGCTGGCATTTTTCTCACTCCCACCATTCCGAGCTATGCTAGTCTCATGTGTTTTTTAGTTCAGGCTTACACACTTTTTTTTGTTCATTGTTGTTTTTTTCAGTTCTTAAAATGCTGCAGAGACACACCTAACCTAACCATTCCTGCAGAGACACACCTAACCTAACCATTCCTGCAGAGACACACCTGACCTAACCATTCCTGCAGAGACACACCTGACCTAACCATTCTTGCAGAGACACACCTGACCTAACCATTCTTGCAGAGACACACCTGACCTAACCATTCCTGCAGAGACACACCTGACCTAACCATTCTTGCAGAGACACACCTGACCTAACCATTCCTGCAGAGACACACCTGACCTAACCATTCCTGCAGAGACACACCTGACCTAACCATTCCTGCAGAGACACACCTGACCTAACCATTCCTGCAGAGACACACCTGACCTAACCATTCTTGCAGAGACACACCTAACCTAACCATTCCTGCAGAGACACACCTGACCTAACCATTCCTGCAGAGACACACCTGACCTAACCATTCCTGCAGAGACACACCTAACCTAACCATTCCCTGCAGAGACACACCTAACCTAACCATTCCTGCAGAGACACACCTGACCTAACCATTCCTGCAGAGATACACCTGACCTAACCATTCCCTGCAGAGACACACCTAACCTAACCATTCCCTGCAGAGACACACCTAACCTAACCATTCCTGCAGAGACACACCTGACCTAACCATTCCTGCAGAGACACACCCAACCTAACCATTCCCTGCAGAGACACACCCGACCTAACCATTCCCTGCAGAGACACACCTGACCTAACCATTCCCTGCAGAGACACACCTGACCTAACCATTCCCTGCAGAGACACACCTAACCTAACCATTCCCTGCAGAGACACACCTAACCTAACCATTCCTGCAGAGACACACCTGACCTAACCATTCCCTGCAGAGACACACCTGACCTAACCATTCCTGCAGAGGAACACCCAACCCAGCATTGACTTTGGGATGAGGAAATCAGACTTGCCAGGAGTGGATGCACCAGGCTGAGCTGGCCCACCTTGGGACTTCTTGCCCTTCCTGGGGAGGGGATGGAGGATGAGGGGGAGGCTTAAGGCTGACTGGGAGGGATTGAGAGGAGGAAAGGGAGGGGGAGCAGCAGGATACATGGGAAAAAATCTTTTAAAAAATAAAAAGACGCTCTACATTTATCTGCAGATTGCTGATGCCTCTTGATCCTCCACAAACTACCTCAGCTTAGGAATCCTTCTGTGATGTACTTGGACAGTTTTAGGATGTCCCTCAGGTTGCACCAGTGATATTCTACACTTGGTCCTGAAACATAGTTGTTCTTTTTTAAAAATTGAGCTGATATTGACTGAAATGATGATTTATCTCTTAATGAAACAGTTCTGTGAGTCTCTGTTGTATTTCATGTAATAGCCAACCCTTGACCATGACTTCCAGAGACATGAAGTATGTCTTTGTGTTATAACATCTTACAATTGCCTCATTACTCACCCAGGGCTACTCCCAGCCACTTCTCTCTGTTCCTTCAATATTTGCTCTTCTCTCTCAGTAGCCACACTTTACTCCTTATTCTGACTGAGAAGTCTCTTCTTCAATTTCTTCCTAAGCTGCTTCCTCCTCTAAAGTCCTAGATAACTGATTGATCTAGAAACTTCCTTCTCCATAGACACTGTGTATTAGTAGCTTGACTAGTATTTATCATGTTTCACCAGAAGAGCAGAAGTATTTCAACATTTCTTTTAAACATTCCAGAAAGTTCTAGACATATTCTATTCTTTAACTAAGAGAAAATAAAATTTCTAACTTTAAATATGTATGTGCATTTCCGAGTATTATTGTTTTACACATTGCTCTTACTCAAAATTTAATGTTATATAAGTTCAAATGCACTGATTCAGTAAACAAATCTTTACTAGGCCCTAGTTTTGTTCCCAGTCCTGGTCAAGGTGGTTATGCTCACATGTTGAAAGGGGGAAAGGAGGAAGATAGTATTATTGCAATATTTAAGATATATATCATTTAATCAATAGGACGTGATGAATACTATTCACATAAACTGATCAGGGCAAGAGGGTGGAGAATCATGATGGACTTTAATATTAAAAAGTGTTCAGTTTCTCATTGGTTGCTTTTAAAGTTAATTTATCTCTTGAAAATGTATGCATGGGTGTTTACGTGCCACAACACAGTGTCAAGGGACAAAATGTAGGAGTTGGTTCTCTCCATCTGTGAGTCCTTGAGAACTAAGATCAGGCTGTCGGGTTTCAAGGCAGCCACTTTTCCATTTGACATGTTTGCAAGCCCTTGATTTGACTGTAATAAAATTTCTGTTTCTTACTTTACTCATTTCTGCTTCTCTCCTTATGGCGACAAGAGCTTAGGAGTGCTGATAGAGATCACTGTACTTAATTTTCTCAGCAATTCCTCTGAATTTGCAAAAGTTCTGTCTCTCTTAACGTTCAACCCATTACAACATTATTCTCATTTTTCCTTGGTGACTTCTCTTAAGATGCGTGCTTTTCTTTCAAAGTGATTTAACATTTTTGACTAACTATGCAGAGCTCTAACTGTTGATATTCCCGATGAAACTTGGCCATGACTCCAGTGAATCTCTACATGTCTCTTACTATTTTGAAGCTTTTCATAGGTTTCCTATTTGGAAAATAAAAATCCAACATATGCATTTTTCCAAAGTTTAGTTTCTTAGAATAGAATATATTTTTAAAATTTATTACCATGTGCATGGTGTATATGTGTGTGTGTTCACATGCATGAGCACATATATCAAGGAAAGCATATTTGGAAGCCAGAGGACTATTTCTTTTTGCTCTTGTGTATTTTTAAATTAATTATTATTTTGTTGTTGTTGTGTGTGTGTATGTACCACATGCATGTTGGTGACTGAAGAGGCCCAGAGACAGAAAAGGATATTGGATCTCCCGAAGCTGGAATTATAAGCTCTTATGAGCTGCCCAATTTGGGTACTGGGAACCAAACTCGGGTCCTCTGGAAGAGTCCTCCTCCATACTCTTAACACTGAGCCATCTCCCTGTTCTTACATTTGTACCATGTACTTTCCCCTCTTGTGGGACATTACATTAACAAGAGTTCTGTGCCTCTCATGGTCTCTCTCTCTCTACCTCCTATCTGTCTTTCCCTCCCTCTTCCTTGAGCATTCCTCAGATATTCATTTATCTATGGATATTGTATCTTCCTATGAATGAGTTTCTGAAAGGCTAATTAGAAATTCCATGTGGGTGTTTAAGAAGCACTTCACAGTTTGTTCTTGCTCAAGCTGGACCCTGTGGAGGGATTCCCTCATCCAAGTATTTAGAGATTCCGTATTTCCTCTGTTTTGACAGTTTAAAAATACCCTACACATATGACCTCAGGGCATATGCTTAGCAATACTCTGGTTTCAAGAGGGGAATGAAAATCCAAACTCAGCATTTAAACTGTCTGTCCTGTGGTGAGTCCGTGTTTCAGAGAGATGGTGTTTGCCTCTCAGGGTATCATCATTGGCTTAGGAAAAACTGTTTCCTAGTCACCACAATCCTCCAGTTCTGACTTTCTCACTGGAATGCAGTGCAGCTTCTTCTTCGTCTTTATGCTCTGTGGGTGCTGTCTCCTCACCCCAGAGTCCTACACTATGACTGTGGCATTTGAAAGGCTCTCTCTCATTTGGTGAGTGCAGTAGTGTTTCTGGGCACAGGCCTTGACACCTGTGCTCTTGATGATACAGCTTAAAGCTACCGACTCTCCACCCACTCTCTCCAGCTCCCACCTTTTTCTCCCTTTCCCATCTGTGTAGCTTTCTCTTTTTGCTAGCACAGCTTGGCACTGAGAGAGTTTCCTGATGGAAATGATCCAGCGTGGCTGCGAGATGCCTCAGCCAAGAGCTTGCACGAGCATAACCCCCTAAAATGGATGCCCAGCACCGAGGTCAAAAGCCAGGTGTGGTGATGCCCACCTGGATCCTGAGTGTCTGCGGTCCGGAAGGGTGGGAAAGAACAGAGACTGAAGCGGGAATTCTTGAGGCTTGTTGGTAAGTTAGCTCCAGCATCACTGAAACGCCTGCCTCAAAAAACTAAGGTGGAGAGTTGGAAATAATAATAGTAAGTAAAAATATTTAAAAAAATATGAAAATAATAAAAATAAGCTGGAGGAACACACCAGACATTGGCCTCTGGCCTCTACAAACGTGGGAAGGCCTGTGTACATGTGTACATGCAACACTGCCCTCTGGCCTCCAATACAGGGGCAGGCATGTTTACACATATACACACAAGTCATTAGCATTTCCACATCTGCCTTTGAGGAGGAACTTCAGATAATCTTCAAGTAGTCGGGATTGCCTTGTTATCTTAGACTCATCTCCACAGAAGGGACTGGAAGCCCTCAGAGCAGGGACAGCTGTCCCAAGCAAGGAAGAAGTGCAGAGCTCAGGGCATCTCCATTCTAGTCCTTCTCCAGCTTCTAGAATGTTGTTTTAACATAATAAACACACGAACTCATGGCAGTTCCTGTGATGTGACATTTAGAAATGAGAACCTAGCATTTACACACCAATGGGAGTGCAATTCTCTTATTTTGATCTCATAAACTGCTGTTAAATTGTTCACAGGAACTGTAGATACAGCTGGATGGAGGCTAGAATGTACTTGCTAAAAATAGGGGCACTGAAAAAAAAAAAAAGCAAACAAGAATGGTGACTTCAGTCAGCTGTGATGCATGAATTTGCATCATCTAACTGGGGATCGGACACCGAAAATCAAGCATCAGAGCAGCCTCAGTGTCTCACTTCTCAAAGACATTGAAGTCTGCCAGCACATACACTGGAGCAAAAGCCTGAGAAAGCATTTTATCAATTATGCTGGGCGTCCCTCTCTTTATGCTCATTCTTTGGAAGATAATAAAATGTTCTCTATAGGTAACATTTTTGCTGAAGACATTGCTGAATGTATGCCCAGATGTGCATACAAGACATCTTAGTTAAAAGATATTTTTAAATACAGAGACTCGCTTTTATTTTACAAGTAGGTAAAGAATTCAAACCCATGATTGATTAACAGTTACAGACCAGTAAGGCTCCTTCCTCAGGTTAAGTACAGTAGAGTACTTTTACATGTAAAATGGATGGATTGAAATTAAAATGTTGTCTTTGAAGAAGTGGAGATTTCTTTGCTGTCTCAGTAGCCTGAGTCCCACCTCCAAGGAACTCAGTGTCCAGCCATCACTGTGAAACCCCCACATTCTGCACAGCAGCCCTCACAATCCCAGCAGTTCCTTTTTTGTTATGTTTTGTGTGTGTGTGCTGGTATGCGCTCATGGTTCATCTGTGGAAGTGTGAACTCACATGAACTTTGACTTGCATGTGTTTGTGTCTGCGTTCATGGTGTTCATGTTCATCTGTGAGAATGTGGGCATGCATGTACTCTGCACATCTGCGTGCATCTGTGTTCATGATCATCTGTGTGAGTGTGGACACACACACGTACTATGCACACATGTAGAGGACACTTTGGGGGTTGGTCCTTACCTTCCACCTTGTTTGGTACAGGGTCCATCTTGTCATTCATCTTGTATGTGCTAGCCTGTGAGCTTCTAGAAATTCCTCACTCTCTATCTCTGACCTCTCTGAAGAGATGGGTCACATATGTTTGCTACTCCATTTAGTTTTAATGTGGGTTCTGGAAATCAACACTCAAATCGTTGGGTTTGTTTGGTGAATGCTCTATTCAGTTATCTCTTTCACTTCATATCTGAATTTTCAAGAGACATTTATTTATCTATTATTTATTTATAAATAGAATTTGGCTTTATAGCCCAGATTAGCCATGACTTGTGAATCATCCTACCACCTCCTGAGTGCTAAGATTAAACGTTTATATGAAAAACTTCTTGCTTAAATTATTACTACAATGAAACCAAGTCATAGGGGCTAATTTTCAGTAGATGTATTTTTAAAGTTCCATATTTTAATTATAATTTCTCTTAAAATCAGAAAAATAACATAATAACAAAACAAAAGCAATATACGAGGTGTGAATCCAGACCAGAAGATATTGATTTCTACACTAAATATGATCATAAAATATAACTTTAGCTGGTTTTTAGAAGGAGAGTATGCACCCAGGTAACAGTATTTCACATCTGAGAGAGTTCAATGTGCCTATTCTAATGTGGTTATTTACTGAACCTGATTATTTGGACTTGATTCTCACAGTTTCAGGACATTCCATACAATTAAGGAGAACTTACTTAAACCTCACTAGACAGGACCATATGTCATTCTTGTGGTCAGAGTATTTAGCAATACTGGCTACCATATCCATACAGATGCAAATTACAATTTTAAGAAATTGCCTGAGGGTGGGGAGGGGATAGTAGTACACACCATTAATCCCAACACTAGAGGCAGAGGCAGGCAGATCTCTATGAGTTTGAGTATAGCCTGGCCTAGAGAGCAAGTTCCAGGACAGGCTCCAAAGCTACACAGAGAAAGCCTGTTTTGAAAAACAAACAAACAAAACCAACAACAAAGCATTGCTTGAGAGGTTCTTTTAAAGTTGTTAACTGAGCAAATCAATGTCAATGCTTCTGAGAGTGGAATGTGGTTTTGGGCAAGAACGTAGTTAATGGATGCTTCTTCCTATATATAGACTTTAGATGCTGATGTGACAAGGTGACCTGGAGGCTTCTTCTTTGCCTTTCTATTTTTAGTGAGTTATTTTTTGAAGGTACATTTTTGGACAATAAAGATGACTTATGATTTTGCACTACCGCTACAGTTAACTGTAGTCGGCTTCCATCACAATAATTTTTACATATGTAGCAAAATATTCAAAAATATTCAGCCTTCTCTTAATGTTACCACTGGATGATACACAACAAAAAAAGCACGTTTTAATTTTGATTTCTTATAAAATCAGAAAAAACAAAAAAATAAAATTAATGTATGTGGTGATGCATGCAGGATATGCGCTTAAATATCAGATATAATTCAGCGTGTTTTTCAGGAACAAATAAGGATGGGTTCGCTTCTTCCTACATCAATTTCCTGCTTTATAATTTATTTTTCTCTGCAAAATAGTGCAACCCTAGGAAACTGCTATATCCTTCCTGAAATAAATTGATGCACATGATAGAGAACAGCCTGGTAGTTCTGTTCTAATACAAACTTTATAAAAATGTGTGTGTGTGTGTGTGTGTGTGTGTGTGTGTGTGTGTGTGTGTGTGTGTGTGTGTGTGTGTGTGTGCCTGTCTTAGAGGACAACCTTAGTATCTTCAGTTGCCCCCAATTTTCCCTTTTAAGACAGAGTCCCTCACTGGCCTGAAACTTCCTGAAAAGTTTCCTCTATTTATCTCTAGGGATCTGCCTGTCTCTGTTTCCTCAAGAGGAAGACAGATACCTCATTATGGATTTTTAAACTGGGATTTGGATATGGAATTTTAGTCCTCCTGTTTCCAAGGCAAGTCTTCTGGCAATGAGCCTTCCTCACCCCCCCCCCCCCAGAAAATAGGTAATTCTATTTTGATACAAACTTTATAAAATTCTAATGAAAATATTTTATAACTAAAGGCTACTAGGCATGACTGGAGGAATGGTTAAGTGGGAAAAGTACATGCCCTAAAGTGTGAATGTCTTAATAAGTTCAAATCCCTAGGATGCACATAAAAGTCAGAGTAAGCAGTGAGCACTTTCACCCTAGGGCTTCTGCAGTCAGAGGGGAGATGGACACGGGTGACTCCCAGGAGCTTGCTGACCAGCTATCCTGAGTTACAGACTGGCAAAGGGTTTGCTGCAACCAGGATGCAAAGCGAGAACCAACAGAGTAAGTTCTCTGACCTCAACACATGTTGTGGCATGCTCCCACAAGCACACACACAGGGATTCAAAATATAATTACCAGCTTTGCTACTTCATCAAGAGTACCAAGACTGCTGAGGCTGTGCCCTGGGGATTCAGTAGGGCATCTCTCTTAGATCCCCTCAGATGAACGATAGAATACTAATGCTCATGCTGCTTGCAAACACATTTAATAAAACTCACAGGGTAGAGTATTTGGTCTTTTAAAATTACCTGCTGAGCATGATATATAGTCAGCAAAACATGCAGAACAGATGTTAGTGAAAAAATCTAAGTTGCCAATATCATTCCTTTGGTTTTGCTTGAAAGCAGAGAATTAGGTTAGCCAGTACCATATGTCTTTTTATAAAATATGACTTATCTCGTATGATAAAGTCATCTGGTTTGATAAAATTTTGGTCATTATCATGCAGCTATGTATTTTCTGCCCCAGGTGCTTCAATTGGTCTCTGATTGCATGAGCTGGTCTTTTGGATCTGATTCCCCATGCTGGAATGCCTGGGCCAGCCTTGATGTAGGGGGAAGAGCGTGGCCCCTTCTGAACAGCGGAGTGGAATGGAAGGGGAGGTGAGGAAATGGGAAGAGATGAGAGAGGGGAGATTGTGGTTGGTACATAAAATAAATAAAAAATTAAATAAAAAAAGAAATATTTGACTGGTAGTAGAAAGTATATTTTATTGTATTACCTCTCACAAGAATCCTTTCATTTATTAAAAAAAAATAAATAAATCCCTGGAATTAAAGTCAGTGTGATGTAGGCATTAGTGTGCATCTTCTGCTGTCCCGTGTTTGTAATCAGAATGTCTCAGGAAAGCCTCTTGGGGTCCCAGCTCTTCACTTGTTCAATCATGATGAGCCTGACTGACTATCTATCGTGTTTGTCACTGTCCAGTTTTTTTGCATATTGCAGCGGGACCAGAAGAGGAGGTCAAGCCACAAGACTCAGTGCTCAGAAATGTGCTTTTGGCCTGTTTTCATGGACCTGAAGGTTCTGCTTTGTTCTTCCTGTTTCTAACCACCGTTACATGTTCCCATTTTAAAGTGAAATTTAAAAACAATTTAAAATTGGACTTTAGAAAAGGTTAATAGAAAGGACACACAGACCCCTGAACCCATCTTGTTTTTTGTCTCGTACTTTAGCTCAAGCATTTTGAGGGTGGGAAGCTGAGTCTCCTCCGCATCTGCAGGCTGCCTTGCGGCTGTTTTCTCAACATCTGGTGACTAAAATAGCACAGGGGGATTTCATAGACAAAGTTTGTTCGAGATATTCTTTTTAAAGCCATCTTTTGAAAAACAGAGCAATGGGTAAAAATGCTTGCTAACAAGCCTGAAGGCCCGATTTGATTTCCAGGATCCTTAGAGCGGAGTGTGGGGAAAGAACTGATTCCTGAAGGTATCACACACACACACACACACACACACACACACACACACACACACACACACACACACACACATGCTCACACACACATACATACATACACACACATACACACACACACACACACACACACACACATGTGCGCGCGAACCATAGAGTTTATTTTGTGTTGGACAACTATCCCTATGCAAACCTAGGGAGGGATAGTTCATTGGACATCAATACCTACAACTTTACAATATACAGACAGAGAGAGGTGCAGAACACTCATCCCTAAGTGGAATGCCTCTTTCTCCTCCACCTCCAAGGCCTATGAGGAAGAGGAGGGTGGATGACTTCAAGGAACAGCATCACCCAGACACAACAGGGCTGATATACAGAGTTTGATGCCATGCAAGAGAGATACACACAAGTTTACACCAAACAAATCTCAGCCTTTAGAAGGTGAAGTAGACACAGGCCCCACCACTAAGAGGAAAAAGTATAATTTTAAGAGTTCTTCTTTGGGCTGGGAAGAGGGCTGGGTCGGTAGAGGACTTGCCCTAAGCCTGAAAGCCTGAGTTAGATTCCTTGGGTGCATGACAGAAAGAGAAAATCAGTTCCTACAACTTGTCCTCTGATGTCTACATGCACACCATGGTACATGTCTCTACCCCAGTGCTTCATGTTCATACACAAATAAATGTAAATGAAATAATTAAAAACTAGTATGCTTTTGGATTTTAATAACTACTTAGGGTAATAGATATATTAATAAATTGTTACTTATACTTTGCCTCTTTGACAACCCTCTAATTCTGTGTACCCTTCCACCCTTAGATCCTTCCCAATTTCTTTCTACCTCAATCCTTACTCAGGCCTCTTTTATCCTTCTCCTGATGTACTTTCATGACCAATACTTATCCCTCTCTATAATACATACACATAAAAATTAAAACTTGTGGTCCACATGTGAAAAAGAACATGTGATATGTGTTTTTCTAAATCTGGATTACTTTGCTTAGTAATTTCCAAATTTATCTATTTACTTACACAGTTAATTATTTCCATTTTTCTTTATGGCTGAATAAAATGTGATTTTTTTGTATAGTCTACTTTTTCTTTATCCATTGGCCATTTATGCTGGCTCCATTTCCTTACTATTTTGAGTGGAGACTGCAGCCCTTGAAAAGCTTATTTGGAAAAGTCCATGTTAGAATAAATGTCTACACAATATTTTTAACGATTTTGCCAAATATTCCCAGTTAAAAAATATGTTGCCATGGAAAGACTGAATTATGTTCTTTAAATAATGTAAATACAGGACAATAATGACTGTGATTTTTATTTTACTTTATTTGGCATGAACAGCTAGAACCCGAGGAAAGCTTCACTATAGCTTTATGGGTGTACTCAAAAATGTTCAGATTCCCACAACTTCTCTGCCAGGATGGAAATAAACTGGTGAATTTTGTTCAATAAAACTGTTGCAATCCAAATCTTATTCACTGAATATCAAAGGATCGTTATTAACTCAAGAATGGTCAGAGGAGGTAGAAAGATGGCTCATTGGTTAAGACCACTTACTGCTCTTTCAGAAGACCCAGGTTTGATTCACATCATCTATGTGGTGGCTCACAACCTCCTGTAACTCCAGTTCCAGCGGATCCAACAGGAAACAACACCCAGTATACAGACATAACCAATGGTAAAACACTCACACATACAAAAGAAAATCTTAAAAAATTAGAAAGAATGGTTAGAGGTATAGGTGAAACATGCAAGGAAAGAGCTGTCCCAGTGAGGAAAGTGTTGTAGGGTCTTAACATGATAGAAAACAGTATAGAGGAATGCCTGACTTTAGGGATGATGAGGACAAGATGGTCTTGAGGAAAGGTGAAGCACTTTGCTCAGTTTGGTGAAGAGACCTCTGGAGGCAGATGGACACAGATAGTTTATTGTGGAGGTACAACAAAGACCTGCAAGGCAGGATTAGTTTATGCAAAGTCAGAAATTAGAGTGAGCCGTGTCTTAGGATGCCACTGCGATTCTCTATCCCCCAAACAATTTTTGTGGAAAGGCTTTGGATTAGTTTAGAAGGTTGAATGCAGACTGAAACCTTCATAGGTATTTGCAGTTGAGTGTGTGGCTTCACCTGAGAATCATGAGGTTTTCTGGTGGGCCCTCAAGTCTGTCTACTTCCCTTCTGTAAAATTAGGTAGTTTGTTGTACCTCAGATAATTTCTTGAAAATGGCAGAGGCAGCTCTTGTGAAGACAACCAGAAGCCTTTCAGTGGTGTTTTGATCATGAGGAGTTTCTCTGTCTGAGATTCTCAGGCAATCAGTCTGTCAGATCTTCAAGGTTTGGTAAAAGTTTCGAGATTTTCTGGCAAATACTCTACATGTGGATTATACACGATAGTTTGCTCCTGCACAAACTCTATTTTTATTACTAATCAAAATCTAGAGCTAAATATTGGGCAAAAGCTGAAAGGTCAAAGAGAGAGAGAAATCCCCAGACTGAGTGGCTCTTCTGAAAGGCAAAGGAAGCAAAGGTGAAGCACTGAGCTCCCGCCTCTTTTCTCCTTCAGCTTTCCTAGGATTAAAGGGTGCTGGCAAGGCTGGCTCTGGTCAGAGGATCTCTGCCTCCAGACGGCTGAGATCAAAGGTGTTTAGCCTGGCCTTCATGGCTAAATCTATGTGTGGCTTGGCTCTGTGTGGAGGCTGGCCTGAAGCCCCCAGGGCTTAGCACTATTTAGTGGCTGGCAGTGTTTACCAGAACCAGTTGATCCAGTTCCATTATCAGAACACAGAACACAGGCTAGGTGTTGAGATGCGAAGGTTGCTCAAGATAAAAAAAAAAAAAAAAAAAAAAAAAAAAAAAAGCAACCTCAGTATATAAAGCTTCCCCTGAGCTTCAATAAGTGGAATTCTCCTTGTGTCTTTAATCTCCAGACCCTTGCCTGATGTAGGCATCACAGCTCTGGCTTCTGATTTTCAGACAGACTTTATTAAATATACACGATAGCACCACAGTTTTCTCTTTCCTGATTGGACCATGGATAGTCTCAGTTTGTCTCATTTTCTATTTAGCTTGTACTGGCCATTTTAATAGAGTGAATATAAACTTGTTCAAATCCAGGCAAGTGATGCTACTAACACTCCAGAACTGGATGAATCCCGGTCTTGAGACTGTTTCCTGACACTTCTATGTTATTTTCATGCCCAGTATTTGAATAGCCCTTGAAAGCAGAAGCCATTTTCTTGATTACGGGAGAGGTAAATCCATGGCTCTAACTTTAGTTTATCTAACTTTTTAACTGTTTGACCACTTTTAAAGTTGGTGAACACTTGTGGAGAAATATTGCCCCATTATGGAACACCCTCCCACACAGATATTTCATCACGTTTTATTAATTCCTCAAAGTCTTCAAGGAAATGAGTTTTGTAACTTTTAAGGTAACTGTCTCTGGGAGAATATTAAGATCCACAATACTTTGAAATATGAGGAAAGGCATACTTTAAAGTTGCTTCTAAAAAATACAATTTCTCAAATGTAACCATCCTGCATAATAACTTCTAGACTGTGTGAAGGAGATTGGTATTAAAACCTAACTATAAAGTTTACATAATGAGCATGTGACAAGGACTTTGTTAAATAAGACATAAAAAACTAGGAAGAAAAAACTAAAGAGAGATAAAAATTAATTTTAAATGTAAAGTTATAAACATTGTAGCAAGATAGAACTATAAATTGTCAATAAATACTTTATATAGTTAAGTAGATAGGCAAGTGTACCTATAACATATGTCCTTGTCTGTATTTTTATTTTATTTTGCATTTTTCTGATCTCACACATTTTGTTTTTACCTCCCATTCTCCCTCCTTCTCCCTTCTTTCAGTTTAAAAGTCTATGATTTTTAATTTATAGATTCAAGGACTTCTTTACATCAATAAAGGTGAAGAATAATTGTCTAAAATATTCATTCACAAATGTATTAGACTTTGAGAGTACAATGGTTAACACATGTATGGGTTCTGGATTTATTCTGAGTCTTTGAGTATTTCCTGTCATGGACCTAGTGAGTGCTTTGAGTTTGTTTCTTATTTATTTTTATTAATCACCGGACAAGGAGGAGGTCAGGATGACCTACAGACCAGCTGAAAGACAAGGAAACTTTTAGACTTCATTTCTTCTAGGGTCACTTATTTACTGGCTCAGTCTTTTTACCTTTCTAACCTAGACCATTTATACAACTCCTTGCCAAGATTCCTATTGTAACATAAGAGATATTCTCCTCTGAAGAGCTGATGTCAGCATAAACCCAAATGATCACCATTTAACATTGCAAAATATGCCTTTCTTCTTTCAATGGCTCTAACCATTTCTCCATAAATCTCCTGTTATAGAAGGGAATGTAATCAATAACAAGCTATTCCAATTCTGAGAATAATTAATTGAAAGTGTGTGGGCATCTGAGAGCTTCCAGACATACAACTCTTTACCGATGCCATGCTGTTGGTTCAGTAGGGACCTCTTAATTTTGCATAAGGATTGGATATAGAACATGTAATATTATGATAGCTTTTATTTATGTTTTCTATGTTTATATTTACTTTATGGAGTACTTAAGGGAACCACAGATGACATTTTGACATCTCCACTCCCCAAGGTTAGATTTTAGGTCAATTTCTTATTCTGCATTTTCTAACGTATTTCTTTGTCCTTTACAAGTAAGTATACTGACATTTTAATAGGCATCTTTTAGACTTGCAGAAGTTTGAATGAAATGCAATCAAGCAGGTCACGATATGATGTCATTCTCTACACAATTACATATTTGTCTAGAGTCCTCAGCAATTTAGTGTGAAGGAAAAAAACGTACTTTTCTTTTTCTAAAATTAAATGACACCAGCCAGTACTTTTCTAAAGGTCATCTCAGCATGTTTAAAAACTTTATCTCATGTTCTTCAAAAATTCATCTGTTATATGTTTCAAATGTTCTCAAGTCCATTGTTCAGGTGAAGAGAAAAAAAATGTTTCCCACATTACAGCGCCACAGTGACTGTGATGTTGACTTGGCTACTCTTGGACTTGGTGTTCAGTAACTCAGTTTTAAATTTCTTACTAGATGAGTAGCTGTAGACAATATTTTAACTTCTTAGGGCCTTAGTCTTTATCTGTAAAATGGCAATAATATCTTCCTTAAAGAAACAATAACTGAGATAATCCATGAATATTTGTTTAAAGTTTCTGGAGCATAAGAAACGCTTAATCAACTCAAATTCTACATCTGTGTAATTTCCTTACTAAAATGAGCAGGTACCACTTTGTTTACTGACATAAAGAAAATGTCATCAAATGTTCCATGATATAACTTAAATAGCTGTAAGGGTCATATTTTTGATGCTATAATATTTTAACTTTTCTAATTGATTTCTTTTTTTAAGCTCTTACTATTATGCATTGTGTAAGCTTTCTGTTATTATTTTATAGAGTTATCAGAGTTCAGACTTATTTTCTTATAATTCTGGAGGTCAAATATGAACTGGAGAAGTTGGCAGGTTCTCTTGCTTGACACTAGCTTTTCTAACTGCTGGTAGTCACTTGAGCCCCTGGCTTCACACCCTTTTTCCACAATGCAAAAGAACTTCTGATTCTTTTGTTATGTGTTCCTTTTTTTCTGTCACATATCTGCTGTTTCCCTTGGGTATAACCCTTCTGGCTACAATGGACTCACGCAGATAATTCAGGAAAATCTTTCTACCTCAAGATCTTAATAGTCTTCTAAATACTTTGCCAAAGAAGGCTGCATATTCGCAAATTTCCAGGATTAGGACGTCAATATCTGCAGGCACCGTTACTCCACCGGACATACACAGTCCAGCAGATGGAAATCAACACGGTAAGGTCAGTTCCATGCCTCTGCTCATTAAGAACACCTTCCTAGACATAGTTATCTGCCTAAGATTTTTCTTAGTGTTGGTCTATTTAGCATTCTGAAAGCCCCACTGAATACTATCTAATTTGCCCCAAGAACTTGCTAACACTCAGTTAGATCAGGATTTCACACCAATTTCATGTTATTTTAATGTTGAATATTTTAGATTCAATAAACCTTTTAGTAGTCTTTTAACATATTTTTCTTTCACTGAAAACAGATACTCTTATATAATATAGTCTAATCACGCTTTTCCTTTCCCAACTTTTCCCAGATTCTTCCTATTTCTCCTCTCTTCAAAATCTACATTTTTCCTTTTTCTGTTAGAAAATAAATGAATATCTAAAAAATTATAAAATAAACAAACAAGAATTGGACAAAACATATAAAATAAAATAAACCAAATAAAGCACATGAAACACATCTAGAAGCAGAAATTAGTCATAAAACCAGACTTTGATTTTGTTGTTTTTTGTATCTTTTCTGTATTTGCTTAGCTTTCACTAATAGAATATGAACCTTAGTATTTTCTATTCAAACAAAATTTGAACAGAACAAATATTTTAAGTAAGTTTTGCTTTTTCCATCCCTAAAACAGACATTCTATGAACCCACAGGAAAGATTAGATGGGGTGTTACCATACCTAAAACCAGAAATGGATTATATAGAGTTGTGAAATGATAGACAAATCCATAGGCAGGACTTGATGAAGCCAAATGCGCTTTACAGTGACTGTCACAAGCCATGAACAGGCTCGATGTACTAAATGTTGCTTTTGGAATCTGTTGCTGGAGAATGTGGATAATATTGATTCAAACCAAAAAAAGTGAGAAAAGCAGAGCAAAAGCCCAAACACCTACTCTTTTCATGAGGAAAATCAAATACGCAGTAAAAGCAAAGAGAAGGATGGAAATAAGCCACCAACTTCATTTGATTCCTGCGGGCAAAGGTCCGGGCCTGGATTAGGCAAGTGTTCGAGCTAGTAAAGCAAGCCCTTCGGGCATTTGAATGCTTCTCATTTTCCCCAAATAATCATTTTTTTCCCCTTTCTGTGACAAAGTCACATTGACACTCAGAAAATTAGTGACGTAGAGAGACATAAACTTTCAAAAGACAAATGAAAAGGGAACAAAGGTTACAGGTGGACCAATAAAAATGCCCCTCAGGGATTTTGAAATCTTTACCATCTCCTAATGGAAGTCCCTGGGCCATTGGGCCTTTGTTTTAACAGTCTCCTCTGCTGATAGCTTCCTTGCCAATGGCTAAAGTAGAATCTGACATATGAGTTATAGGTGTAGTGACATCAGGTGCAGGTTATCATAGCACATTGGGTGGGACTTTCAGCCTTGGTTTTCATTGTCACTTCTGCTTTAGCTTGCCCGTAGCGCCACCAACTGGACAAAATTGATGTATTCAGAGAAATAGAATGCAGAACTCCAGAATGAACATGAGAGTTTCTGATTAATACACTGTTACAGAAGAAATATGTAGCACCCAGAGAACAGTAACTGAAGACCGATTTCAAGTAAACAAAATATACACATCTGTGCTCAGGGGTAAAATACTACTAGCAAGAATTTAGAAAATAAACCATATAACTGAAAACGTTAAACTTGAAAGTGCAATAGTTGACATGTAGTACCCAATGGAAGGAGTAATACTCTTCCATAGGGTTGTTCTAAAGAAAGATCATATAGGAGGATGTATATTAAATGTGGTATTGCAGATAAACTTTAAGGAAGACCAAAGTTTGTGAGAACTGGCCAAAGGCTAAGCACAATGCAGGAGAAAAACATTACCTCATCTCTGTAGCAAGGTTTAGTATAATCAAAGACAGGGATGGCATTCCAAAAAACATCCAGAGTGTGATAGCCACTCTCCCTCAGCTTACCATTGGGCTTGTCACACAGTTAATGAGTGGCATGACGTGGGGTAACAGTTTTAGTGTGGAAGAATACCCAGATGAATTAAGTTTATCTGAGGAAACCTCTTAGGCATTTAAGATTTCAGGAATTCTGATAAGATTACACAGTGAGGTTACTTTTGGAATAGAGAGTCTAATGAATGAAAACAGAGAATAGAGGGAGGTGCTACAACTGTCATGGAGAAAAATCGAGAAATTTCTCAATAAATGTTATTATGGCCAGGGTAAGGAGAGGGAAGAGGAGAGAAGAACAAGAGGAGAGAGAGACAGAAGGGAGAAGGGAGGAAGAGGAAGAATTAGAATGGAGGGAGGGAGAGAGAGAGACAGAGAGAGACAGAGGAAGAGAAGAGAATCGCTAGAATTCAGTGCAAATCAGACAATTAATATGGCAAAAAGGAGGATACCAATAAATTCAGGAAATCTGATATCTAAATAAATATTGGAGTTCTTTGGCTGAGATTAATTGCCATAAGAACAAGGTAATAATATAAACTTAATTAGAAGAGCTAAATGAGATCTACCAAATAAAAGCAATAAAATTAAGCAAAATTAAATGGTTACCAGAGAAGCAATTGTGTTTATACATAATTAGAAATAAGTTACAAAGTTTCAGGTTGGACTTAACTTTCAAAATATTTAATAGTGTTTTAAAAGCAATATTCTTAATACAAGATGCAATTAAAATAACACTGAATCATCTTAGAGTAAATTTTATCAGAAAACATTTAGAATGAGATATGATAAAATTTTCTTTGCTTTTTTTAGAATTATAATATTAGGTAATATGAATTTAAGATAGATTAATATAGTGACAGTATGTTGTTTTTAAAATATATTTATGGACATTTTCTTTACATGTTTTAATATGCTGGAGTCATGTTGACATACATTAACTTATTTTAAAATAAAATAAAAGCAACTACATATTCTAATAATTCAAGGCAAAAATATTACACAAGGAGATGGAGATAAATACGGAAGAAAGTTAAAAGAGGTCACAGCAGGCTCAGAGCACTCCAGCCAGAATGGGTGAGTGACTTGCCTGCCCATGGAACTGTACCCCTCTCTGGATTCTATCACCCGAACCGTTCTCCAGGCCCAACCATCCTAGCTCGTCCCTGGTCCTGCTCTTGGGCCCTTCCCCCAACCCAAGAGCAGACAATACCAGTCAGAACTGATGAATGACCCTCCTGTCCTGTGGCCAACCCCTTCCCAACTCAGTACCAGCATCACTGTTGGGCCCTTCCCCAAACCCCAGAGCAGACCACACTAGCCAGAGCTGATGAGTAACCCTCCTGTTCTGTGGCCAACCCCTTCCCAACTCAGCACCAGCATCACTGTTGGGCCCTGCACACAACTCTGGAGACATCCTACTGCTCTGGTTCAGCCTATACCAGTCAATGAGCAGGTGAATGATCCATCTATGAGCTGAATTGATGGATTCTGATCCCCCAACACCCACACTGCCACCTAACCCTTCCCACCTCATCATCCTCCCAAAGGCTAGCCCTTCCCCACAATTCTGGCCCGTCGACTCCATAGGCTCAGCATCAGTCTACATCAGTTGGAAGAACAGCCCCAGCAACTTTACTAGAGGCCAGGCTGGTCGTAGGTATCCTAGAAGAAAACACGGACTGTACTGGAAACAGTGCCTGATCTAAAGCCTCAAGAAGACTTTGGCTGTACCAGACTGTTTCAAGGACCCAAAGCCCCCAAGCCTCAGTGGATACACTCTACTGGATCTGAAGACTCTTCAGTCACAAGAACTCTTGGAAACTTAGGCCAGTAGACCAGAATGGAAACAGAAAAAAAGGAACAAAACATCCATCCAACAAAGACAAAGGCAGGAATCAATGCCTAGACCTATAATCATTCCAAATCCAGATGCCTAAATGCCAGTGTAAGAACACAATCAATAAGAGAAAAGGACATATGCCACCACCAGAATCACAGCAAGACCTGGACATTCTAATGTAGCTGAAAACTACCTTAATATAACATTATAAAGATAATCGAGATCCTTCAGGAGGCAATGAAAAAATCCAGTAAAGAAATTAAGGAAGATTAAAAACAAAACAAAAAAAAAATTGGAGAAAATCAAAACATCCCATAGAGAATGCCAAGAAAGCCAAGAAAAGACAAAAAGGTGTAGGAAATAGATCAAGATCCAGGAAGGGAAATAGAAGCAATAAAGAAAACACAAATTGAGGGAATTGTTAGAATGGAAAATTGGCTAAGCAAATAGGACCTACAGACAGAAGCATCATCAACAGAATATAAGAAATGGAGAGAGATCTCAGACATTGAAGATACAATTGAGAAAATATGTTTATCTGTCAAAGGAAATGTTATATCTATAAAAATCCTATCACAAAACATACAGGAAATCTGAGATACTATGAATATGGAAAAAACTAAACCTAAGGACAATAGTAATAGAAGAAGAATCCCTGCTAAAAGCCCCAGAAAATATATATAACAAAATCCTAGAAAAAATTTCTCTAGTCTAAAGGACATGCTTATAAAGGTACAAGAAGCTTCAGAACAAAGTCTGGGCCAGAAAAACATTCTGTAACTACATAATAAACACTAAACATGAAGAATAAAGAAATAATATTAAAAGCTGCAAAGGAAGAAAACCATGAAACATATCAGAAATATACCCAACTTCTCTATGAAGACTTCAAAAACCAGAGGGCCTAGACATCTTTAAGAGATCATGGATATCATCTCAGACTACTATATTCAGGAAATCATTCAATTATCATAGATGGATAAAACAAGATATTCCATGACAAAAATCAAATTTAGACAATATCCATCCACAAATAAAATGCAACAGAAAGTACTAGAAAGAAAGATCCAACCCAAGGAAATTAGCTACACTTACAAAAACACAGGCAATAGATAATTGTTGTAGTGGCTTCCGGGTCCCGTGCGCCAGAGATCCGGGACCCACAGACCTGCCACCGGGACTGCTTATCCGCGCACCGCCGCCCAGGCCCCCAGAAACGACTCAGATGCTTTTATTAACTTCATGCTGTTTGGCCTATGGCTCAGGCACATTGCTAGCTAGCTCTTATATCTTAAATCAACCCATTTCTATTAATCTGTGGGCCACGTGGCCCGTGGCTCACCTGTGCCTCCTTACATGTTGCTCCTTGGGCGGCTGGCTCGATCTGCCTCTAACTCCGCCCTGCTTCTCCTACCTAAACTGATTTCTCCTCCCACTTCTTCTATGGTGCCCGCCATGACCCAAAACAGCTCCTTTATTTAAAGATTGAGATTCACAGCATAAAGAAGGCATTCCCACATCAGATAATTTAACTCTACCAAAGCCCAAAGAAGGGAAATACACACACACACACACACACACACACACACACACACACACACACACCTCTACCACCAACACCAACAAAATAACAGGAATTAACAATCCTTCATCATTAATATTTCTCATTATCAATAGATTCAATTTTCCAATAAAAGGAGACAGGATAACAGAACAGTTATGAAAACAGGATCCATCCTCTGCTGCATACAAGAAACATGCCTTATGACATGTTTCAGTTGACATTATTTCAGAGAAAAGGGTTGGAAAAAATATTTTTTAATCAAAGAGACCTAGGAAGCAAGCTAGTATAGCTATTAAAACCTCTAACAAAACAGGCTTCAAACCAAAATTAATCAAAAGAGATGGGGAAGGACATTTCATATGCATCAAAGAGCAAATCCACAAAGATGATGTCTCAGTCATGAATATCTATGCCCCAAAGACAAGGGCACCTACATTTGTGAAAGAAATATTACTAAAGCTTAAACCAATGGACTGGTTATGAACACAGAAACTAAAAAGAGAAATAATGGAAGTAACATGTTATTATGACTCAAATGGACCGAATGCATATCTATAAAATATTTCACCTCAACACCAAAGACTGTATCTCAGTACCTCACAGAACTTTCTCCCAAACTGATCACATACTCAGTCATAAAACAACTCTCAAAAGATACAAAAAAGGGATAACCCCCTGTATTTTAACAGTTCACCATGGATTAAAGTTGGAGTTCAAAAATAACACAAATTACAGAAAGTCTATGAACTCAGGGAAACTGAACAATTTTAAACTGAATTGCCACTGGGTCCGAGAAGAAAGAAAGAAATTAAAGACTCCCTAGGATTCAATGAAAATGAATGCACAATATACCCAAACTTATGGGACACTATGAAAGCAACCCTAAGAGAAAAATTTATAGCATTAAGACCCTGCATAAAGAATTTGGAGAAATCTCATACTAGCAACTTACTGGCACTTCTGAAAACCTTAGAACAAAAAGAAACAAATATGCTCAGATGTATAATGTAAGAAACAACCAAACTGAGAGTTGAAATCAATAAAATAGAAACAAAGAAAATAATATAAAGAATCAATGAAACAAAGGGTCGATTCTTTAAGAAAAGTAAAAAATAAAAAAGTTATCCAAACTAACTAAAAGGCAGAGAGAGAATATCCTAACAAAATCAGAAACTAAGAGGGGGGCATAACAGCAGACACTAGGGAATCCAGAAAATCATTAAGTCACACTTCAAAAGCCGTACTCAACAGAATTGGAAAATCTAAAAGAAATTAACAAATTTCTTGATAGATACCACACTAAAATTAAATCAAGATGCAACAAACAGTTTAAATAGAATTATAATTTCTAAGAAAATAGAAGCAGTCATTGAAAGTCTTCCAACCAAAATAATTCTGGGACAAGATGTAGAATCTCACCAGATTTTCAAAGAACAGGTAATGCCAATAATTCTCAAATTATTTGACAAAATAGAAACAGAAGGTGCATTGCCAAATGCTTTTTATGAGGCCACAGTCACCTTGATACTCAAATCACACAATGACTCAATTAAGAAAGTAAATTACAGACCAATTACCCTTATGAACAATCATACACAAATATTTAATAAAATACTAGCAACCAAATTCAAGAACACATCGAAAAGATCATCCATCATGATCAGTTGGGCTTCATCACAGAGATGGTTCAAAAGAGAAAAATCTGTGAAAGAAACAAACCATGTCAACATCTCATTGAATGCTGAAAAAAACCTTTGAAAAGTCCAATGCCCCTTCATGATAGAAGTCTTGGATAGATCAATAAACAACTCCCTCCACAATAGCCACAGATAATATAAAATACCATGGAATAAATCTATCCAAGCAACTGAAAAACTTGTATGACAAGTGAGGAAAGAAAATGGAGAAGATATCAGAAAACGGAAAGATTTCCTATGCTCATGCATCAGTAGATTGAACATAGTAAAAATGGCCATCCCACCAAAGCAATCTACAGATTCAACAAAATCTCCATCAAAACCCCAACACAATTATTTACGGACCTTGAAAGGATAATTCTCATCTTCATATGGAAAGAATGAAAAATCCAGGATAGCTAAAAACAGTCCTGTTAAATAAAAGAACTTCTGGATGTGTCAACATCCCTGACCTCAAGTTGTACTATAGAGCTATAGTAATAAAAGCTGTATGGTATTGACATAAAAACACACATTGTTCAGTGGAATCAAACTGAAGACCCAGACATAAATCCAAACACACTAGGACACCTGATTTTGATAAACAACCCAGAAATACACACTGGAAAAAGACAGCATCTTCAATAAATTCTGCTCATCAAACTAAATGTCTATATGTAAAAGGATGCAAGTATATCTATATTTATCACTCTTCACAAAACTCAAGTCCAAGTGGATCAGAGATCTCAACATAAATCCAGTTATACTGAATCTAATAGAAGAGAACATGGATGATAGCCTTGAACTCATGGATACAGGAGACAATTTCCTGAATAGAGCACTAGTAACATAAACACTAAGATTAATAACACTAAGTTAATAAATGGAATCTTATGAAACTGAAAATCTTCATTAAGGCAAAGAACATTGCCAATAGGACCAAAATGGCAGCCTACAGAACGGGAAAAGATCTTCACCAACCCCACCTCTGACAGAGAGCTATTCTCCAAAATATGTAAAAAACTGAAGAAGAAGACTCTTTTATTTTTATTTTGTTCCGCGCCTATCTCTCGCCCGTGAGGAAAGACACGTGACACACACGCTTAGGATCCTTCTGCAGTATAACTTTAATATATCTTTGGGGGAAAATGAAGAGGAAGGCAGAGAGAGGAGGGGGCAAAGAGGCCGCCGCGGCGCGGGAACCCGCAGCGACAGGCCCCAGTGAGGAAGAATAAGGCTAGAGAGAGAGAGCTAGGCCCCGGCGTGGTCTGGGCCGGGCCATTTGCCACGTGGCCTTGGGCCCGCGTCCCAGAAACCGGGCCGGGCTGGCGTCCGTGCGCACGGCGGGGCGGAGAGAGAGAGGGGAGGAGAGAGGACCACGAGGTAGGAAGACCCGGTTTTAAGATGACCAAACGGCTCTTGCTTTAGACGAAACACTTTCCTATTGGTTGTAGTTCAGAATCCCATGACGCCACGGGAAAGGCGGAGAAACCAGACCAGTCTCGCGAGATTATCAAGCGCATGCGCTCTCTAACGACTCAGGCGGGTTGGCCAGCGCCAGGTAATAGCGCCACCTAGCGGAGCTGGAGCCAGTGGCCTCCAACATCTCGCCCTTCTCAAATATTAAGCAAGAGAAAGTCCTAAAAGAGGGTGGAGACAGTGATCATCTCCCAGAATACATCGTGGACTTGTGTGGGGGTCACCCCTAATCCCTCGACAGATCGAGATGCCCCCAGCCTGTCCTCTGCCTTTTGCTGGGAAGGGAATTAAGACAGATACCCTTATGCAAGATGATGTGCCTCTCGGGACATAGGTATGTCTCCTGCGATGCCCTTGGCTCAGCATCCCTCTTAGGACACGGGCTGAACGCTCCACCCAGTGTGTAGGAGCTGTCTAAGCCACAATATCTCTATTGCTTTAGCATAATTAGTCATACCTCTATCGAGGTTTCTGAGTCTAGAGCCATTAAGCCTTGAGCCGAAACTGCTTTGTTTCTCTGACTTTGGATTCTGAACTTGCAAACCGTCTAGGGAAGAATGACTAGTCCTCCGCAAAAGGCCAGGTCAGACATATCCACCCCCACCCACTTTTTGGAGTAGGGGAAGGAGAGGGGATTTATGGAGTGAGCTCTCTGGTCAGCGACAGGTCTAGCCGAGTGGAATTGGCCTGGACGATCGCCACTTGCAGGTCACGAAGGGTCTGTTCAAACTTAGACGACCAATTCTGTAAGAAAATTGAGAGAGGCTTTTCGAAAGATTAGTTGTCTTTGTAAAGTTTTTATATTGAATAGAGGTTATGTATAAGCCAGCAAGTTATTGTTCACACCTCAACTGTGTCAATTATTGGGGTGGACAATTTGTTAACCGCCTGTGCAGTCTGCACTATTTTGAAAGTGCACCAGCTGAGGCAGTCACTGAGGCCCCTATGGCAGCTGTGACAATGAATTTTATAATACCAGCAGAGATTCTGAAATCTCTTTTTTGTCTAAATGGCTGTGAGTTACTGGGGAACCACGGTGGCGTGGGCACAAATCGTGGCATGTGGGCCGTTGCTGCAAAGAAATAAAGCTGAGCATCTCAGCATAAGGCATAAAGGCAATTATCAAATTTGTATCTAAATTTGTCTATAATTTTTGAGGCATTGTTAACAATCTAAATAAATGGTGGCCAGATTGGGAGGAAATGAAAATATTTTAGGCGTGGCCCAACCTATATTTTTGGATTGGCAACTGTTATATGGTAAAATTGAATTTTTATCTGGCCTGCCTGAGCAAAAGGAAGCCAATTTTGGTTTTATTAAACTCTGTTTCCTTTGTCAGGCTGCCGAGAAATTTTTAGTAATATATCTGAACTATTTTTAACTAAAACATAAACTTCTCTCTAACCCCAAACTTCTATTTTCTTTAAAGCTATGTCTAAATCTTTATACATCACCGGCATTGGCAGAGGGAAGGTGGGCATTATCTTCTACTGCTGTCACCAAACACATCAACTGGGGAAGGCGAAGGTTCTTTTTCTTGTAATATTTTTCTGGTGAGGCGCTCTGGGATCCAAACTGGATTTTTTTCATCCTGTGGAAAAACACAGACAGCTCCCCGGGATCTTATTAAAATAGGATCCGGGCCTTTCCATTTATTTTCTAAAATATCTTTCCATTTTACTAGCTCCTTTGGCCGTTGTGGTTCTGAGCAATGTCGCTCAGCAGCATTTTGATATTTATCATCAATATTTAAGAAATTTATGGTAAACAACGCCAAGGCAATTGACACTCTTGGTGTTGAGGGCAGTTCTACTCCCCCTCTTTGTTTTAATAAATAGGATTTTAAGGTCCGATGTGCACGTTCAATAATGCCTTGTCCTTGAGGGTTGTATGGTAACCCGGTAAGGTGTGTTACTTGCATTTGTGCACAAAATTGGGCGAATTTTTGGGAGCTGTAAGCTGGCCCATTATCAGTCTTGAGATAAGCTGGTTTGCCCCAGGCGCTCCATGCCTCTAGGCAATGTTGAATAACATGTATGGTCTTTTCTCCTGTAAGTGGTGTGGCATGAATAATACCTGAGCATGTATCAATAGAAACATGTACAAATTGAAGCTTTCCAAAGGACGGAACATGTGTTACATCCATCTGCCATATTTGTAATGGTGAAATGCCTCTTGGGTTAACTCCAACAGTCTTAGCAGGGAGGAATTGACAGCAGTTTTGACACTGTGTCACGATTTCGCGAGCTTGTTGTCTAGTAAGTGAGAAGCGCTTGCGCAAAGTTTCTGCTGTAACATGAAATTTTGTATGAAAGTCTTTTGCAGCTTGTAACGGATTAACAAAGGCAGCAGCGACCAGGCGTGTAGCTTGGTCAGCCAAATTATTTCCTTTGCTCATAGGACCTGGGAGTCCCGAATGTGCCCGTATATGGGTAATGAAAAAGGGCTCACGTCTTTGCAGCAAGCAGTCTTGTATGGCACAAAACAGGGCAGACACTGTACTAGAAGGATTAATAATACCGGCCGTTTCAAGTAACTGAAGGGCATTTACCACATAATGGGAATCAGACACAATATTAAGTGGACAATCAAACTTTTGTAAAACTTCTAACACAATTAGACATTCAACTATCTGGGGTGATTTTTGACCAAAATCTTTGAAAAATGTCTGTGAATTTATAATGTAAGCACCCCTTCCATTTCCTGAGCCATCTGTATACACAATTAAGCCATCTTTTAAAGGCACTGAGGAAGTAACACGTGGATATATCACAGGGTGATAAGACACAAACTGTAACAAAGGATGTTTAGGATAATGGTTATCAATTTTTCCAGGAAACATAGTAGTTAATATGGCCCAATCATCATTGGTAGCAGCTAGGACCTGAACCTGATGGGTGGTATAAGGTAAAACCATCACAGTGGGATAAATACCAAAATACTCTGCCGAGGCCCTCAAGCCTTTTTGAGCTAATTGAGCAACGGCAGCTGGATACCAGGCAATAACCTTTTGGGGTGAGGCTGGGGGATGAATCCATAATAAGGGGCCTGTTTGCCATAATACCGCAGTAGGCAATATTCTTGTTTTAAAAACACATAGGGAAAATGGCTTATTATAATCAATTCGAGCTAATTGGGCCTTTGTTATTGCATTTTCTACTATCTTAAGCACTTCTTTAGCTTGAGGTGTTAAACTGCGGGGAGAGGTAAGACTAGAATCACCTTCCAAGATCTCAAACAAAGGCTTTAAATCTGCAGTGGGAATTTTCAAAAAAGGTCTAAGCCAATTAATATCTCCTAGTAATTTTTGAAAATCATTTAATGTCTTTAAGTCTCTCCTGAAAATTTCAATCCTCTGGGGAACAATTCTATCAGGAAATATATTAGACCCTAGAAACTGTCCAATTTCTGAAGTCTGAATTTTATCTATTGCAATTTGAAGTCCCCACAATTTTAATTGCTCTTGTAATAGAACATAAGCCTCTCTTAAAATCATCAAATCACAATAACAAAGAAGGATGTCATCCATGTAGTGGGCTATAACTACCTTAGAATACTTTTGCCGCACTGGCGCAAGGGCTTCTTGAACATATAACTGACATATGGTGGGACTATTAGCCATACCCTGAGGCAAAACCCTCCATTGATATCTCTTGTCCAGTTCCAGGTGATTAATAGAGGGAACCGTGAAGGCAAACCTAGGCCTATCTCTCTCATTTAAGGGAATGGAGAAAAAACAGTCTTTAATATCTATAATAATCATGTGCCAATCTTTTGGCAAGGCTGAGAGCGTGGGAATTCCTCGCTGAACTGGCCCAAAAAGATGCATCTGCGCATTAATAGCTCTTAAGTCGTGCAACAGACGCCATCTTCCGGATTTCTTTTTAATCACAAAAATGGGTGTATTCCATGGAGAGGTGGAGGGCTCAATGTGCCCTTCAGCAAGCTGTTCTGCAACCAGCTCGATCACTGCCTTAAGCTTATCAGAGGTCAATGGCCACTGAGGAACCCATACCGGCACCTCTGTTTTCCAAGGTATAGGTCGTGCTGCCTCAGTGGCACCTAAGAAAAACCCAGGCCCTGTCTTTCCTCATATCCCATCTTTTTTAAAATCTCCTGTGCTTGAACCGAATATTCATTGGACAATACTAGCCCTAGCTCTTGCATAATATCCCGTCCCCATAGATTTACTGGTAGTGGGAGGACGTAGGGTGTGAACCAGCCTTTTTGACCTTCCTCTGTTCTCCATGCTAGAGCAGATGAACTAACTTTGGGGTGAGAGGCATACCCAAGGCCTTGTAAGGAATGAGAAGACTCAGTAGTGGGCCATGATTTTGGCCACCAGTGGGAGGAAATTATGCTCTTGTCTGCGCCCGTGTCTAAAACCCCTTTAAATTTTTTATCTTTAACCCAAAGAGTTAGGCTAGGTCGCTGTCTCAAGTCAACCAATAAATAGACTGAGTCTTGTCCTGAAGAGCCCATTGTGAGGCCTGTTGTGGTGTCTGATCTATAAGCGGGGAGCAGAGCTAGCTGTGCTATTTTATCTCCAGGATTAATGGTGAACACCCCAGTAGGACAGGAGCATAAGGCTTGAATTTCACCAGCATGCTGATGATCTATTAAACCGGGGTGAACTACAAGTCCCTGCTTAGTGAGGGAGCCTTGCCCCAACAGTAACCCTATACATGCTTTGGGGATTGCCTCAGGCAGGCAGACAGGTACAGGCTGCACTCCCATTTGTGGTGTCAGTAAGAAGTGGGAGGAGGCACACAAGTCCAGTCGGGCTCTCCCGGAGGGCTCACACTCTTGCTTTTCCTGACAAACTTTGCCCCATACTTTTGCGGGCCCTGGGACATGGGGCCCACTATCTCGTTTTTTGGCTCTGTAGTCTCTAATGGTGGTAAAATTCTCCCCTTAATATCTCGGACTGAGCGGCACTGATCTGTTCTATGGTATCCTTTACTACAACGAGAGCATAAGGAGGGGGTAGGCCCCTCAGAGACACAGCATTCCTTTTTAAAATGGCCGGGCTTGCCACATTTAAAGCAAACTCTCTTGGCGGGATCCGTTAGAGGGCGCCTCTGGGACTGCAAAATGGCTGCAGCCAGACCGGCGTTAGTTAGGGGACCGCCAAGCTCTCGGCATACCCTTAACCAGTCTTGTAAACCTTTATTTTTTCTGGGAGCTATTGCCATACGGCATTCTTTGGTAGCTTGTTCAAATACCAGCTGCTCTATCAGAGGGGCAGCCGCCTCTGGGTCACCAAAGATTCGACCTGCTGCCTCTGTCATGCGAGCTACAAAATCAGAAAAGGGCTCTTGCGCACCTTGAATGATCTTAGTTAATTGACCGCTCCCTTCTCCCTTTTTGGATAAAGCCTTCCATGCCCTAATGGCTGTATTAGCAATCTGCTGATAAGCTCCCCAGGGGTAGTTAGTCTGATCAGCCGCGTGTGGTCCCTGCCCTGTCAGCATCTCAAATGTCCAGAGCTGTTGTTCGGGGGTAAGCGCAGTAGCATTGGCCCTAGCCTGTTCTTGAGCAGCCTCGTGCCATAAAGCTTTCCATTCTAGATATTGACCCATACTAACCAGGGAGGCCTTAGCAACTGTCTGCCAGTCGGCAGGCGTCATGGCTGACAATGCTAACCTGTCCAGCTGAGCAACCGTAAAATTGGCGGTTACACCATACTTTCGGACTGACTCGGCTAGTTCTTTAATCTGAGCGTATTCTACAGGAGCATGTATCCATCCCCCTTCTGCTGCTTCAAACACTGGATAGGCCAAGCTGAGCTTTTTCTTAACCTTCTCGGACAAAAAGGACAGGGTCCCGGCTCGTCCCTCATAAGGAGGGGGAGCGGTAGACATTGGCCGTGTAGGTTTGACGGTCAGTTGTCGTTTTCTAACTCTTACATTCTGATCCTCGGGGGGAAGCTCATCAGGATAATATCCCTCTGTAGCTGCCTCTTCTTTTAGTTCACTCTCCTTATCTGGGCTCAACTCATCATCTCCTGATTGCTCCGATGTATCAGAGCCACTAGAGGAGCCATACTTTAAATCTAAATTTTCAAGTTTCTGTATCGGGTCCAGAGTGGTGGATCTAGGCTTTAGTTTCTGGTTTCCCGGCTCCCCCAAATTCTTTATTTCATCGGGGGGTTCTTTTTCTTTATGAAGTAATTTCTGGTTTCTTAATTCTCCCATCCTTATGGGGTCTTTTTTCCTTGTATTACGGCGCGCGCCTAACCTCACGTTGCGTTCGGTTTCTGACATGCTGTTTTGAACTTTCTTTATCTCGCCTCGCCCTTTAGCTATCAGATCTTTATAAGCCTTGTCTTCTACAAAGTTCTTTAGGGTAGGCTGTGCCAAAGACTGGGAGGATCTCACAGACCGGTAAAAACAATACGCAACCCCAAACAGTAACACTGTTAAGACAAGCACCAAGGCCTCAAGAAACCTTTTCCAGGGCGGGAAAAATCCCAAAACAAAGTCCAGTTCAGACATACCTCTCCGAGCAACTTGTCCGCAGTTCTGAATCCTGACGGTGCAAACGATGTAAATTTCCCGGGATTTCGGCACCACTTGTTCCGCGCCTATCTCTCGCCCGCGAGGAAAGACACGTGACACACACGCTTAGGATCCTTCTGCAGTATAACTTTAATATATCTTTGGGGGAAAATGAAGAGGAAGGCAGAGAGAGGAGGGGGCAAAGAGGCCGCCGCGGCGCGGGAACCCGCAGCGACAGGCCCCAGTGAGGAAGAATAAGGCTAGAGAGAGAGAGCTAGGCCCCGGCGTGATCTGGGCCGGGCCATTTGCCACGTGGCCTTGGGCCCGCGTCCCAGAAACCGGGCCGGGCTGGCGTCCGTGCGCACGGCGGGGCGGAGAGAGAGAGGGGAGGAGAGAGGACCACGAGGTAGGAAGACCCGGTTTTAAGATGACCAAACGGCTCTTGCTTTAGACGAAACACTTTCCTATTGGTTGTAGTTCAAAATCCCATGACGCCACGGGAAAGGCGGAGAAACCAGACCAGTCTCGCGAGATTATCAAGCGCATGCGCTCTCTAACGACTCAGGCGGGTTGGCCAGCGCCAGGTAATAGCGCCACCTAGCGGAGCTGGAGCCAGTGGCCTCCAACATTATTTTATAAAATGCTCCCCCTCCCTTCTTTCCTCTCAATCCCTCCCAGTCAGCCCTCAGTCTTCCCTCTCCCCATCCACTTATCCCCTCCCACAAAAGGGCAAGAAGTCCCAAGGTAGGTCAGCTCAGTGTGGCACATTCACTCCAGGAAAGTTCAGTGTAGGGGTATTGTGTTATTTCATGGTAAATAATTGTCCCACCCACTGGTTTAATAAAAAGCGCTGATTGGCCAAAGACAGGCAGGAAGTGTGGGCGGGGCTACCAGACTAAGAAAACTCTTGAGAACAGGACACACAGAACAGAACACCAGAGAGAATATCAGAAGAAGCAGAGGACAACCATGATGCTCTAAAGAAAAGGTACCAAGCCGCATGGCTAAACAAGAGATGGGTTAGATGAGGAGTAGAGAGCTAGCAAGTGATATGCCTGAGCCTTAGACCGATTCAGCCTAAAACTTGAATGCATCTGTGTGTCTCTGTGGGACTGCAGGACTGCATGTCTGGGGGTCTGCGGGTCTAAACCTTGAGGCTAGGCCCAAAAGTCCAGGCCAGAAACCTACTACAGTTCAGTTTCCTCATCCCAAAGTCAAGACTGGGTTAAGTGTTCCTCTACAGGGAATGGGCTCCAAAATGCCAGCCCATGCATAAGAACACAGTCTGATCCCATCCCTCGAGGCTCCACATACTGTCCATGTCAATCAACAGTTGACTACCCTTGGAGGGCCTAGCTCTTTTTACCAATGGTTCCCCAGGGGCTGTTCTTGATTCACTGAGCTTCCCAGAGTTTCAACCAGCCATCACTGTGGAATTTTTCTCATAATCCTTATCCCCCTGCTCATACATACTCTCCTCCCCTGCTCTCAGTTGGAGAATAATCTTAAATCTTAAATGGCAGAGAAACAATTAAAAATATGTTCAACATCTTTAGCCATCATGAAAAGATGCCTTTGAGATTTTATCTTACACATATCAGAATGGCTAAGAGCAAAAACACAAATGTCAGCTTATGTTAGAGAGGATATGGAGCAAGGGGGAACACTCCTCTATGCTAGAGGCAGTGCAAATTTATACAGCCACTTTAGAAATCTGTATGGTGGTTTCTCAGAAATTGAGAATCAACCTACCTCAAGATCTAGATATACAACTCTTCGGCATATACCCAAAGGACACTAAATCCTACCATAAGGACACATGCTCAACTATGTTTATAGCAGCATCATTTATAATAGCCCATGGGATGTAAAGGCCCTAGAAGCTTCAGAGGGCCTGGGAGTCAGCCTGGTCTTAGCCAGTTCAAACTGGTTATAACTGATGTCTTAATACATGTGCTTCTAGCTCTTCCTCATAGATGTGAGGGCTTCTTGAGTGGGCACTTCCTCAAGCCAACCTGGGATCTGCCTAGGGCCTATGCAACAGAGGTGGAGTCCTGATGTAAGATAACCTATACCAGAGAGAATGGACCATGCCACAGCTGCAGATGCCAGCAAAGCAAAGCCCTGTTCACTGGCTGAGAGGAGGGTTGATGTGGGAATGTCTTTCTGTATGCTGTGAATGTCAATCTTTGATTAAAGGAGCTGTTTTGGCCCATGACAAGTACCATAGAAAAAGTAGATGGGGAATCAGAATAAATAGGAAAGGAAGGGCAGAGTTAGTGACAGACTGAGCCAACCGCCCAAGAAGAAACATGTAAGGAACACAGGTGAGCCACGGGCCACGTGGCAGACATATTAATGAGAATGGGTTAAGTTAAGATGTAAGAGCTAGCTAGCAATGTGCCTGAGCCATAGGCCAAACAACATGAACTTAATATAAGTGTCTGAGTCATTTTGGGGGCCTGAGCAGCAGCGGGCAGCTAAGGGGTCTGGAGCTGCAGGTCTGTGGGTCTGGATCTCTGGCCGCCCCGGGACCAAGAAACCTCATTGTAACAGATGGCATCCCAATGTGGGCCAAACACCCACATAAAGTCTGAGAAAGTTTAAAAAGGATTTTTAGCACAGAAACTGAGCCAAAGCAGCTTCCAAATTGTGTATCTGAAGCGGGTCATTGTACAGAGAAAGCACGACGTTCAGGCCACATTCAAAATGGCGCTGGCAGACTGGTGGCAGGGAGTGTAAGCTGCAATCAGGCTGGTTCCTGAAATCTCACAGAAGACTCAGTAGCATGTGATTGACTTTAGATTTCTGTTTATTTTGAACAAAAAGGAAACAAAGACGGGTTCTTAGTAGCAGCATTTTCTTGGATCTTTGCTGGCGGCAGACAGAGAGGTAGCCCCTTTAAGAAACTTACTGATTCAGCTTTATCTGCAAAAACTATGTGGCTTTTTAGGAGAGTGTGAGTATTGTAAAAGCTCTTCTGGTTGGAAGATGATTAAGAATTCACAATAAAACAGATTCAGGTGGAAAAAAAAACTGTAAATGGGTTACAATGTATGTCAAAGATTCATAGGCTTCAGAGAGAAAAGAAGAAGGTAGAGAAAGTCTTTAAAAGAGAAATAGAGTAATAAAAATATAATAAACCATGTAAAGATGGAAAATAGACACAAAATCTGGATTTTGATTATTATTGTGTTTTCTTTTAATTTTTTAACTATTAGTGAGCTAACTGGAGAAAGACAATGGATTGCAAAGGCTAAGTTAAACAAGAATATATATTTTAAAGGTATTTTGATTGTCAGATTTGTGTCTAAAGATTTATTGCTTTGGAAGAGTTCTGCTTTTGTTTCCACAGAAGATGAGAACCTGTGCATTGCTTCTAGGCAAATATGGTTTCATCAACCAAGACCCCCTGAAAAAAATCTCTGATAGGAAGAGATGGCCGCATCAGCTTCAGAGCTGCAGACTATGATCCAATCTCAAGAACCCATGAGATTTTCAATGCTCCATTGTCAGCAGGAAGTAGTAATGGAAAACTATGCCCAAATTCCCAAGATATTGTTTACAAATGTTCATTTTCATTATAAATGGTTAATGGTCATAGTTAATCTCTTTCTAAGAAGGAAAAGGGGATATGGTATATGAATGATTTTTTAAAAGTTAGATTACTGAATTTACTTAGATCAGGAAATCAGCTGTTAATCTCAAAATGTTTTACATTGGTTGGATTTTGGTTTATTGATACAAATTTAAAGTCAGTTCTCTTCTGCTGTATGTATTTTTCCACACTTGTTTAAGATATGATGTTTATGTAACTGATTTGAAATTGCAATGCATAATTAAGAAATGCATGTTAGTTAGATTTTTAGGTATATGAAGATATAATTCAATTAGATAGGTAATCTTCAAACACTTCAAAGACCTACAGAATATGGCATTTAAAATGTTTTAAGAACTTAGATTATTCTGGATAGTTAGACATGTCTGCTCCTGGTAGCACCAATTTACTTCAAGAGATACATGGGCATTGAAGAAACTCCATATGGAGATTAGTTTCTTTGTGGCAGTGGTTAGCAACTGGACATGAACCTGTTCTTGTATTGACTGCTTTTCAGTATGCTGTTTAAACTGGACATGCAGATTCCAAAGGAAGGTGACCTCTGAACTTTGGCAGAGGAAGCTGAGATGATCATTCAGGTTCCTGCTTTGCAGAGAAAACTGTTAGACATTCTTCAGGACTCGAAGAGAAGCAACTGATGAATGGGCAAAGCAGTGCTTCACTGAGATGAAAAGAGACTCTGGGCCTGTAGGCTTAAGATGGATGCCCCAACTTTATAAAGGAACTTTGTGTGACTGTCCAGGCAGATAGGTGTCATCTCTGTCATTTCTAGATTTTGGAAGTTGCTTGTACTTCTGGTTTACTTGGATAAATCTTTATGTGGTGTTTGATGAAGCTGAAGATTAGATAGTTATAGGTAAAGCTTTTCTTAGTTATTTGAAAGGTATATTGGATATGAAACTTTAGAGTCATAAGGATAAGGTAGATGATAGAGTATTTTCTTTAATTTTGCTAAATACAAATAGACTAGATATTGTAACTGTAATTCTTGCTTAATAGCTGTTTTGTTATATGTAATTTTGCTATGTTAAAATTAAACCTTCCTTTTTGATTAGACAGAAAGGGGGTGGTAATATGGGAATGTCTTTCTGTATGCTGTGAATGCCAATCTTTGAATAAAGGAGCTGTTTTGGACAATGACAGGCACCATAGAAAAAGTAGGTGGGGCATTAGAATAGGTAGGAAGGAAGGGCATAGTCAGTGACAGACTGAGTCAGCTGCCCAAGAATAAGCATGTAAGGAACACAGGTGAGCCATGGGCCACGTGGCAGACAGATTAATGAGAATGGGTTGAGTTAAGATGTAAGAGCTAGCTAGCAATGTGCCTGAGCCATAGACCAAACAGCATGAACTTAATATAAGCATCTGAATCTTTTCTGGGGGTCTGATCAGCAGCGGGCGGCTAAGGAGTCTGGGGCTGCAGGTCTGTGGGTCTGGATCTCTGGCCGCCCCGGGACCAAGAAACCTTACTGTTACAGAGGGTATAAAAGGCTTGCCCCTTCTTCAATAAATTGGACTTGTTTGTTTCAACTAGTCTCTGGAGACTGTGTTGTTGACTCTGTGACTTCTTATCCCTTCCCCCAAAGGGAAACTAACAGGGCCCAAAGCACAGGCAACCCCAACAAAAGCCAGAAATCAGAAATAATCTAGATGTCCTTCAACCTAAGAATGGATAAAGAAAAAGTGGTACATTTACACAAAAGCAATAACATCATGAAATTTGTAGGCAAATGGATGGAACCAGAAATAAATCGTCCTGAGTGTGGTAATCCAGGCTCAGAAAGACAAACATGGCATGTACGCACTAATATGTGGATATTAGATGTAAGGCAAAGGATAACCATGCTCTAATCCACAGACTCAGAGAGACTAGGTAACAAGAACTGCCCAAGGGACGACACATAGATTTCCCTGGGAAAAGGAAATTGATATTTTTTTTTGGCTAGGTGGATTGGAGGGTTTGGAGGTTTGAGGAGGAGGAGAATACTGAAAGAGATTACTGGAAAGGGGGTGCATTTTGGGGCCATGTAGAAACCTGGCTAAAGGGAAACTCCTAGGAATCTATAAGGATGACTCCAGTTAAGATTCATAGCAATAGCAAATAAGGAGCCTGAACTGGCCATCTTCTGTGATCAGATTGTTGACTACCCCTATAGTCATCAGAGAGGCTTCATTCAGTAACTTGTGGAAACAGATGCACAGACACAAATAAACATTAGGCTGAGCTCAGGGAATCCTGCTGAAGAGGGGAAGAAAGGATTGTAGGTGCCAGAGGGGTCAAGGACATCATAAGAAAACTCACAGAAACAATCTGGGCTGATAGGGGCTCACAGAGTTTGAGACAACAACCAGGGACAGGACTGACCTAGGTCCTATGTATATATTATATATGTGACACTTGTGCAGCTTGGTCCTCTTGTGAGACTCCTCTAACAATGGGAACAGGGGCTGTCCCTAAGGCTCTGGTTGAGTTTGAGGAAACAATTCCTCATAATGGATTGTCTTCCCCAGCCTTAACACAAGGGGACATACTTAGTCTTACTGCAAGTTGATATGCCATGCCTTTTTGAGAACCATGGGAAGCTTTCCCCCTTCTGAACAGAAACAGGAGGAGTAGATTGGACAGGGTAGGGGGCAGAAGGTAGGTGGGGTGAGGGAATGGGAGGAGAATAAGGAGGGGAAACTGTAGTGGGGATGTAAAATAAATTTAAAAAAATTAAAAAGAAAGAATAGCATTTTAGATCTGCATTACAACAGGGTCAAAATACTTAGGTTGAGACCTTTCTGAGAGAAATTCGTGAGTTGATGGTTGTCAGAAATGATGGTCTTATACAGAGCCCAGAGCAAAGATACCTGGCTGCCCCATTTTTCCTCAGAGCTATTTCTACAACTTCTCACTGTTGCTACATAAAGTCCAGCAGGTTCTGCAGTCTCTGCATGATTCATGGTTCATTCTCTCTTCCTTACACACTGTTACCTCTTCAGCAACCTCCTCAGGTTCCTGTGTGTAAGAACTGCAGCTGTCTGCCCAGATCTCTGAGTTCACTAGTCTAAAGCGAAAACCTTAGGTCTGTTATTGTTCAAGATTCTCCTCAAAAGATCTCTGGATCAGGAGCTTTCCCAATTTATGCTATATTTTAAATAGGTAAATAAATAAAAGATACCTATTTGTCACATTTATCAGCAACTTGACTTTTTATTTCTTCACCAACATTTAATGGGATATGATGGCTGCTGTCTGCCTCAGTAGTACAAAAGCCTTTCCATTAAATGTATATATTTCTGAATGCACCTGCATAGTGGAGCTGATTAAACACACTCTGGGAGTGCTGTGTATGTGACTAGCTGGCTGTGCTACTCTGAAACACTTTGGGACTCAGTTTCCTTTTCTGTAAGAAGCCTAGTTCTGAACAGCCTTGAGGGTTGAAACTCACTGATGAGTTTATTCCGGTGAACAATGCTTGGGTCTGTGTGTATCATCTAGCAGATGAATGAATGATGATAATGAACAAGATTGGGTTCTGGACTTCTCAATTGCCCTTGATACAGAATTATCAGTGTAACTACAGGCTCAAGTGATCACAGATGGGATTCTTTGGTCCCCTGCCCTTCCTTATTTCTTATTGTAAAACATGAGTGTTATATTCAGGTCAGAAAAGCACTTGAACTTCATTTTGATTATTATGACAATGTTATCAAGCCTGCCAGATTAAAGCAATCTCTATCTCAGGATTGTTTCCATGCTCAGGCAAAGTGGATGGTATACATTATGATTAAATAACACAGAGTCTGTGCTGCCTTTTGCATAGAATTAATTTTGGTATAGCTTCCATTTCATTAGAGGAGCACTTTAAAACAGGTCAAGTGTAACCCGGACTAAATTGAAAATGCATTATTCTATTTTGGTAGACTCTCCAAGCTGATACATATTTAATGCAATTTTATAAGGAAGTTCAAATGTCAGGCAGATGCCTTTAAGACAACAAATGTCTCAAGTTTTACACTAGGTAATTCGGAACAAACACTCAGTATATCTCCTCCACTATCCCAGAGCTTTTTTCTTGGCAGAAAATAAGCTATTTGTGTAAGTTATGTGGAGCGAATCTGACAGCAGCTGAACACTGCTCTCTTTATTGGCTATGTCTCTTTGAGATGTAGTTTTGGTTTACAGAAATACACCCTGCAGTTTTCTACATTTTGGGAGATGAGGTAGGAATCTTGGAATTATAAAAGTTTAATGAAATTTAGGTTTTTGCCTTACTGTTTATCCATATATTCAGTTCTATTTATCAGGTTGCTTGCTTAGCCTGACAACCACTGTGAGTTTTAACTTTACAATTGGTGATAAGGCAGGCTCTTACTGAAGACAAGGCCTCCCCCCCACCAGTTTTTGGCAGAAACATGACTCAAAAACCAAACATCAATTTACATAGCTGTCCCCATTTCTCATAAATAAATGTGTAGACTAATAAACTGGACATGTAGGTTTTGCAACTGTCATCATTGTGTATGATTTGTGCAAGGAAGTGTTCCCAATAGTCCTTAGTTGTACCTCAAATCATTATGCTTAGAGCTTGCCTCTTGCTACACCCAAATCAATTGGTATGAGAGTTGGATTGCTTCCTGTCTCATCAGAGTTCTTTGGGAAAATCTGAAAAAGAACTTCTTGGATTTATATCAAAATTCACATGCTGAATTTCAGAGAACCATGTGGATTTCTCAGAATTGTTTTGCTAGATATAAAGATATTCCACCTCACCCCCCAAAATAAAAATTCTGAGCATTTAGAGTACTATGATCAGTGTTTTCCTGGATCTCAGGAGAGCCTGTGAAGAGCCTGCTGCCACTGAGAAAACATCAGAGCACAGGGATCCACATGATCCTTTGTTCCTGTGTCTTTTAGTGCAAATGGCATCATGGTGATGGCAGAAACCTGAACAACCGCTTTGTTCAATACTCTCTCTGGAGCCCCCAAAGTTTTCAAGCTGTACCTGTTTTACCTGCACAGAAAATCTATCTCCTGTTTATCTCCATTATTTCAATGCCTATGATTCTTATGAGTTACTCTTTGGCTTATCTGTCTTTTCCTGGATCAAATTGGCTATATTGCTCCTAGGAAATTACATGAGCGTTCTGTTTGAGTCTTTAATGTTCTCTGTAGCTCACATGGCAAAGTTCTAGTTCCTAGTTTTGTTCAAGGCTTACAGGAGTCTTTTCCTACTGATAAGGAATCCTCATTTACATCATTTGTCAGTTTTATTGCTGCATCCTTTGTTCCTAGCTAACAAACACTCCCAGCCAACAGCTGCTCCAAACACCTCTTTCCTCTGGTCTTCCAGACCTCATGTGCTCCCCCGCCCCCCACTTCTCTATCACCATCCACTTCCATTTCCTTTCCCTCCTTTCTCTTCCCTTCTCCCTTTTCCTTCCTCCCTCCCTCCCCTCCCCCCTCTCTCTTTCTTTCTTTTGTCTTTTACCCCCAGCTCATGTTTAACTTATTCAAAAAGCCATTTTGGATGTTTACAATTTACTCCCTCTTTTGTAATATTCTATTATCTTTTATGTCTTATTGTATAACTACAAACCACTTTTCTGATGTTGACCAATGCATAAAATAAATTCTAAGTACCAACCCTCCCCCCAATTCTCTGGAGCAACAGATCTTTCTAAAACACATTTTTCCCCCCATATTTGATGGCTTAGGATGCTCCTGGTTTTTTTCCTAATCTCTCTTGCCAAGTTCTTCTAGTACCTTCTCTCTGTGAGACTAGAGATGTTCCTAGGGGCTGTCTTTAGAATAACATTTTTTTTTTTGACATACTTTTCCCTAGTATATCCTCTCTTTGTAACTTCCACATCTCCATGATTTTATGATATATGTGACTGTTTTTAAGTTAAATTTAATTTTTTTATTGAATCTTTGAGAATTTCACGTCATGCACCCTAATTCTGCGCGCCCTCAGTCCCTTTGTAACCTCCCACCCCAAATGAAAATTAAAAAGAAGAAATAAGATCAAACTAAGCAAACAAACACAAAGAGAAAAAAAAACAAAAGAACAATAAAATTGCTTTACTTCTACATATTTCTCACTTCTCCAACAACTCTTCTTTTGTCCTGGTGGCATTAGGAGCTACAGTGTGTCACACAGTAAGACCCCTTTGCTCAATCAACTTGATTTTCAAACATACATTGCTATGAGTCACTGGTGTGGACTCTTTATCCTATAATTTTCATTGCACTACTCAATGGCCTGGCACCATGTGTGACAAACACATGTGACACATACATGCATACACATACTAAGTGCTCAATACACATGTGACAATGAGATAAATGATAACCAGATGTTCTGGGGGACTCCAGTGTTTCTGAATTGCATGCAGGAAAGAGCAAACAATATGCTAATGCCTTAAAGGGGTTGTTGTATTCACATCCATGTAGAATTTTCTAAGAGATTCTTGTCCTGGACCAGTTTTCTGACCTCCATAAATTAAATATCTATAGCCTAAGCACATAGATTATAAGAGAGAAGTGATATAGTAGAGTTTGGAAGAATGCTTCTATCCATCTCTAGTCAAGGGAGATTTAGGAGAGCCTCAAGAAGAGTTTACAGAGCAGGTGTAGACGAGTGTGCAGATTCTGTGCTGTATCTGAGGAGTGTCATTCATGTCATCCAGTCACAGCCATGACAATTTAGTAGAGTACAATGACTGTCCTTCAAGTAGCAGTTACATGCTTTGCTGTGCAGTGAGACAATTTAATGCCAGGAAGAAGTTTAGTATAATCAATGAGTGGTATTTTTTTTCTACCTTATACACTGTCGATTTTGGAGGCTATCCAGATTACTGTCCATCTATCCTGGAGGAATATTTAACAAGTCTATCAATGTAGCTACTCACATAGATTGAGGAGAGAAAATTAGTTGGAAAAAGATTCATTTTCACTGATTATGGAAGTATTTGTGTTTCCGGCTTAAATTCAAATAAAAGAAATCAGGTTTTTATTTTCCCCCCTAATAGGACAAGATAGTCTTGTTTGAAAATCTCCGTGCGTGTATTGTGGAAGAGAGAGGGAGGGAGGAAGTAAGAGCCTACACACAGAGGTCAATTTTAGCTACCCCTTCTCAGGAGCCAGTCACTTTGTTTTTTGAAGCATGGCTGCCCACTTGGCTTAGAACACACCGTTGCTGTTGGCCAGCGAGCTCCAGAAAATGGCTTTTGTTGTTTCTCTGGTGCCAGCACTATGTGCACATCCCCATGCTCAGCTTTTTACATTGATGCAGGGGTTTAGAGTCAAGTCTCCATGCTTATGTGGCAACACGTTTCCAGCTGAGTGTTCTGCCCAGGCCCCACGCTGCTGTTTATGATGGCCAAGTGTCATATGATCTTCAGACTCAGTGGCTTAACATGATGGCATTTGTTCTATTCATAAATTTACAATATAGACTGGGTTTAAAAGGGACCAATCCTTTGGCTCCACTTGGTGACAGTTAACCAGACTCAAGGGCTGGAGGTGAGACCCGCATGGAGGTGCACTGGGTCAGGTGCCTATAGTAGGGCTGAGAAGACTCCTAACAGTGGTAATCAGGACAGCTTGAGCCCAAGAAGTCTGCCCTCTCTCAGTAGAAACCATTCTGGCAGGGTTCTTGGAGGCAGCCAGTATCCTCAAACAACATCTCAGTCACGGCTCTCAAAAAACGTGTCACAGGAGAAAAAGATCTGGGCAAAAGATTGCAAAAGATGTGATGTTTGTTTTCTGTGACCCAGTCTGAGAAGTTATAGACTAACACTTCTGCTACCTTAAATTAGTCAAGGACGTTTAGATGGAGTGTGTGTGTGTGTGTGGGGGGGCGACAAAGGGTCTCTTTGTTGATAGATGAATACCAATGTCACATTGTAAGCAAAACACTGGGAATAGAATGATTACTGGTGTAAGGAGAAGAACATTCTGGAAGGGACATGACTATAAGTTAGAAAAAAATGTTGATTTTTTTTTCATGGGCAGAGTCTTCAAAACTATAAATATATAAACCCTATGACAGAAGTCCCTAAACAATAGTCACTCCTGGGACCTCAATCACACTATGAGATCACTTCTTTTAGACTAGGCTAGAAATACTTCCATGTGTTTCTTTGCTCACTCATCACCCTTCTTAATTTTAACTAATACCTTTCTTTACTTCATGATGAGTTAATCAAAATGAGTTTAGAAAATCAAAACCTCATTTAGGAAAATGAGTTTTTCTCGTTTACTTCATCTGTGGTGATTGATAGTTTTGCTGGGTATAGTAGTCTGGGTTGGTGTCCATGGTCTCTTGGTATCTATATAACATCTGTCCAGGACCTTCTGGTTTTCAGTCTTCATTGAGAAGAGAAGCTGGGTGTTATTCTGATGACTCTGCCTTTATAAGTTACTTGGCCTTTTCTCTTTGCAGCTCTTAATATTCCTTATTTTGTATATTTAATGTTTTTGATTGTTATGTGGCAAGCAGACATTTTTTCGGGGGTCTAGACTATTTGGTGTTCTGTAAGCTTCTTGTATCTTCATAAGTATTTCCTTTTTTTTTTTTTTTAGATTGGAAAAGTTTTCTTCTATGATTTTGTTGAATGTATTTTCAGTGTCTTTGAGCTGGTATTGTTTTCTTTCTTCTATTCCTATTATTCTTAGGTTTGGTATTTTCATGATGTCCCATATTTCCTGGATGTTTTGTGTTATGACTTTTTTTGACATTAGAATTTTCTTTGACTGATGAATCTATTTCCTTTATTGTATCTTCCATTTCCTGAGATTCTTTCTTTATCTCCTGCATTCTGTTAATTATGCTTGCATACTGTTTACTCAGATTTTCCATTGCCAGAATTCCCTTGGTTTGTGTCTTTATTTCTTCTATTTCAGGTTTTAAGTCTTGAACTGCTTGCTTTTCCTGTATGATTGCTTTTTCTTGGTTTTATTGACTTTCTTTAAGGAATTTATTTCTTCAATGTTTTTGTTTGTCATGTCCTCTATTTCTTTAAGAAAGTTTTTTATTTCCTCTTTAATTTTCTCTTTAAAGCCTTCTACCATCTTTATAAAGTTATTTTTAAAATAATTCTTTTCTGCTGCTCCTATAGTGGAATGTTCAGGTTGCCCAGACCTGGAGGCTGGCCTCGCTGGCCTGCTGGGAGGTGGGAAACTCATCTCTTGTGATGGGGCTCTCCAGAGTCTATGTCTTAGGAAGCTGCTGATATTTGGAGGATGGGTAGGTTTGGGGGATAAAGTGAGGCTTATAGGTAGAGGGGTGGTGATAGTCAGGCTTGCATGCAGGCATCCTGCTTGTTCACCTGCAACTGGGGATGTGATGGGTTTGGGAGGCATGTTTTATGACCAGTTGCCCAGCTGGAGTCTGGCCTGGTTGGCCAGCTGGTAGGAGGGAAACTCTTCTTTTCCATCCTCATTAGCATCACTCTAGGTCTTTATGGCTCATGATGACTCTTTAGGGAATATTGGTTTTCTGTTAACTTCTCTAGTCTGTGTTGGATATTTCTACCAACGAATAAATTTTCTTAATTATGTATGTAAATATAATGTATTAAATATTAACACACATAAATACATATATACTAATATAAAAATATATAATGCATATGAAATATAGATAAATTTCATGCGCATGGGTGTTTTACCAGCATATGTTTGATTCACCACATGTGTGCCTACTGCCCATGGAAGCCAGCAAAAGGTCAGATTCCCTGGAACTGGCATTAGAGATGATTGTGAGCCACCCTGTGAGTGCTGGGAACTGAGCCCAGACTCTCTGCCAGAATAGCAAGTGCTCTTACCACTGAATCATCTCTCCAACTCTTACTTTAACCCAAATTTTTATAAAAATTTCAAGTAAACATGAACATTGAAAAGCTATGCTGTAAACATTATTGTATCTGACATGCATGTATTTTTCTAAATTTTACTGTATCATATATTTATCCATCTACACATTGCCCTATTCACTTCTAACTAATCTATTTGTGATGTATGCAAAAATTAAGCTGCTTTCAAAAAGATAATTTATTCCTAAGTAATTTAGAGTAGATTTCACTAATTGCCATTCAATATTTATATACGGTAGTATTTAGGTAACATATGCAGCAAAATATACTAATCTTAAATGTACAATGCGGCTAAGATACAATATTTGTTTTTTTAAGTTTTGCTTAAATGTGTGTGTGTGCAGAGACCAGCAGTGTTCAGAGATGTTGGATACTCCCGAAGCTGAAGTGAAAGTTAGTTGTGAGCTTCCTGATATGACTATGATAACTAGATTCAGATTCTTTGTAAGAGTCATTTCTCCATTAGCTGCAGGTATTTCCAAGCTTTGTTTTTTTTTATTATGTAATTTTCCTCCTTTTCAAGAAGTTCAAATGGTTTTCTATTATCTACCAAAATAAGCTTTCCAAATATTTTCTTACTACAAGCACATTCTTCCTCCAGTTTATTTTTTAAACTCTTTCATGTCAAATTTTAAATGACCTTATCAAAGAAAATTATATTTAATAGGCATTGTACTTAATTTTTTAATTGACATTTATTTTTAAAATGTAAAAATAACTATATTAACAGGGATGTCAAGTGATTTTTGGATGTGTGTGAACATTGTATAACTTCTTAATCATGTTATGTTTATCTCTTTAAAATTTTTCATTTTTGTGATAAAAATTCTAAACTATTTTGTTATTCCTTCAATTAGACAATAAATTATTATTATATCTATTTTCAATAGAAAAGACCCATAGATTTATGTGGTTTAATACATGGCCTATAGGATACCTATAGGATATTGCCCTGTGAAGTGGGTTTATATTTCATCACTCATAGGCGGGTAGCTATTGATGTGAGTGTGTAGTTGTTAAATAGCCAGGTTCTCTTACTAGTTCATTGTCATTTGTTTTTTTTTTTTTTTTTTTTTTTTTTTTTTTTTTTTGCTCTTCTGGGGGGCCCACCACCTGGCTCCCAAATAAATTACACATGAAGGCTTATTCTTATAATGTCTAGCCTAAGCTTGGCTTGTTTCTTGCCAGTTTCCTTAACTTACAGTATCCTGTCTATCTTTTTCCTCTGGGATTTCCCCTTCCAATGGCTGTATACCTTTCTTTGTTCCCTACTCTGCAGCATGCGGTGGAGCTGGGTGGCTGACCCCTGGAGTCCTTCTCATTCTCTGACTACTTCCTCTTTTCTCTCAGATTTCTCCTACTCTATATTCCCCCTGTCTGGCGACCATGCCCATCCTTTCTTCTGTCTTGCCGTTGGCCATTCAGTTCTTTAGTAGACCAATCAGGTGTTTTAGGCAGGCAAAGAAACACATCTTCACAGAGTTAAATAAAGGCAACATAAACACAAGGAACACACCTTAAAATAACATTCTACAGCAGTTTGTTTTGGAATTCGGGGTCAATAAGTGATGCAGTATTGATGGAGAAGGTATGTCCCTGCGGGGGTGAGCTTTGAGGTCTCACATGCTCAAACTGTACCCAGTGTGGAATACAGTCTCCTTCCGGTGCCTGTGGATCAAGTTTCAGAACTCTCAGCTCCTCCCTAACCATGTCGCCTGCACGCTGCCTTACTTTCCACCATGATGATAGTGGACCAACCCCCCCCCCCCCCAAGTGTAAGCGAGCCACCAGGATTAAAGGTTTTCTGTTGTGGAGTCGCTGTGGTCATGGCGTCTCTTCATCTTCCTGTGCACTCCTTATCTTTTGCCCTGTACTAAAAGATCAGGCTTCTTTCGTCCTGTCCTTCCTTTCCCATTCTCCTCTGCTTCTTCCTGTTAATCATCACTCCTCCGGAAAGATCAACATTTACGCAGTTCACATGTAAGTGGGGTCGTGTGCTGTTTGCCTCTGTGGCTGGCTTATCTCAGTTCACATGACCACTTCCATGGCTATTTACATTTCTGAGTGTCTCATCGGAGAAAAACCCAAGAGAGACCTATGGGGACGATTGATATGTCAGCCCTCAGACAAATCTACTGAAGTGCATTGATAGTTAAAGAGCCAGGTTGTGTCACGAGTTTGTTTTGGAATTTAGAGCAAACTACCCAATCACTGTTTAATTTTCTAACTTCAAATGTCTAAATCATAAGTCTTTGTGAAAACAGTATTGTCAGGAGCTGAGGAGAAAGCTCAGCAGTTAAAAATGGTTTCTCTGCAAGCTAGGACCCAAGAAAACGCCAAATGAGTGTGGCTGCCTTCTGTAATTTCAGTTGTGAAGGTAGAGACAAGATTGCTGGAGCAGGCTCTCTGGTAGGACTAGTCATGAAGTAAGTCTTGGGTTTTATTGAGAGACCCTTACTCAAGAAATATAGTTAAAAGAGTGGACAAGGGAGCAGTCACAACATCAGCCCTCCTTGTCTACACACAAGAACATCCATGTTCACCTTCCCACATGGGAACTGTCAATCAACATATTTGTATGAAAACTATACACATGCGCGCGCGCGCGCGCGCACACACACACACACACACACACACACACACACACACACACACACACACACACACATAGTAGAAAAAGAAATGCTCCTGTCAGGGTTAGTGATGACAAATGTACAATTCCTACTAGGATTCACTGAAAAATTTAAATGTAATATCATTGGCTTTAAGAAACCTAAGTTCAAGGCTGGAGAAATGACTTGCTGCACATCCTGCCTGTAACTCCAGTTCCAGGTTTTCCAATATCCTTTGTCTTCTGAGAGCAACAGGCATACACACAGTACAAATAAACCATCATAGGCACATGGATACACATACACACACAAATATAGAAATGTTAAAAATATTTTAAAATATCTGCAATATTTTGTTAATAAGGGGGATTTCTACATAAAGCATTGTTCAAGTATTAAATGTAATTTTTTAACGTCTCAACCATCAATATATCATTTTCTGCCTGAGAAAAATATCTTATTTGCAAATATATGTTACTCTGTTTCTTCCTTTGGGTTTATAGCAGAATGAATAGATGTGGAAGGCAGAAGAACGGGGAAAGGTAGATGGAGGCCTAGGTTCTGTTAGTTTTTTCTTTAAGTACTGAATATATATATATATATATATATATATATATATATATATATATATATGTATGCATCAAATTATCTCTACCTTTGTGTTGGATAGTTTTATATCAACTTGACGCAAATTATAATCATTTTGTAAGAGAGATCCTCAATTGACAAAATGTTTCTACTAAATTGGTTTGTGAGCAAGCCTGTGGTACATTTTCTTGATTGGTGATTGATGTGGGAAAACCCAGCTCACTGCAGGTGGGGCCATCTCTGGACTGGTGGTCCTGGTTGTTATAAGAAAGCAAGCTGAGCAAGCCATGGGGAGCAAGCCAGTAAGCAGTATTCCTCTATGCCTTCTGCATCAGCTCCGCCTCCAAGTTTCTGCTGATTTGAGTTTTTGTCCCAACTTCCTGTGATGATGGGGTGGGATGTGAAAGTTCATTTGGCAACGGCATTTTGCCACAGCAATAGTAACCATAAGACAATCATCAAGTCTGAATTTCTGAGTGCCTCTCGGAATACCACAGGAAGACCAATATTCTGAGTAAAATGCTAACCTTGGTACTTGACAGATGTGCTCAATAAGTGCTAGATTATTACTATTGCATATTTTTATTTAAAAAAATAGTGAAAAGGCTCAAGTCAAATAAGGAAAATGCTCTTTTACAATGTATATATCACGTATAAAGTAAGTACATTCTAATTTCATAATTAACTATACAGAACATACAAATACAACAATTAAAAGAACTATTTGCAATTATTCAATAATTATATTTTAAAAATTTTACTTTGTTATCTTGCTCTGTATATTCTCAGAACAAGTAATTTTTGCAAAACCAAACTGTTTTACTGAAACATAATCCAAACTATAAAATTCTCTTTGTAGGGCATGAATTGGTGATCTTCAAGCTTGCCATTAGAGTTTCAGCAAATGAGTTTTTGTCTGGGGTATTTACTATATAAAAAGTTTATTATATAAAATAAACTAATTTTTATTGTTCTTTTCTTACTTTAAATAAAATTATGATGAAATGGCAATAATACCAAGGTTTGGGGAATCCAAGGATCCCTGAGGGCCTACCTGTACTGCCTGATTATTTCTCGAGGCCTTCAGAATCAGTACGAATTCTCAAAGGTAAGAAGTCATATTCTCAGCTATCATGTACACCAAGATTTTTACAGGGTCAATCTTATTTCATCTAGCAAATCTCCTTCTGATAGAATTCAGCATGTGATACAGCATCCATTACTCTACTTTCACATCAAAAAATTAGTAAGCCTGGAAATTTAGCTGTGTTGTGAGAAGAAACATTGGATTTTGGATAAAGTGAGCATAGAATCCCCCAAGTTAATTTTTGCCTTCATGGAGCAAAAAAATATATTAATAAAATTTTTCTTACTTCAGTAGAAAGACGTGAAGGGAAAAATGCACATGGCTCTTGAATTTCATTTTAAGCTGGTCTATTTATGTGTCAACATTCATTCACACAGTGTTGGTGGCAAATTAAAATAAAATGAGAATTGAATGAGGGAATACATAAAGTGCCTCTGCAGTAATTAGTGAGATAGAGATTTGAAAATCATCCAGTTAATCTGATCAACAAAGACAGCCAAATTGGGTAGTTTATCTCAAAGTGGATTTATTTGGCCTAGTCAATCCAAATCAACTCTACACATTAATTACATTAACAACACCACTGCCAACATCCACCATAGGATCCATGGAAAGGACTCAAACATAGAGACGTTAAAAGACATAAACAGGAATCAATATCACATAATAGCAAGTTACCAAATATATGTACCCAGGAGAAGACAAGTAGAAGGACCCACTAGTAACTAATATTAAAAAGAAGAGAAAGAAAAATAAAACAGAACAAGACTGAAATATAAACTAAAAGTAATTAGCTGCTATCTGAGAACCTAAGGACAGAAGGAAGGGAGAGAAGTGCATGATGGGAGACTGATGTCCTACGCAAAACACAGTGATACATTATCCTTGGTTCTTTCGTTCAAGAAGCAAAGGATTGGGAAGTATTAAAACTTGAATTTCCTTTTTGGTTTTTCTAGAAGTCTAATGCTTTTCAAATATGCTTTACATATTTGAACATAAAGTGTCTCATTACTTTGACTATCTCCACAGGTTAGGACTCAACATGAAACCTAGAGTTATAAAATAGAAAATCTTATTTTATAATATAAAATTAGGAAAACGTCATGGATATAACCATAAAAGTATCATGTCCCACAATATGAATTTAAGAAAGTTTCTACAGTTTCTTGACTTTTAAGATGTTCAAGGGCAAAGAATATTTTCAGATCCACTTTTTTAATACTGTGATTTTAGTTGATGAAATCCAGAGGGAGAGAGAGTGACTTCCAACTCTGGAACCCAAAACTTACAAGTTATTCATTGGCTTTTCAGGGTTACAAAGGAAACCGAACCCTAATTAATTTTATGAGCAAGTCTGAAAAGCAACTTTCAACATCATATATGCCATGCCCAGTACTACAGTAATCAGTTGTCATTAATTCTGTAGGGCCCATTCATAATCAATTAGTTCAATATAGCTGAACTGAGTTTTTAATCTTATATAATTGTAGTTAATTTAAATTTAACTAGCCACCAATGGCTGTGTGGCTAATGGCTGTCACACCAAAGAGCAATGGTTTAGCATCAACACCAAGAAATTCCTACTGAAAATAAACCGTACAGAATATTTTACCCAACTATTTTCTAAAGTAAATCATTTGTTCCAGGACCTAAAGTGGCCACAGCTCTCAGGATTACTTTCTGTACGACCTGTAAAATGGTAAGAATTACTGACTGGTATCACTGGAAAGGACAGGTAGTTTAAGAACATGTTATTGGAATTGGTGGTATAGCTTACTGGTAACAAAGCTTGCCTAGCATGCACAAAGCCTTGAATTCTGTCCTTTGTACAAAAGAAGAAACAAAACCAATAATATTTTTGATTAATCTCCAAGCTTACCAACACACATTATAGTATAAATGAGGAAATGAAAGAAATGAGGTATTGAAGAGCTTACATTGGGGTGGCCTCTTTTATAATGTCAAGGTTTCCATGCCATGTTTATGCTTTCAATATGTTGGTTTTATTTTCGTTTTCCTTGTGCATTCCCAAAGACTGGTTGACAAGGCCTAACCCCTGCATGGCCGGACAGTGCATCAAGAGCTGTGAGCCTCCCATACTCGGAGTATAAGGCAACTGAGATGATTCAAAGCAGAGAGATGATATTCGTGTGCTAATTCTATGTCCCAATGGGTTTGACACCTGCAGTCTCATTTCTATATTTCATAGAAATGAAATAGTTTCACGAAAACAAGCTCTAGTTTCAAGTAAAGCTCTTTTGGTCCTAGACTTCCCTGGGGAAGACATCATCTTCTTAGGGGATGTTCAGGGCGACAACAGAACGTAATGGGTTAAACGCTTCAAAAGCTTACCTATCTACTATGATGTTATGGGAGACAAAAATGTTATTGATGTAAGGATTTAGTTACAATAGCTAACACAGGGTTTGAAAGAGACATTTAAAAGCATGAGACAAATTTTATTGCTTTAAAAATTAATTCTCCCCACTAGCTATCCAATGGGGTTCACATAAAATACATTTAAAAGAATTTCCAAGTCTTCTAGTGATTAGATATCTTTAAAACTGAATATGTTTGTAATGTTGGCAAAAGATGAATGCATAGCTCAAGATCTATTCTACTGAAGGAAACAAAGTATTTCAAGCCCTGATCATTTACCAGTATACAACACAGAACCTCTGATCCAACTCAGTAGGCTCACAAAAGCTATAGTCACAAATTCTAATACTAGAACTCTCTACAGTGTCTCTTGTTGGGAGTCTACTTCTTTGGGAAAGAATTTACAAACCTACAGAGCCCTAAGTGACACCTTTAGTAAACACACATTATCCAAGTAGATCACTGGAAATGATCATGACTGGGATAATGCCTGCTACACACTAATTTTTGAACAAAACTAGGGATCTCCAAGATTCAAAGCCCATCTTATATGTGTTGGTATGAATAGGTTGCATTCTATGAGACTAGTCTCCCTTTTCTGGGCTGTCTTCTAGAGTGGTAGTTCTGCTGCTCTCCTTTCTAAGGCATTATAATTGCACTGTCAAGTAGGCAGCACCTGTAGGGTTGTGGCATTACACAACTGTCACAGCTTCTGAGTCCCTGCATGTGAGATGATGCTAGGTAGTACCTGTCCTGCATCAGCACATTAGAAGATCTCTGTGTCCCCAGGGAGTGATACAGGCTGACAGCCAGGGGAAGTTCTACTGTATAATGGGAGCAGGGAGGAATATTTTGCTCCCTCCAGGATATACTATGAAAACATTTCCTCATACTTTTGTGGCTATAAATGATTAAATACAGTAATGATAAGTTTTAGCCAGATCCTCAGGGAAGCCAACTAGAGCAGCAGAGGTCTTAGCAAAAGCTAAAATAATATATAATGCATAATAGGTAAATAAGATGGTATCAGTTATGATGTCTGAATGAAAAGCAGTAGCAAAGGCTGTATTTCACTCTTGTAAGTTTCCTGAAAGTATAGCCTGACAAAGCTCTGTTGAGGTAAAGTATGATATAATGTGATACCCAAGTAAACTGAAGTGGTCCATCACCCCCACCCGTTGTCCCTAAGTTTCTTACTAGAAGTCAGTGCTCCTGTCAATCAGGTGCTGAGATGTTGACTGATGATCTTGACTGTTCTCTCTTGCCTCTGGCTAAATAGCAGTGTTATTACCGAGAGATCCACGTACTTCTCTATGGCAGCAGACCAGTATCTGCTTGACAGAGATAGATTGACCTTTGGTATAGTTTTATATGCCAGAACTCCTCTATGGCTTCATGTGAAAAATAGGTGTATTTGGCCATAGTTGCCATGAACAGGTATGGACATAGTACTTGTTCTATAAATTCCTAATAAGGATACATTTATTATAATTCAACAGTCTCTATATATTCATTTAACAAGTATTTATCAAATCTGCCCCACTAAAAAAATTTTCTACACATTGAAGAAACAACGAGTGAAGGAAAAAACCATCAATATTATGGTTCATGCTAAACTTCTAAAGGAAGAATAGTTATTTGACTTTGTGGTGCACACCATGATGGCAGGACTTGGGAGGTAACAGTGCTTGTAAGTTTGAGGGTTTAGAACAGGTGTGGGAGATTGTGGTGTTACATTGTAAATAATTGTCCCACCCACTGGTTTAATAAAAAGCGTTGATTGGCCAAAGGCAGGCAGGAAGTGTGGGCGGGGCTACCAGACTAAGAAAACTCTGAGAACAGGAAGCACAGAGCAGAATGCCAGAGAGAAGCCAGAAGAAGCAGAGGACAGCCATGCTGCTCTGGAGAAAGTTACTGAGCCCCATGGCTGAACAGGAAGAATCATGGGTTAGATGAAGGGTAGAGAGTTAGCAAGTGATATGCCTGAGCCCAGAGCTGATCAGCCTAAAGCCATTGTAAGCATCTGTGTGTCTCTGCAGGTCTGTGGGTCTGTGGGCCTAAACCTTGAAGTTAGGCCCAAAAGTCCAGGCCAGAAACCTCCTACTACAACAGGAGACCAATGGAAGAGTGTGACAGCCACGGGGAGTCTGGAGTTTGAATTCCAGATGCTCCTCTCCATCATAGGCCTCTTAAATTATCTCTTCCTTCTCTTCTGTGATATTCCATGCAGCTGGAAAGGAACCATGTCATGGGGTAGATGGAGAAGCTGAAAGGAAGAAATGGGGGGGGGGATTGGTCATGTGTCATTGTAAACATGTATGAAATTATCAAGAATAAAAAATTAATACAGCAAGTAAAAGGCAAGAGAAAGTAAAGGAGATAGATTTTTACTGAGAAGATGAGATTTGAAAAGAAATGGAAAAACAAGAGGAAGTCTACCATCCTGATACCACGCATTCTCACCCCTTATACTGGGAACAGTACTAAGAATATAAGAATAGTAGTGTCACCCTGGGTATGCTACTCTAGCATTGTTTACACCCCAGAACAATACTGATATTTAAGGGAAGCAGCATTTTAAAGGGTAAATGCTCAGAAGTAAATACTGTTTGAGAAGCAGCAAGAAGTCAGTATGCCTGGAACCACGTAGCAGCAAGAGAATAAGAAACACACATAGGGAGAGAGAACCTTGCCTGACTTTATGACTTTTCGGTCAATGTAAGACTATCTATCTATCTATCTATCTAACTATCTATTTATTTATTTATGTTTTTTTAAGGTAGGGTCTTAGTATATAGCTTTGGTTGTCCTGAAACTCAATATGTAGACCAGACTGACTTTGAACTCATAAAGATTCACCTGTCTCTGCCTTCTGAGCTCTGAGATTAAAGGCATATGCTATTACACCTGACTTAAGGGTTTATTTTTATTCTGAGTGATAAATAAAATGTTGGTAGTTTAAACAATAACAGGACTCCTCCTATCTTGTGTCTGGAAAGAATCATTTTAGCTGTTGTATTAGGCATATACATAAAACCAGAGAGAGCCTAGAGAGTAGTTCAGCAGGTCAAGGTGTTTGCTAAATAAGTCTGATGATACGAGCTCAGTTCTTAGAACAAACATAAAGGTATAAGGAGAGGCCTGACTCCACAAAGTTGTGCTTTGGATTTCACATATGTGTCATGACATATGTGCATGGAGAAACATAATAATAATACATTTTTAGAAAGAGACAATGTCCATAGTTTTATCATATCATTATTTATTTTATTTAGCCTCATGTTTTTGCTACCGATAGAATCATGGTGCATTAGACAAATGACATCAGGTTTCAATAGAGTGCTGCGCTGCATAAGCTATGTGTCTTAGAGAAGATAAACACCTGATCTAGCATGTGACAGGAAATCAGAGATTTGTGATGTGTTATTTACAACATCATCATAAATGAGGATCAAAAGTAGTTTGCATTCATGTGAACATCAATGTGCATGCATGGCCTTGGCTTATGAACATGTCAAATACAGATTGGAGGTGATCTCAATGGCCAGACAATTTTAAACACAGCAGTCAATTATATTGATGGTATTGTGTGTTTAACAGATCTAGAGAGCAGGAATAGCTAATACTGTGAATGTTTATTACATGTGTGCATTCCGTGGGCAGGAAGAAAAATGCGGCAAATGTTCAAAGGCACATGTTTTAGGAATTCAGTGTTCCTGTGCGAGCTGGTGAACTCCTTCCTGAGTGAAGAACAGACTTGGTCTTCCTATTAGAGCTGTCCCAGAAGTCTTGATGGGAATTTGAATATTGAAGGCATGACAAGCCTTGCTTAGAGTGATTCACAATTCTTTTGCTAGGTAACTCAGAAGACTGAAGTGTTGAGGAAACTTGGGTGAGAAAAGGTTCTTCAATGCTTTTAGCTGTAATCCAAGCTGCATTGATGTCAGACCAACAATAAATGGCAAATTTCATGTTCCCAGAAGTACTATGGTAAATAAAAATAAAATTTAGGTTTGATGTCAACCTTCAAAGAATGTACAGTTGCTACTTATATTTTAATTTATCTTCCTTCCACACACAAGAATAAATCTCCATCATGTCTACCCTATCCAAATAAAGTATTCTATTTAGAAAATGGAAAAGCAAATAAACTAAATATACAAGTGTATAATAGAAGGGAATTTTTCAATGCTATAGATAGAGGTAGCAGATTTCATCAGCACACATTATAATTCCCTTTTCTATTTGTAATGTACAGAATACTGCTTAATTGCCATATACCATTTTAACTTACAGAGAAGCTGGCTCCAGAAGCAGGGTAGAGCCTCCAATTTTAGACCAAGTACGTTTGTTTCAAGGTTTTCTTCAAGGTGTTTTATGTAGTGAAAGGCTGCCCCCCCCACCTTGTGCCCTTTAACAAGAGGTTAGGAAAAGCAGAAAACAAATACAGGTTCTAAAATATTCTGTGTTTGTACAATAAAAAGGTAAACTATTTCTAGCAGAGGAATACAAATGTCTACAGGGGGAATGGAAAGCCAGAGCTCTGCACCAGGGACCACCTGCGTCATGAAACTCCAACCTGACTGGCTACTTCACAGTCATCTCTACTGGATGTTTTTAAACTCCAATTTGATGATATATCAATTCTGATTTTTCTCATTCACAGTCTAGTCACTTCTGTCATATGTTGTGAGCACCTGAATTGATATTTTCTATCTCTCAGCTGCCTTTCATTGTCTGCTACTTGCTATATATGTCTTTAAACTCTTCTTTCTGCACATGCAATAAACTCACTCATTCAACACGGCAAGCATGGCTATTGCAGATCACTCTCCTGTCTATAGAGAGCATTATTTACGAAGACACCTTGATATGCTCCTCAAGACTCTAGGAAAAACAAAGAACAGAATGTGGGCACCCATGGATCATGTAACTAGGTTCTTCCTCACACTAGGTTACATTGTCTAGTATGAAGTACAGTAATTTACTGAAGAATGGAACTTGCCTATGATGATGAGGAGGGGTGTTTGAGGCTACCAATTTTTTTTTTCATACCTAAATTCAATGTCCACTGAGTGACTTCAGCCACTGTCAAGTTCAGAGTCACAAGGAAAGGAAGTTAGAAACATTTTATAAAGCAAGAGACTTTGGAAGGAGGGTTCAGAAAAGAAAATGAACTGGATTTTGTTTTGCATCTATAATAGCAAAAACTCTATTATCTTGTCTTTTAAGGGCTATCTTCAGAAATTGTAACCAATCGTTATCTACAAGACTACAGAACAGAATGGATGGGTAAATACAGATCACCTGCACAGAGAAAGACCAGAACAGATACTGCCAGCATTGTGATAAAATCCTTTTTAGTCCCTTTGAACATATGATAGTCTATAATGCTCCCAATTTCTGTGTAGTTCGGTTTCTAAAAGTTTACAACTGTGGTTCTCTTTGGGAACCTGTTGCTGTGCGTTTGGATCATTTACCTGCATTAGAAGAGTGCCAGCATGCACAGAAATCTTCCTGGTTTTGAGAGCCCTTGAGCCAATAATAAGTGGCCAGTAAAAAGATGAAAAGATTGCTCCCTGGCCTCTGGAAAGACAACATTTCATGGATTTTAATCGTCCTCACATAGGAAGAAGAAGCCTTTTCTTGACTCATTTCCTGCACTGCTTCTATCATTCTAGCAAAGCCTATACAGTCACTGCAAACATCCTCATTTCAGGACCTTAGTATAGCATCTGGGTTATTATACATCTATGTGATTTTTTTTTTAAAGTCAAATATTTAAATCAGATTTTATAGATGAAATTTTGTCTTACCGGGTCTGAGAGTTATTGACCTATAGTGTCATGAGATTAGATGAGCACTCACAAAGAGTGGACATACATACACAAAGAAAACGTCTCAGGCCATAAGAAGCTTCAGGTTTTCTTAATAGTCCTCATCACATGTACTAATTCAACTGAATATATGCCCATTCATTCAGGTTTGGTCTCAAAAGGAACTAAAACTGAGGACCTGTGAAAATCCTCCACTTATTCAACTTATTTCTCAGTATTATAGCGTCCTTCAATGCATCTGGGTTATCCTCTGAAGTTGTGCTGTCTGTGGGTATAGCTAGCTGACTTATAGGTCTCCTGTATTAGCAAACCAAGAAGGATTTCTTAGTGAATCCAACTTTATAACCTACTCAAGAACACAGATGTTTGGCTTGTATTCAGCTGAATGAGTTCCCAGTATATTTTGCACATTGGGAACATGTTCAACTTAACCTTGCTAGAAAATACTTTGGAATCTTAGAGGAAAATCTGGCAAAATATAGAACAATAAAGCTTTCCAGAAGTCAAATGAAGCGTGAATTTGATTAGAAGATAACACTTATTTAAAATGCTGTGATCTACCCTAACATATTTTGCACAGCACATCCTCAAAGGGATTTATTGAAAAATTGTTTTGACTATATTATTCATCTTTTATTGTGAAATGGTCTGGGATAGTCATACAAGACAAATTTAAAAAATACTATTTTATAGCTATATAACATTTTCATGATAACCTTATAGAAGATATTTCCAGGCAGAAACCAAATGAAAAATTTAGATGAAACCTGTCAAGTCAATATAGTCTGGGGAATATTCTAAGAAATTATGAAAGCTCACTGAAGTATCATTTTGTTAAGGTAGTCACTTTTGCATTTCTTTTTATAAATGAATTCCATTTTATGAGCTGCTTTGGGCCCAAACCAAAAACTTCAGACTTTATTTAGTAGAATAATTTTGTGAACGTGAATGGAACTTCTTTCTCCGTGACAGTTGCTTTTGAGAGGATTCTCTTGTAAAGCACATATTGTTGCTAGATGAATACAATGATCCCCTATCATACAAAAAGTGAAAGAAATGTGAGATTTGGCTGAGTTTTAATCTTCAGGGGCTTTCAAGTTATGTGCGTGCTAAAAGCAGAAATGATAATGTACTAAATAATAATGTACTAAGAGTTTCAAAATAAGTGTGTTACAAAAGCAAAGGTTTCTGACTCCGCACAAGATTTTTCAACAATATCTTCTATACATCATTTACAAACCTAGATATATCTTGGATTAACTTTAAATATCCAAAGCATACTGTCCTTAATAAGATAAGAAATATTAAGAGAAAAACCACAAAAAAGTTGTGGTGGTACATGTCTAAATCCTAGCACTTACAAGGCTGAACCAAGAAATAGAGAGGTCAAGTCCAGACTGGCATATATAAAGAGACCTTATAAAATAAATAATATAAGATAAGAAAAATGCTATACTCTGTCTAATATTGTTAATAGCTTATGAAGCATTGGAAACCCCAGAAATCTCAAAATAAAATTATTATTGAACCATTCAGAGATTTATTCAGAGGTTAATTGTCAGAACAATTTACTCAGCAGTTAAAAACTAAAAATGTGATTTTTATATTCACTAGCAACTCAGTATTTATTATTCATCATACTTAGAATTTTCATATTCACATTGGCAATATGTTTATATTGTACAATTGTAAAATGGCAAATATAATTTTCACATTCATCCATATTCACTGAGACAGAATAGAAGCTCGAGGACCTCACTGGACTCTGATTCCATTTCTCATTTTCCAAGCCAAATGTCACCTGTACAACCAGACTAACGAGAATGTATCTACTATTCATAATCGCTCCTGGGATATTTTGTTTTTGTTCTTTATAATCTGCCTCCTTCCTCTCAAAGTCTTGTATTTATATTCCCTTCAAGATGTTTCCTAACAGCTGATCACAGCACACACTGAAGTCCTTGCTTTGTATTGCTCTCCTAAGAGACTTCCTCTGAGCTATCCTACTGTAGTTAAACAAAGATAATCTTTACTGCTCCTTAGAGCCTCTGCACTTCTTTTCAGGACAATGAGCTTGAGGTTTCCTTGATTCATGCTTACTGTTTGAAATCCAAGAGTCCTCAGGGTTAAGAATATAGTCATATCCCAGCTTTGATTTATTACAGTGAAAACTTCAAAAGAAAACGAGCAGAGCAAATGTACCCATGCTCAAGTTCATAGGAACCAGCAGCAAGCTTCCAACAAATGTGGAACACAGTTCCCCAGGAAATATTTAATCCCCAAAATAGATGTGATAACGGCACCTATGCCACTTTATCAGGGAAACCTACTAGAGACTACTGGTTTAGAGTTTTACTGGGGCGAGTCCTCTAGTCACTTAGTTGCCTCACTCATGCAATAATTTAGGCTCTTCAAAAGAAAGCATATACTTAGGATAAGCCACATGGTTTGCAGTTCCAGTCCAATGAGCTGATGAAATATATGAGCAGGATCGCATGCTACCTCTGGAGTGCAAGTTCTCAGACAACAGCAACCAAACCTGCCAGCAGACCTTTAGGACTTTCAGATCTGTTAACTGTTTTGGGCAGATGCTGTTGTCAAGCGTATATCTTATGTGCATATAGTGTGTATATACATATCTACACAGGGTATGTACATTATGTATATTCTATGTGTGTGCTCATATATTGTACACATTTTATTTATATATGGATAGTGATATCAGATATTTTCTCTCATTTTTTTTTTAGCTCACTGAAGATCCAGTACACATTTTCATTGCTTTACTATTCCAACACAGAACAACGAAATACTTAATAAGAACTGTTGATTGAAAGGTATGTTTATTCAGTAAGGAATGAGAAGACCCAGGTAGGGGAGTAAACCTCAGGACACAGGATGTTTTGCTATTCTGTCCTGGAAAGTATTCTTACAACATCCAGAAACAGTCCCATATCAATGAATGGTGTTCAGCACAAACTAGTAAAAGGGAAAGAATACTAAGCCAGTGTGAGTTATACTAATGCTGGCCTGAAAGCCATTTATTATTGATGAATATAAAACATTTAAGCTAAAAGAAATATACAGTATTTTTAATGTCTTTCTTAATCTTATCACTGTATAATTTTTCTGGTTCAATAACAACAACTATAACACCACCACCAAAACCCATCAAAAACAGTGTATACATTACAGTCTCAAATTTACTTGCCCAGAGAGATATTCCTAGGTGCTTTGCTAATGCTGTCACTGAGGTCTAAACATTTGGAGCTCCACAGCTAGAGTAGCTGATACTTACACAGGGCTTAACCATTTTTCAAGAATCTTATTAAGACATATATGTTGCTGTTCTTTTTCCCTTTATAGATAAGGCTATAAAAGAAAATTTAATAACCTTTCTTTGCAGGTGTTCTACTATCCATGTTCTTTATGACTTTACTATACTGATTCACATACCCTTGAAAATTACAATATTTTTACATGAAATTATTTTGACAAACTTAAAGGATAAAAGTCTTGCTCCAGTTTTGACATTTTCTTTTCTAACGCCTGAATATGAAATAATTAAAATACTTCTAGATTTTGTCATCTTCTACCCAGTAATTCACAGGATTATTGAAGCGGTTAGCAATTCATAGGAACAGTGAGGTCTCAGTTATGACATTATTTTTGACTATTATTCTCACACAAATGCAAGAATAATTGTATTGGGCTGAGAGATTTAGGTTCATGAAACTATACCAGGATTTGGTAGTTGAAATTTTTCTGGGATACAACTAAGGTAACAGAGAAGAGATTTCCATTCATCTTCAAATAGGATGCCAGAGAAGCTTTATGAAGAAGTCAGAGATGAGAAGTGACACCTGTGATTTTACATACTTTCTAAAGGAATTAGTTAAAAGGCTGAAAACTGAGAACTCAGTGCATTGTAAACAGTAGATAGACTATGTGGTCTAGAGCTGCCAGCCCCTTGACAAGCTTCTAAGTAGTTATCTGCTCAACATTAATCTACTCAGAAAGAAGTCACTATCCCATGGCTTTGGGTGAACTTCCTCCTTGGAGACTTGGATAACAGACATCCAGAAGATGGTTTGTTAATATAAAACTAAATGAAGAAATCCTTCAGGTGACTAACTTTGTCATGGGGGTGTGTCTTAGCAAGTGTAGGTGATTGTCTCAGGAACCAACAGAGCAGAGACTCGAATTTAAGATCTCACCCTCCAAAGTATTCTTAACCAAAAGGGCACATTCCTTCTCACATATCTTTGGAGAAACAAATTAGAAAGCAAGAAGTCAAACTTTCACTATTTTCAGATGATATGATAGTATACATAAGTGATCCCCAAAATTCTAGCAAGAAACTACTACAGCTGGTAAACACCTTCAGCAATGTGACAGGGTATAAGATTAACTCAAAACCAATCGATAGCCCTCCTATATACAAATAATAAAGGGGCTGAAAAGAAATAACAAAACATCACCTTTTATAATATCCACAAATCACATAAAATATCTCAGGGTAACTCTAACCAAAGAAGAGAAAGACCTGTATGACAAGAACTTTAAGTCAATGAAGAAAGAAATTGAAGAAGATATCAGAAAATGGAAAGATCCTCCATCCTCTTGGATAAGTTAGATCAACATAGTAAAAATGGCAATCTTACCAAAAGCAATCTACATATTTAATATAATTCCCATCAAAATTTCACCACAATTCTTCACAGACCTTGAAAGAATAATACTCAACTTCATAAGGAAAAAACAAAAAATCCTAGGATTTCCATAATAAAACTTCAGGAGGCATCATTATCCCTGACTTTAAGCTTTACTATAGAGCTACAGCAATAAAAAACAGCTTGGTATTGGCATAAGAACAGACATGTGGATCAATGGAATTGAGTTGAAGACCCTGATATTAATCCACACATCTATGAACACTTGATTTTATTTTTACACAGAAGCTAAAAATATACAATGTTGAAGATAGTATCTTCAACAAATGGTGCTGGCATTACTGGATGGCAGGATGGAGAAGAATGCAAATCGATCCAAACCTATCACCCTGCAGAAAACTCAAGTCCAAGTGAATCAAAGACCTCAGTATAAACCCAGTTACACTGAACATGATAGAAAATAAAGTGGGAAATAGCCTTTAAGCATTGGCACAGGCTACCACTTCCTAAATATAACACCAGTAGCACAGACACTGAGAGCAACAATTAATAAAAGGTTTGTACGCAGGAGTCTAGCCACAGAGAATGATGACACTCTGGAACTCCTACTTCTCAAAGAGTAACAAGGTCATTCACTCCTGGAAACTAAGTATAAAGTAGAGCTTCTATAAATGGGAAGCTGGAGTTGGCATATAGCCTAATGCTTGTTATTAATGTCTAGATCCACCATGAGAAACTAATGTGAAATTACTAATGCAGAATTAAGGCTGGGAATATGGAAGGTCTCTGGCTAGTGAAAGGCCCTGACATGAAATTTGCCTTCATGCAAATTCATCTTGCTCCTGACAATGTCTTGAAAATCAGAGCACCATATCTGCACATCACATCGCACCTCATAAGAAAGCTTGTGAATTTTTTTATATTAGTAAAAATTCTAAAATATTTGTACAGATTCATAATAATTTCATGACACTGATTTCTGGTTTGGACTTAAAGTCAACCTAAGAAGTATTTTGAGTTTTATTTATTGATACTGTAACTTAAATATGGCCCAACTAAAGTTTTTATGAAATTGATTTCTCAAAGCATGAAGATAATTTATTAATTTACACACACACACACACACACACACACACACACACACACACACACACACACACACCACCGAGGTTGACACTAAATCCTGACATTTTAAATCCATGGGAACAGTGCCCTTATTGCTAATTGTTTTGATTTGAGTGTGTGTTGTCCCTATGATGTTTGAAGAGTGGGGGAAGAAGTTACAGTTCCCAGGACAACTCTGAAAGAGGAAAATTATCTTCTATATCAAGAGCAAAGTGGAAAAACAACATAGCTGATTGCAAGAAACCATGATGTTTCCAGCAGTAAAAGTGCAAAATAGTTCAAGCCATTAAAAACACGGGTCATATTTAAGTATTTCTCATACATTACAATTATAGGTTAAATGTTAAATGCTATAAATATTCATTGAACTTGTAAAATATAGAAATCAATAAACAAGAGAAACTTCACCTACTTTTGATATGTTGCTTGATCGACTTGCAGATCGCCCTGGGGACTTTTCATTCTGAAATGTAAAATTAGAAACACTGATTAAAGGAAAAGATTTTTATCCATTTTTATCATCACCAAGAGGTGACAAAGCAGTATCACATAGATTTATGAATATTCTCAATTTTCTGACTGATGGACACACAAAAAAATTAGGCAAAATAACTTTTTATCAGATTTCAGTTTTCTAATATATAGCAGTACACTGTAATGTATTCCAATTAGCTTCAAAGTAGCAGTTAAACTAGCAATATTTATTTACATGAAATTATTATTTCTACATAAAACATCCACTAATGTTTGCAAATTAAAGGGTGGAAGTACAGCTCATTCTTTTACTTTTTTAAATTTTAGCAACCAGAAAATTATGAGTAAATTCTAGCTTCCTATGCAAATAAATACCCTGTGCTGGATGCATGGCAGAAACCTTCAACTTGTGTTCTTGGAAAACACATTTTATTGTTTTTTCCCCATCATTTCTCATGCTTGTAAGCACTTGCTGTTTAAATTTTAAAATGCTCTAAGTTATGTCTTAAGATTTAGAACTTTAAAATGTTTTAAAAATGTATACTCTGTTCTTGCTTCTTATACAATCTGTAGTTTAGAAGAGAAGGTGCACCCAAATGGCATTTTTTATACCATGAAATTTTAAAGTAAAAAAGTGACCTTAAGGAGTTCAGCCTCCTAGTATGAATGCAGGAGATTCTTTCCCAAGGAACTAAAGACTTAGGGTCTAAGTCAGTGTTGGCCCTGATTGCTGCTATTTATATTCTTCCAATTACCTGCTGGAGGATGAATGAGTAATAAAACCAGAATTATGAGCATGCATGTAGTGTGCAGAAAATATTGAACTTAATGCTGTCTTTTCACAGCAGCTGTGTTACTCACAGAAGAACTAGCCAGCAAAATTCCTGAAGAGACAGGAGAAGTGCTCTCCAGGCCTCAACAGGTACTGAGTTGGCAGTTGATAGCTGATGGAGGAGGGAGAATCATTTTATTTGAGGATATGGCCACTGGTCAGCTCCAGTGGACAGCTCCAGACCAAAGCAGTGTGTCTGAAATTTCTTGTAATGAAGACTTGTGGTGGCTGATGAGCCATGGTGGAAAAATATGTTATAGTCATTGAAAACTGGTGCTGTGTTATACACAGATATTTCAGCTGAATGTGTGCCATCCATCTCCTGTAACCACTGATGTCACCATGGAGCATGTTATTACAGAGTGAGATGAGTCACGAAGATGTGATTAGCCACATCTCATAACAGTCTGGGATCCAGCCTTGGATGAATGTGCATGCTGCTCACAGATGTGTTCCCTTGATTAGCTTCTTCTGGTGGAGAAAGGCACTTTGCTCCTGACATCTCAACTCTTCTTCCAGACACTAGTTAACAAAATCAATCCATCTCCCTCTCTCGGCGATATATATATATATATATATATATATATATATATATATATATATATATATATATATATAATATTATATTTATATATATTTATATATATATATATATATAAAACAATTAATGAAAAAAAGGCACGATTTTGAAGGAGAGTAAGGACAGCTATATGGCAGGGTTTGAAGACAGGGACAAATGATATACTTACAATCTCATAAATAAAAGAAAAAAAATTCTTTACTCAAGATGATAAGGCATATTGGTTTCTTGCATTGAAAGCAAAACACCAGAGGGACTTTCCCTCCTAAAAACTTTCAAAGCAATCTATCCAATTTGCTATTAATTAATTGGGTGGCTTGTTCCAAACTATTGAAATTACATATTCTTCTTTGTAGATTAGTCAATATGGTTATCATACCATATTATGATCAGTTTAAGTATTTTATGTCAAATCAAATATAAGCTTTCTTTGAATCTAACATGTTTTACTGCTACTCAAATGACAGTGACCTTGTGGATCAGGAAAACATGGATACAAGAAGAGTTTCTCCCCAGATTTTTATTATTAACATATCAACCACTGTTTTTCTTCATCTTTCTCTCTTCCCAGTTAGTCCCCAGATCCCCTCTACACCATCCCCATCCACTCCTCAGAGAGGGTAAGGACTCCTAGGGTGAGTCAATACAGTCTGGCATATCCAGTTGAGGCAGGACCAAGATCCTCCCCCCAGTATCAAGGCTGAGCAAGATATCTCCATATAGGGGATGGGCTAAAAAAAGCCAGTTCATGCACTAGGAATAAATTCTGGTCCCACTGCCAGAGGCCCCCAAAATTGCCCATGCCTTTTGACTGTCATCCACATTCAGAAGGCTTAGTTCAGTCCCATGCAGGTTTCCCAGAAATCAATCCAGTGTCTGTGAACTCCCAATAGCTCAGGTCAGCTGTCTCTGTCTCCTCATCATGATCTTGACCCCTTTGCTCATACGATCTCTCGTCCATTCCTCTTTTCAAGTGGACTGGGAAGTCGATCCAGTGTTTATCAATGGATCCCTGCATCTGCTTCCATCAGTTGCTGAATCAAGGTTTTATAAGGACAATTAGACTAATCATCAATTTGATTACAGGGGAAGGCCAGGTAAGGCACCCTCTCCACTATTGCTTTGAGTCTTAACTGGAGTCATGTTTATGGGTTCTTGGGTATTTCCCTAGCCCTGGGTTTCTCTCTAACTCCACAATGGCTCCCTCTATTAAGATAACTATTTTGTTTTATGTAATTTGTATGAAAAGTGTAGGATTCTTGAATAGTAATGTTGTAGCTTAACATCATTCCTGTCACATGGAGAGAAACTCAAGAGTTTCAAAGATATATTTTTAAGATTTTCAGAAAGTATCTAATTTTGTTTGGTTATGAATATTATTAGTTTTGACATTACTATACTGAATTTTCTTTCAAACTCAGTCTTTCCTAGTATAATGGAATTTGTAGGTGCTGTATATGTGTGTGTGTACTTGTATGTCCAAGTGTGTCTCAGCTAAGTGTGTACATGTAGAAGGCAGAAATGGAGTGGGGTGTCTTTTCTGCCACTCTCTACCTTATCTCCTGAGACAGTTCCTTTAATGGAATCTGGAGCTTGCTGTTTCAGATACAATGACCATTTAGGAAGGCTCTGGGATCTTCCTGTTTACGTCTCCACTCCCCAGCAACGGGATTACAGTTATATATCAAAAGACCCATCAGAATAACACCAGATTACTTACTGGAAACAATGAAAGCCAAACAGTCTTGGTCAGATGTTATACAGACACTAAAAGACCATGGTTGCCAGCCTAGACTACTATACCCAGCAAAGCTATCAATCACAAGATATTTCATGACAAAACCAGATTTAAACAATACCTGTCCACAAATACAGCCATACAGAAAGTATTAGAGAAAAAACTCCAACCTAAGGAACCTAGGTACACCCACAAAGCCACAAGCAATAGACAATCCCACAGAAGGAAAACCCCCCAAAAGAAACACACACATGCTATCACCAAAAGTAATAGAAAGTATCAATCACTTGTCATTAATATTCCTTAATATCAATGAACTAAATTTGTCTATAAAAAAATACAGGCTAACATAATGGATACAAAATCAGAATCCGTCCTTCTGGTGCATAAAGAGACACACCTCAACTTCAAAGATAGACACTGGCTCAGAGTAAAGGGTTGGGAAAAGAGTCAAATGGACTTAAGAAACTTAACTTAATATGAAAAAACAAAAAAACCCAGGATTGCCAAAACCACCCTGTTCAAGAATAGAACTTTGAGAGAAATCACCATCTCCTACTTCTATCTCTACTATAGAGCTACTGTAATAAAAATGGCTTGTGGATCAGAGTAATCAAATTAAAGACCCTGATACTAATCCACATACCCACAAACACCTGATTTTTGGCAAAGAGACCAATAATATACAATAAAAAGATAGTATCTTCAACAAATGGTGTTGGTATAACTGGATGGTGGTATGTAAAAGAATGCAAATAGATTCATATCTATCACCCTGCAAAAAATTGAAATCCAAGTTGGTCAAAGACCTCAACATAAACCCAACTACACTGAAACTAATAGAAAAAAGTGGGAAATTCCTTTGAACACACTGACATAGGATATGGCTTTCTAAATATAACACCAGTATAACAGACACTGAGTGCAACAATTAATAAATGGGGCTTCTGAAACTAAAGAGCTTCTGTAAGGCAAAGGACAGGATCAATAAGACAAAAGGACAGCCAACAGAATGGGAAAAGATCTTCACCAACCCTACATTGGACAGAGGACCGATATCTAAAATATATATAGAGAGAACTCAAGAAACTAGAGGTCAGAAAACTAAAGAACCCAATTGGAAAATAAGGTACAAAACTAAATAGGGAATTCTCAACAGAATAACTCCAAATGGCTGAAAGACAAAAAAACTGCTCATTATCCCTAGCCATCAGGGAAATCAAGTCTGAGATAGCATCTTACACCTGTCAGAATGGCTAAGATCCAAAACACAGATGACAACGTATGCTGGAGGGGATGTGGAGCAAGGGGAATACTCCTCCATTGCTATTAGGAATGTAAACTTGTACAACCACTTTGGAAATCAGTATTGCAGTTCCTCAGAAAATGGGGAATCAATCTTCCCAGTGATTCAGCAATACAACATATGCACATTCTTACCCCCAAAGTAGTAGCTCAACTATGTTCATAGCAACATTATTCATAATAGCTAGAACCTGGAGACAACCTAGGTGCCCTTCAACTGAAGAATGAAATGAATTAAAATATTACGGAAATTTTACACAATGGAGTACTACTCAGTAGTAAAAAAAAAAAAATCCTGAAATTTGTAGGCAAATGGATGGACTTGAAGAATATCATCCTGAGTGAGTTAACATAGACCCGGAAAGATAGTTATGGTATGTACTCACTCATAAGTGGATTTTAGATGTAAAGCAAATAATAAGCAGGCTACAATCCACAGTCCCCCAACATCTAGGTAGTAGGAGAAAGTTTAGGGAGACACCCATAGTTCCCCCTAGGAAGAGAAATAGAGATTTCCTGAAAAATTTGAGATCGTGGTGGTGAGGGACACTTGGGGAGGTGAGAAGAGAACATGAGAGAAAGGCATGGTAGAGGGTGGGTTGGAGGAGCAACAGACAGGGAGAGCAAAGAATTGGATATCCTAACAGAAGGACCCATTATGGGATTGGAGAAAACACTGATACTAAGGAATACTCAAGAACCCACAAGATGGGCCCAGCTAGGTCTCCAAGCAATAGTAGAGAGGGAGCCCAACCTGGCTTTTCCCTATTATTATCTGAATGGCCACCCTAATTGCCATTATAAAATCTTCATCTAGCACCTGATGGAGACAGCATGAGTGGAGGGGTCAGGATCATGATGAAGTAGGCAGTCCCCTGCTGTTGGGAGCTTATAGATTCTTAAATAACAGCTGATGAGCCTTCATGGAATGGATCTGAATCCTCTGAATGTCAGTGGATGACAGTCGAAAGGTGTGGGTGGTTTGTGGAGCCTCTTGCACTCAGACCAGAGTCTCTCCTCCAAGTCCATGAACAGGCTTCTTGAAGCCCATACCTAGAGTTTAAACACCTTTTCTCAGCCTTGGTACTTGGGGGAAGGACTCAGTCCTACCTCAACTGGATATGCCAGATTGAACTGACTCAATCTGAGATTTCTAGACTTCTCTGGAGTGAAGTGAGGGATGGGACAGGCTGGGGGAGGACTGGGAGAAGGAGTAGGAGGGGTAGGTACGGGAAATTATTTAAAAAATAATAATTAAAATTAAAAACACATAAATGACAAATACAGAGTTTGGGAATAATTATGGCATATGTCTCAATAAAGAACCTCAGTTGAAGAAATGGCCTGAAAATGGAAGGCTTTGAAGGACTCAGCTTCACTGAGATTTTCAGTTCTTTACTGCACACCAAGACACAATCCACATAGCACACCACGGAAGTATAAATATTGTGCTCAGCTACACAAATTCAGCTTTGTGGAAATTCCACATCTCTCACTCTAGCCATAAGTTTCTAGATTAAAATTCTAGAGAATTCTTGCTAATGGTATTGATATGTGGAGTAAGCTCACAAGAATTTGAGAAATACTATTTGAGGAAAAGGAAGATGTTTATGTTACACTTATATTATTTTCAAGCCCAAAATATCTGCCTAGATGCTTAATAGATTAAGCATAATGATTTGGATTGTTTTGGTTTTTTTTTTTTCTTCTGGCATTGACTTACTCACATACACCTGACTTTTTTTTTTTAATTTAAATAACCTTTTCATTTATTTTACATACCGACCACAGCGTCCCCTTCCTCTTCTCCTCCTAGGCTCCTCCCACTTCTTCCCATCTACTCTCTCCCCTTCCACTCTTCCTCCTATACCTGAATTTTATATACAGGTATATGATGTTAATATATTATTTTATTCATAAAAATATAATCTTATTTTTATGGAATTGATAAAAGATGAAAAGTCAACCTTTTTTTTTGAATGTAGCAAAAAATATACAGAAACATTGCGTTGATTTTGCTTATGATATAAACTGTAGCAAATCTGTCCTAGTTAACTCCATGACAATCTGTCCTACATTTTGTTTCTTTCAGTTTATGAAGTGTTCTCATGATTTTAGTCACCTAGGTGCAAAAATCGAAGGGAGCTGAACTTTAATCTAGTGGAAATCGCTAAGATCCAAGGCATGTACAAGTGTGAGCAACGGAACAAGAATTGGTGACTAATTTATTGAAGATATTTGAATTTCTCATAATCTAAACAATCTCTAGAAATGAAATATAATAAATGAGGACTGCTTTCTCTTTTAAAATACTCCATTTCAATATCAGAAGTTCAAAAGCATTAAGACTTTTGACAACAGCAGATTTAAAATGATGAATTGATTTATGAGATGAATAAAAATCATGCTTCCCATGTATCCAATTATTCAGAAAATAATTTAGTTCCTGAGATGGAGAAGAGCTAAAAAAAAAGATGTATAGAAATTTTCACCACAGCACACAACGAAGATGGATATATGCTGTGATCCAAATACTGCTGGTTCAAACCAAACAGTGTTAGGAAATTATGGCTTAGCACCAGAAGATTTGTGTGCTTATATAAGTAGTTCTCTGGAAATTGTCATTGAGAAAAAAGATTGAATTTTTATCATGACTTTTTACTTGGCAATAGGTTGTAGGGGACCTTGCAGATTTGGTCAATGTGAATCCATTTAACTAAAAAAGGAATAAACACACAAAACTAAGTTCCAAATGTATAATTACTTGACTATAGTATTTACTATTTATTCATCTCTGGCCTCAGGATGCACAATTTTTATTGTTCTTGTAATTGATGTGTCTAGGCAAGTCATCAAACTTACAGTGATTCCCCAGTTGGGGTGCTGAGATTATAGGTAAGCACCAACACACCTGGCCAAATATCCCTTATAGAGATAAGAAAGATTCATTTTTATGGGTCTCTACATAATAGTGAAGATGACAGTGATGTATTAAACTAGAGTCAAATCATAAGTAGGAAATCCAATCTGTACAAGTCCATGATTCCCATATAAAGCAAACAGATAGTTCACTTTGAAACGTGTATGAAATACTTATCTAGGTGCTAATATGTGTTCTTTGCATAAAAAGCCAGGACATGCTGATCTATAATGATGATGACGTCTTTGCTAATGAGCACACTCAGGATTAGAACACTGAAAACCACTGGGAAAATCACCTTTTGAGCAGTTGATAGGGTTGGGAAGCAACCATGTCAAGAAGCCCATCAACTGAAAATCAAAAGTGCAAATAACTGCTTAAATTTGAGTTGTTTTTTTGAAGAACAATATAAATGTACAAATTAATACAGATTTAGAAAGAATTATCTCTAGTCATTCTGTGACAGCCAATTAACACTTTTGCAGAGGTAGTCAGTTAAGAATAAATCTTTTAGAATTAATAATATATTTACTTATAATGTCAGTAAAAATCTTAAATGTTTCAAAGTGATATAACATTTATTTTACTAAGACTTTTATGTCTTCCCAATCAATGTCATTACTGGAGACCAAATGCTCATATACATGAGCCTATAGGGACATTTAAAAAAAATCGAACAGCTACATGTACTACACAATTTAATTACTTCAAAATCTAGCATGCAAATTATTTCTCAAAAGAGTTATATAAATAAAATGGACTAATAGTAGTTTCCTTCTGCAAGACATGTATTGCCTTATGAATTGTTTTTGGAATAAAATGTAAAGTTCCTGTTGTGGTTTCTATGGTTCTACAGATCTTGCAACTATTTCATTCTGTTTAGAGTCATTCTTTTCGCTATTACCTAGTTTCCTTTCTGACACCAATGACACCGAGCGAAGTTATCAGGGCCACTTCTTATTCCTGCAACTGCATGAACCTTTCCTGGAAACAGTCGCCGTCTTCATCCCTCAAGTCCTTCGGTCCTCTCATCAAATGGCACAGTCTCAGGTTATACTGCTTTTGAGTCATCTCATGTTCCCATCATATGTTAAAATTGATCCACTTGTGGCAATCCTATTATGTTAGTCTCATAACTAACTAGTGTCTTGTTTCAACAATTACTTATTTGTTATTGTTCACTTTTTCCACTAGGATACAAGAGTTGTGGTACTTGAAAAGTTTATTTTGCTCCTCAGCTACATGTCTATCACCTGGAATGGAGATGCAATTTACACTAAGCAAGTGTAAGTCATTACAATTAATCATCCAGAAAACACCAGCTAATTTTTCTGTAAGCTACAGTACTAGAAAAGCTCTATGCCCTCATTGATACCTTAATCCATTCCTTTCTTCTTGTGATTTACTGCAGTGACATATCGTTTATAACACTCAAATTAATTGTAGCTACTGCTTAATACTCTTTTTTTTTTTTCCCCAGAGTGCTGCTTGTCAACCCCTGGTTAATGGAAGAAGATATTACTCGGCCATGGAACTGCTGAAGAAATCAAACATCCGCAATGAAATGTTACACTGAATAGAATTTTATAATATTTTAGTTTTCATTTGTTTTCTTCCTTTTTGTGGTTTATTTTTGGATAGGATCTGAAGCTTGCCATATACCCGGCAAGGGCTTTATCCACAAAGATATTCTTCAAGTCTGGCTTTCATTTTTTAATCTATAAGATTCATATTTATAATAAATATTGCTTCAAATCTCTGAGTAACCTCACATGTTTTTGTATTGGAAGGTGAAAGGATTGTTGAATCTTACTCCATGTGATATATTAGAGTGTACTCTCCTAGAATTACCACTCATGTGGTGTAGCCTCTATTCTGCTGGCATACAAGGATAGCTGGATTAATCCAGAATTATAATCTACTTCATGTCATTAAACAAGCTATGCACAAATTATGGAGGATGATTATTCCATATGAGAAAATCCAACATAGTGAAAAGGACATGGACACATTCAGCATATGTATCAGGGGGACTGGAACAGTCACATTCCGTTAAGACTAGTAGAGCAATGATTTCAAATTTCAAAACACCCAGATTGTTAATGAGAGAAAGAGGCCCTGAAATGTCATGAACTCAAAATTTTCTTCCTTTGAAAAGTTTTAAAGAGCACATTATTCAGAATTTAACAACTAAAATAGCATAAAAGATAATCATATGAAATTTGTTAACATGACATTCAGGATAAAATCTCAGGAGGAAATACTTTTTTCTCTGAAAATAGTTCAATTATATTTAATCACTTAAATTTTTATGTGTTAATTTCCAGATATAATCTTTTTTCATACTTTCATCTTAAAATTAAGGTACATTTCCTCTAAGGAAAGCAATAACAAGGGACCTAGAGCCTCACAAGATCATATATGGGATTTTTTTTTTCTATCATGAACCTTACAATGCATTGTAATTATCTCTGACGTGCCATTCTACACATAAGTCTGAACACTTGTGTTATGGTTAAAAAAAAAAAAAAACAAATTGAAGCTTACTGCTGCTTGTCACAACCACTGTCTGTCATGTACTAATATGTAAATATGTAATGGAAATATAGCATGTACTAAAAATATATAAATTATGTATCTCTACAGAGAGACTGCATATTGAACTAACTCATTTAAAATGAGAGACTTGTTCATGACTGCATACCAGTGAGATAATGCAAACAATCTGAGCTCTTGATAAAGACAGATAGCATTGTAAAATCTATCAGTTTCTCTGCCAAACTCATGACCTCTCACCCTTCACTAACGTGCCATGCTCTAACCTAACTGTCCTAAGTACTGAGCATACAGTGTACATACAGTATGATCCTAGCACAGGTCCTGATTCATAACATCTTTTCAAACCATACAACTGTCAAAAACTGAAGGTTGTCACATTTTAGCTCATAGGCCAAAACAGCTTCTTTGAGCCAAGCAGAAGACACAAGATTCATAAATCAGAGCGAAGAGGTTATTACCGTTAGTCAATCTGTAGGCAGCATATCAATGCCATGATGATGTTTCACTAGTGGACAGCTGGGTGAAATCCAGGTAGACATATTATGATTAGGTTATAAAAATGGAGAGAAAGTGTAATTATTCTCTTCCAAGATGCCTCACTATATAAGCATTCTTTAAAAGAGAGTGTATTAGAGGTACCTGCACTCCAAGCCCATAACCTTAAGTAGGGTAAAACAAAGAAGCAAAGAATTAGGATTTGGGCAGATTTCTTGACAGGTAAGCAGATAGACAACATGACTAGGTAACAAAGATGGTAAATCCCAAATGGCTGGCTTTTTTCTTCACCTTGCTCAACTAAGACCAAGGATGGCAAATTAAAATAAAATTCTGGTGGGCTTTTTATTCTTCCAGTAACCACCCTGCCCAAGAACTGGTTCAACAAGTTTAGAGGCAGATCAGGACTTGTTTACTCCAACATTGTGGACCTATCAACCTCCTTGACTTTTAAAAACTGTCCACTTATAAATTGGGGTAGGATGAGAGCCTCAAAGATCATTAAAACCTTCAGTCTTCAAGGAGGGACCAGGATTCTGCTTCCTCATCCCACCTCTACTTTGCATAGACTTTCTGTGCACTTTGTCTTTGTGTATTTTCTTATCCTTGAAAAACATTTCTTTACTAACTTAGAAAGAAAGAAAATGAAAGAAAATATGGGCTACAAACAGTGCTTCTGTTACCAAGATGTTCAGAAATCTAAGATTCTTGAAAAATTGCAGTCCAGCACAATTCTACTCTAAAATAACACATTTCAGTTGTAGATTGGTATGCTCCCAATGGCTGGAGTAGTTGATGGATTTTCCCAGGAGACAGAGACATAGAATCAAACCCTAAGTGTGCTATATTGTATAGTATGTTCTGATAAGTTAATTTTTTGACTTAGTTATGCTAGGGGTTATGAGAGGTTTGGCATAGAATTTCTACATATCTGTTTGTACTAAAGTAATGAATACCAGGTCAGTAAAATTTATCTCATTATAAAATTAGTAAACTTAATGTCACAGTGTGCCAGCAACTTGCTTGGTGTAGCACAGTTGGCAATGTGTTGTTTTTACTTTTACTGCTAAAGATGTTTCCAGATACAGTCATGCCTCATGAGAAGTGTGTAATTTAACAGTGTGGATGAGAAGTGTGTCCCTTTTTATGGCCCTATGCACACATCCTTTGGTCTATGACCTCTTCAGCCAAATTGAAAGGCATGCTAGCCATTTTAGACTAATCAAATGCCATTTCTACTTAAGAACATCTTATTTTGTAGTAAAATATATGTAAAAAAGCTATTGTTTAAACCCTTTTAAGACCGTTCCCTGGCATTCTTCATACTATTGTACAACCTTTATTCATCTATTCAGTTTATTTCTTTCAAGTGATATATGTATATATATCTTATCTTATATGCATATATATATACACACATATACATATACTTATCTGTATAGATTTTTAAAGCAAAGGTATAACTAAGGTTTTTGTAAGATTTTTAGGAGCACAGGACTACTGGTTTAGGAAGACTGCTATGAACAGGTACCCACACCGTTCCTCCTCAACTTTACTGTGCTCACTGAATGAAGACAAACAGTCGGGACAGTCAATGGACCACTACTAAAAGGAATTAACTTTCTACAACAGAGAGATTAGAAACTGTCACCTTATATGTGGAAAACTGGGATAATGAAGATAAGCACTGCAATCTCAGGCACCACTGGATAGCACCCATCCCTGTATCCCACATGAACTGGCTGCACTTGCTTTAGAAGGACACAGGAGAATTGCAAGTGTTATATTATGAGGAGGGAATTTGGGCTCTGGCTACAGACCATCTTATATGGAAGGCTCAGATCATTTCACACAAGGTTTTCTTATATTCTTCTCTAATCTCTGAAAGTCCTAAGTATATCTCCAGCAAGGAGACAGGTAATTTACTGACACAGATGCAGTGGTGATAGGTCTGGGAAGAAATGCAGTGGTGACAGGCTCACAGCCTTCTCCCTTCTAAGATTCCCTTCTTCTTCTATATCTAAGACGAAGGGTTAGAAGAAGTTGTAGGAAGCAAGGTGAGAGTTGGAACCTTGAATGTCCTGTGGCAGACAAGCAGGTAAAATAAAATTCTCAGCCATCACCATAGATTTTGGAAGATACATAAAAATTTTCTGTTCTGAATTTATGTTATAAGGTGGCATCTAAACTGTATTAACTTAAGGCATCTTCTAGATGACTTTTTTTTTTTTTAAAAGGAACTAGATGGTACAAAATACCATTTTAATGCTGACAAAAAATATTGGTTTGAATTTTCATGGTTGAAAGAATAAAATTGATGCATTATAAATAAACTTTCTGGTTGTAACAAGAATTCGACATTATGAAGTGAAGTGGAAATAAAAGTTAAATGTATTTGGGGCAGGAGATGTGGCTTTTGGGGTAAGAACCTTCCTCCACAAACATAAAGACCAGAGTTTGTGCCTGGTTTCAGAGTTTCACCAATGTGAAAAGTTGGACATGGTCATACAGGCAACTGTAACCTTAAGTGCTGTGGAGAAAGAAGGGAGAATCGTCAGGGTTTGCTACTTCACTGACTACCTTGAGGTTCCCTGAGAAAAATCTGTCAAAGGAACAAGGTAGAAAACTATAGACCAAGAAATCCAGTGTTCTAATCTGATATTCACATGCATGCAAGTACACACATCTGTACACACATGTATGTATTTCATACAAAGTATTAATAAATGGTTTTATAATTTAGTAACCAATATAGACTAAACATGTTTGTAACAACAAATGAATCCTCAGTTAATTACAATTATGCTTAGCATAAATAGACACATTTATTTTTTATGCCTCATTCCTTTAAACTAAATAACTTTGATATTAATTCCTACATTGTTGACTTTAGCAGCTGCTTTTATGTGTCTTATGGAAAATTAGACCAGCAGTATATGCGGAATCCAGAACTAGAGTGAATGTTGGACTTTGCCCAAAGAGAAAGGTGTTGACTCTTTCATCTAGTTGCCTGAAGCAGACATTTTTGGGACTTGTTTAGATGAGGACCTTCTTCTCAAACTGATGGTAAGGAAGAAGTTGGGTTTAGAGTAATGGAGAATTCAATATAGGAGACAGGATCCATCAGAGCAGACTTTGGGGCTTCACATCTAGGAACATTTTGGTCAGTTAACTCTAGAAAGTATCAGAACCTTCCATAAAGTCATTCTGCATTTTCTGACTCTTTATATAACCCAGATTTTTGTTGTGAGATGACTCAGCCATAACAATCCTGAGGGTCAGAAGCCCAAACCAGTAATGGAGCATGTGTACAACATACTTCCTGAGAGCCAGCCTGGGTCTTCTGGAGGACCTTGACAGAGGAGTCTGAGTGGTGGTGTTACATGACCTGGACCAATGAGGGGAAGTCATGTTGTACAACAGATGCCTAAGCAACAGAGCCCTCCCAGGGCAGGGCAAAGAGTATATAAGGCTTTCCCCTCTAGGAAAAAGTTGAGTTTATTGTTTGAGACCTAAATTGTCGGTGTGCCACGTCTTCTCACCACCTCCCCCAAGGTATCCATTAGGAGCCAGTGACACTTGGTAATCACTATTATTGCTGATATTTTTAATCCTTTGTGGAAAGAGGCAGGGGGCAATTTCTTGCTTTGTGATGAAACTGAGTGGATAGGATTTGAGTCCAATCTTGTGGCACAGGTCTTCTCCCCATGTCTTTTTAGTTGACATGATCCACTACCTCATTGTCTAAGTGTCACCTTAGTGACATCTTTGGGGTCATTAATGTAGACATTAGCTCCATAGGGAATCTTTGGGAGGAATTCTCATTTATTCCATTATTTCTGTTGAGCAACTGCAGGACACTAGAAAAACAGATGGAAAGAGCTTGGCTTGGATAGCTCAGCTAGAAAAAGTGCAGGCCTAATAAAGTCAAGGTCAGGACATTGTTCTCTATGGTAATCAGGGAGCAATTACATGGAAAAGAAAAATTTCAGAGGCAGCAATTAAAGCTGCACCTTGGTAAATGACCTCTCCATCATGAGGCCCAGGTGAGAAGGAGTGTGATGATAAACCTGCTCATCAACTATCTCATTAGTCTAAGTGATTAGCTAATACCTGTGGGTGCCCCTTGCATTCCTAGGAAGAGAGGAATGTGTTAAAGGCAGGATAAATACAAGGAGAAATAGGGTTAGAGGCTCTTCATCTATGTTAGTAAGAGTGCAGATGTATAAGACATACGAAATGGTAGTCACTGAAGGAGAAGCTTTAGAATTTCTCCATACTATTATTGTTGCCATATACTGAGTATACCTCAGAATAAAGCAGGAAAACGTTCATAGACAGTGGCATGTTGGCAGCAATATCTCACTCATGAGCCAGGATGCTCACAGGGTCAGCTCCAATTCAAGTGGTATTCAGAGAAGATGAAATCTCAGCTGTATTCAGAAGAAACCTGTTAATGATGTGAACATAGGTAATATCTTTGTGTGAAGACAAACACGTAGATTATATATATGTTTCTTCTATTTCATTTTGAGATAGGGTTTTATTATGCAGCCCTGGCTAGCCTGGTACCTTCTACGCAGACAAGGATGGCTTTAAACCATAGAGACCCACCTGATTCTGCCTCCCAAGTGTGGAGACTAAAGGCATATGCCACCATATTTTTCCAAAGTACAATATTTTTTAAAATGAAGAAATGTGAGAGAAAGTAGTAATTTGAATCGGTGCTAGATCTTTAGTTTGCAGAATCATAAGGGATGAGTCAACTGTCATACGATCTTATATGACAGAACCATTTATTCTGGGAAGATGAGTCAGAAGGATGGGACAATTTCCTTACTCAAGCTTTCCTAGTTAGGTAACTAGTTTGTCTATATTTAGTATTACTGCCTTTGATATGATTTTATTGCAAAGACTAGCTCCATTAAGTGGGTGCCATGGTGATAAAAAATACATTCATCTGGTTTTTAAGTATAATTTTTTTATAGCTATTTACATTCATATCACACAATATAGAGGCAGTTAAGTATACTTGATGTGGGCAGGCATTTCATTACAGTCTTACACTTTAACTTGAAGAAAGGAATAGTATAAGAAATATTTTCTTTTTGTGTTCATCTATTACTATGTTAAAGGTGGTTTTTAAAAGTCTATTTGTGCATAAATTATCTTCTTAAGTTTGGAGAATGAGAGAATTGTTTTAAACAATATCCCTGACTCATTTAGAAAGACCTTGATGAGAAGATAATAGAGATAGTCCAGAGCCTAGATCTGGAGGAATCAACATTGGAAGTAAGCTCTGTTTTGATGTCCAGTGTAGAGCATCCACCATTGGTTCCAAACCAACAGTAAAAAAATGATCTTATGCAGCTCCAATGCTTCAGGAACTGCCTGTATTTTTATTTATTACCATACTCTCACATGCTGACCACAGATGATCAGATGAAAATCTCAGTGAGGCATAGTCTATAGTATAGTCCAGAGGTTGGATTATGGGTATGTGGGGATTTAATAAAAGCTTCAGAAGCTTCTGAGATATAAGAGGGATCTAACCATAGTCAATCTAGGAGGATCAGAGAGTGGTGATTCATATCTTTAATCCCAGCACAGGGAGTATCCTGGGAGTGGTGACCTATGCCCTTAATCCCAACTGAGTTTGAGGTCATCTTAGTTTACAGAAGGAGTTCCAGGCTCTCAAGCAGGCAATGGTGGGGCCATGCCTTAATTTACCAAAAGAGTATTTAAGGCGGGCATAGAAAGACAGAATGGGAGGAAGCCAAGAGAAGCTAGGCTGAGGAAGCTGGAAGACAGCTGGGTAAGATCTGACTGGGTGTTTACTCTCTCTAATATCTCCTACTTTCTTAGAGATCTATTCCTGGGTCTCATTTATTCGTGCAACATGGGTGTGTCTTAACTGTATGAATTGATGTGAGACCATCCTCCTCATTGTGGGTAGCATCATTCCCTGGATTTGGGTCCTGATTTGTTTAAGAATGAAGAAAGTGAACCGAGTACTCGTGTGTATGTATTAATTCATTTTCAACTGTCCTCAAGTGTGTGCATGATGTTACTAGCTGATTCAAATTCTTTCTGCCTTGACTTTGTCATATTCTAGAATCTGGCCAAATGAGCCCTTTCTTTACCGAGTTGTTTTTTGGTAAAGTAGCACAAATAGGTACTTTCAGAGTTTCTGGGAAATTAAGGATTACTGTTAGCCTACACAATGAATAAGGCAAATATAAGATGTCATCAAAGATAAATATAACCAACATGGAGGCTGACATTTATTCCCATGACAAAGTCTGATGAAGTTATATATAAGGAAACTGGCCACTAATTCCATACACCTAAGTCACTTTGTCTACGTAGCTTTAATTATATCAACACAGATAGGAAGGACAGCATATCATATTTCACAGGACAACATTAAACAATTTGGGGAAATTAGCAAACTCACATGGGTTTTTAATCATAAGAGCTTCCGAGATGGCCCAATGGATACAGTGCCTATGGTACAGTGTGAGGGCTGGAGCACCCATGTAAAAGCCCAAGGGGTACCTACATTTCATTCAGTCTCATGGAAGGCAGATAGAGGATCCCTTGTGATAGCCAGCTAGTTGGACTATCTGGATTGGTAAGATTCAGTGGGAAACTTTGCCTCGCAAATAAAGTGAAAATAATTGATACAAACACTGGGCATCAACCTTTGACTTGCTCATCCACACTCAAACAAATAAATACACACATAGGCACACAGCATCCACACACACGCGTATGAGAAAAGTATAATAGAGTCTCAAAAATGTGTACTGGCATGTGAATTTCATACCACATCTTTGACTTTCAGTTGTGTGGTAACAAATCATAGCTTTACCTGCAGGTTTGATTAAGTGTATGTAATCAATCATCTTTAGTAAGGGGCACTTCAAATATAATTGTCCCATAAACTATCAATCTAAACTTTGAAACTGACCCCTACTTTCAAATCAATTTCCATTTTGTGAGCAGGAGTAGGTGCTGGAGCAATTTTCAAAGTGACTGTACTCCCAGTGAATGGTGATTGGTTTATTAGTGTGTGCATTTTTTATCAAGACAAGAGGACTCCAAGGACCTACTGGATGACTTTTCTCAGTATTTTATTTGTATGATCAAGTCAAAGTACACTTTCCCTAGAGGAAAACCTTGGTATGATATTTTTCATATTTTATCATTATATTTAAAGTAGAAAGAGTTACATATCTATAAACTACACAGAAACTTAAAATACTATTTATCTAACTATGCTTTGTGTGTGATACCTATTTTCTCAGGCTTCTCTTTGTCATGAGATGAGAATCACATGTTGAACTAGACCCACGTCATGGAATTAAGTTAACATTTGTTCTTAGTTAATCTTTCTAATATTCAGTGACTTGTCATTTTAATGTGGGGATTGGATTTGCTGCAACTATTTATAAGAAAGTCAAATGAACAAGATTGATTAAACTAATACCTTTATGAATCAGGAAGGAATATTTTAGAGAATTATCCTTGATAATATTTTTTTATACCACAGACAAGAGGAAAGGTAAATATTCCTATATCCTTTATCAATTCTAAACGGAATAATTATGGTTGTGTGTGAGGGTTCACCCTTTTACGCATACAGATAACTTCAAATGGCTGAGAAAAGCCACAAAATATTAGTGAAATTGAAGACAAAATTGAATTAGTAGATTAAAGTTTTATAACTGGAGTAGAGTAATAAATTATAAAAATGTCCCTAAAATTTTAGCTCTGATCTCTCATGGAATCAAAGCATATAGACAAAAATCCAAACCATGAAGTACAGATTATGTACTTTAAAAATTGTAGCATTTTTATTAAAACCAAGAGTGAATAATAGTATTCAGTTCTAGTTTTTCCCACCTTATGTTTTAGGGAATGTGCTGTGAGCAATGCTTAGTCTATAAAGACACAAAAACAGAATTATTTTCAAGTAATACACTGGAGCAATATCATAGATAGACCCCAGTTGTTAGGTTGATATGTTATTGCCTGATGGGTAGCTCTTCACTAGCTCAATATTTATGTTAAATCCTTCTTCACCCTTTTCTTCAGACAGAACATCATGTAATTACCATTCACACATGCCCAAGCTACTCACCCATCTCAGGAACTATAAGAAAACTCCCCATGGCCAGAAACTTCAAAGCAAAGAAGCTTCCAAAATGTCTTTTTCCCTCAAGCAATTCAGGATTATTTTCACCTTAGAAAATATGTTTGACATAAGTTTTGTGTCAAATTTAAAACAGGAAGTGCAAGCAACTCCCAAAATCTAGAAATGACAGAGATGACACCTATCTGCCTGGGCAGTCACCCAAAGTTCCTTTATAAAGTTGGGGCATCCATCTTCAGCCTACAGGCCCAGAGTCTCTTTTCATTTCAGTGAAGCAGGAAATCTACTCTGCCCATTCTGGTATAGTTCATCAGTCGCTTCTCTTTGTGTCCTGAAGAATATCTGGCAGTTTTCTCTGAAAAGCAGGAACCTGAAGGATTTTCTGCCTGCTCTGTCTTTTTATGGCCCCCTTAAATACTTTCTTCGATCAGTTAAGGCGTGGCACCAACACTGCCTGCCTGGGAGCCTGAAACTCCTTCTGTAGACTAAGATGACCTCAAACTCTGATTTGATTGGATTAAGGGTGAATGTCACCACTCCCAGGATATTCCCTGTGCTGAGATTAAAGGTGTGAGTTACCACTGTCTGATCCTCCTAGACTGACTGTGGGTAGATCCCTCTGATATCTCCACTGTTTTTATTATATTTGAAAATACCCCCACATGTTTTCAGAAGTTGTTTTCACTTTGCAGGAAGGTGAAAGGAAGAATAAGATTTCTCAATGGCCTCTTGTCCATATGTTCATGTTTTCCTCCTCATCACCAGCCCTCATTAGAGTTGAGCATTTGTTATAGTCTATGAAAATACACTGACATATTGTTACCTGAAGACCAACCAACTCATTTTGTTATAGTCCTTATATATTTGAATTAGTGTCTTTTAACCTGTATCTTCCTTTGTAAGTTCATCCAGGAGTGTTTTCTCTCTTCAAACCCCTCTCAGCTTTATCTAACTTTCCCCTTATCTTTAGTCTTTGAAACTCTTAGGGGTTTTTTGCTACTGTCTTATGAAGACAACTTTATTCTTCCTAAATACCATAAAGTTGACTCATAAAGTGTGTAACTTGTTGGGCTAGCTTCCTTCATTTAATCATTTAACCATATATATTTTAAATTCTGTCACATATTTCCTTGGATCCATTGCTTACGTTTAGTACAGAGCAACATTCACTTATATAGATATACAATAGTTTATCCATTCATGTGTCGAAGGGTGTCAAGTTTTAGAAATTAAGAATAACGCTACTTCAAATGCCAGCGTGTAGGTTTTTATGTAGACTTGTGTGCTCATCTCATGTAGGTAAATAATCAGAAGTTCAATTTTTGGATGTTGTTAGCTGTTATGTTTAGTTCTCAGCAAACTACCGACCTCTCTTCTATAATGTCTGTAGAGTTTACACTCCCGCCTGAATGAATGATTAGCCCTTCTGTTCATATCCTTGGGTTTTGCTTTCCCATTGTCCTTCATTTTCTCTTCATGACTTTTTTTTGGAAAACACATTAATAATCTATTAGACAACAATTTGCCTAAAGTTCTGTTTACTTACAGACAAACATGGCTATATGCTTCACACATAGATCATGCTACTTAAAAGATGGCCAAAACATTTAGAAGGCTTCACCAACACCCTCATCCTTGTGGGTCAGTAGAATGAGCTCTTGGAAAACTGAGATTCCTTTTACAAATGCCAAAAAGCAAATTAAAAAGTGTAAGTCCAGATGTAGAGGGGTCATGAAAGCTGGTTTTTGATCCTGAAAACTTTTTCAAAGCTTGGTAAACCACTCCTTTCTAAAACTGCATTTCACTGGGTAAAAGGAACAAAGTTTATCGTTTGTCAACAGTGTTGTCTAATTGGGGACAAATGTATAATCAGTGGCAGGAAAGGACTGAGCTGTCAGTGTTATGAGGAAAACGAAATATTTTCTATCCTTTAGGGGACTATAAAGAAAATTGTCTTTCACAGAGGCTGACTCTCAGGATAAGGAAAGTACTCTCCACTAAGAATCTATAGCTGGAGTCAGCCTGAATCCACATTAGCTAGATGGATCAAAATGCTTCAAATTGAGAATTTATTTTAAAGTGATCCCAAGCTGGTAGTGTCCCCAAGATACTGGCAGAAACAAATATGAATTCTCTCTGATGGAATCTCCTTTTAGACTATAAAACAATCCACATAGGTAAAATTCCAAGATATAAAAACTCAGAAGCGAAAATTCACAAACAAATAAAGTACTATAGGAGAGCCAGCAAATAAACTCCAGCTAGAATTTGGCATGCTAAGGCTTTGAATTCTGACACTGTAAGATAAGCCATATGTTCAGCATGTTTAATAAATAAATGAAGGCATTGCATATAGCAATAGAGAAAAATAACCACTTAGAATTATCAAGAAGATTCTAAGATGAATTGAATCAAAGGACAAAATCAAGCATTATAGTACTAAAACAACACAATACAATGATATTTAAAATTTCAAGTTCAGGATACAAATTGAATACTATTTTTGATGTTTTTGGTAAGATAATTAATGACACAAATGATGTAAAGTTGAAGATTCCACATAGAATACTGAGAACACTAGACAACAAAACCCCAGACATTTAGAGCCATAAATTATTGAGTAAGAAGATCTACTATGCATTTAACCACAGAGAGAGAGAGAGATAAAGACCATGTTTAACCATTCTAGTCATTTTAGCTTTACAATAATAGTAATTATCATTATTAAATAATAATTTCAGATTATCAATTAGTACAAAATAACATTATTGATGGCAGTGCACAAGAGCTATAGAACTTTTTGAGAGAACTGGTATTAATTTACTTCTTTTCAGTGGTCCGACTGGGAACTACTAGGAAAGAGATCAGTTGATGAAAACCAGCAAGAAGCCCATTAGGCTCAAGTAAAGCATTTCATTCCAAGTGAGAGCCACAGTCACACCAGCTCTGATAATCCCATCTCCAAAGTGTTCCTTCTAAGATCAGTGTTCTGTGGTAGAAAGATCTACCTCCTGTGCAAGTAGGAACAGATATAAAAGTGGACTCACCAAGTATACATGACGTGTACACCTAAGTAAGCATGAAGTGCAAAGTAAACCAGGGACATAAAAAGAGCTTCCCAAATCAAAAAATATACTAGCTCAGGCTGTCAGGGCTGCCTACCCCTTTGGAAAGGAACACTCCAAGGATCACTCTTCAGTAGTTATGTAACTATGGGCAAGGGCAAAGAGGAGCTATGTGATAATTTTATAATTTCATGAGCTGGATCAATTAATATGTCGTATCTATTTTCATTGACTTAAAAGTTTTCTCTGTATTTTGTCTTTAAAAAATGCACTGGTGTGTTTAAAAAATTTAAATTATCAGAAAATTATTCTTAGATACATTTAATGGTGCTATAAATAGTATTCCTTTTAGAATTTAATTTCAAAATTAATCTTTCTGGGTGTTTTTGTAAGCAGAATAAAGTTGACCTTGTCGTTGACCTGGGGTCACATTTTTATTTCTATATTCAACTTTTTAGAATTTGTAGGGATTTCTAAGCCAACAGTTCATCTGGAAATAAAGTTTTTTGCTTTTTATCTTCCTGTTCTAATGGCTTTTATATGTTGTTATTATCATCCTGTCCTAGATGCTGATAAAAAAGTGAACAGAAGAGATGTGCATTTTCCACACTTGAGGGAATCTTTTCTCACTCCTTGAGTAGCACTAGATTACGTATTTGTAGACAGTCTTAATTAAATTGGGGAAGTCTGTCTTCTATTCCTACTTGGCTGAGATTTTTTTTTTAAATTACAAATAATTATTTAATTTTGTAAAGAATGTTTTTCTGAATTTACTGAGTTAATTACATGAAGTTTAAGAAAAGATTTATTTTCATTTTAATGCAAGCATATATATTATAGTACAGGGGAGCAGATGCCCTCAGGGGTCAGAATAAACCTCTGGAGACCCTGGAGATCAGTTATAAACAGTTGTAAGTCATTTGATATTGGTGCTGAGAACTAACCTTGGGTTTCCTGGAAGAGCAGGAAGCTTTTTAATTGTTATTGAGTTATCTCTCCAGCTTGCAAGGTATGGTTTTACACCTGCTTGCAGATTATTGTGTGGAAACAGCCAAGCAGAAACTTTTAATAGTAACTCAAAAGTGTACCCAAATATTGGCTTGTTTTACTCATGATTCTTGTGAAATGAATTATCTCAGACAATTGTGCCTCCCACAGATTTCAGGCTAGCATACCTTCTAACTATTTAAATACTGAGATAGTTGGGTGCATTTGTTACACAGAACTCAGGGACAGATGATTGTTAGTGAGTGCTCCCATTATTAAGGGCAAACAGTCTTGAACACATAGTGACTGGGTCCATGAGGATAAACAAGCACTACTCTGCCTCATCTAATAAGAACACCTTAGCATATTAGTTGCAATCACAAGTAATATTAAGGCTGGAGAGGCAGGAAGATTACACGTTTAAACCCTTCTTGGGCTACAGAGTGAGACCAAAGCTCATGCAACCCAGAGAGAGCCTGTGTCAAAATAGACATTTAATATGCCATTTAGATGTTGCTTAGTGGTAGATTCCAAATCTTCACCAATGTAAAACAGATACATAAAATAACAAAGAAAAGAAGCCACGTTTGTTTAACAAGTTTAAGAAAAGATGTAAAAGTCCTAAAATACTTTTAATACTATAGCAATGAGTTCAAAATGAAGAACAGACTAGGGTGTTCACTATTACTTCAAGGCATGAATGGCTCAGTCAGGCAAGTAAAGCACAGGACAGGAAAGAGATCAAATCATTCCCATTCTATCCAGAGGATGATTCCATTGTTTCATTTTGATTGCTTTTTGGAACAAGGTCTCATTAGGTAGCCCTGCCTGGACACAAACTGGTGATATTTCTGTCTCAGCTTATTGGAGGTTGGCATTATACTTTCAGGTGATGAAATTATTTTATACAGAAAAATTCAAAGGTTGTAACTAATATAATTAATAAATATTTATAAAATGACTAGATTTTAATATCAGCATATCTAATTTTATTCATTGCCAAAAATGAATACTGCTTAGAGCACATTAACAGCAAATGAATGGGAGATTTCTGAGAAACCTATAAAATATTAGTTTTATAGAAAGAATTAACAAGATTTAAGCAGAGACATTTTAGTATTCATGACTTAAGGAAATGCTGTTTAAAAGTGTCAGTGTTTCTTAGGTTGATATATGTTATTTTTGATGACATTCCATAAAACAGCAAACTATACAGGACAGAGTGGCAGTCTGTTCTGCTCAGTACTGGGTGCAGATGAAAACAAGCACCGCAAAGGCCATCTGAGAGGAGAAATCTGATGGAAGGACTTGCCTTCTATAGAGAAAGAACTGCCATTATGTACCAGCCACTACTTAAAGTTAGATGGAGTCAACATACTGATAAAGGTTTCTCCTAAGAGGGAACACATAACTGGAAATTGGCTATACAAGAAGTGATACATAATGTGTGCTAGAGAGGATGTCTTAGACCATGAGATCTCAAACCTGACTTTTCTGTGAGTGGGATTTTAACAGTATTTGTCTCCTGCTGACAACTGTCCATCTATTTAGAAAACAATTATGCTAGTCCCCTATTTTATAACCACGCTTAAATAATCAAACCAAAGTATATGAGATACCTCAGTTCAAACACAGAATACTAAACATTTTAGAAGGCAACATTATAAATTAATTTTATGAATCTATATTGGGATGTCTTAAACAACTATTAAGCATGAAATGTAGAGAAAAAGTAAAACACAATAGATGTTAGTATTGTAACAATTTATATGAACAAATATTATGAAACATTGAAATAAAATAGGTATGTTGTTGAATACATTCTGAAAACAGATTTCTTTAAGTTTAATTTTGATTTAATGGATATGTAACGTTAGGCCTCAATCCCTCCATTTTCAAGTAGATTTTGGAGGATGGCGATACTAAGTAAGTCTCATAATAAGAAGGAAAAAACATAAGTGACAAGTGAATTCAAAGTCTGCAGAACACATAACTGGCATAGAAATGCTTTGTAGGCCACAGCTCTGTACTCCAGAAGGCTAATGAAAGATGTGAGTACTGAGTAGAAAGAATTGGCAAAAGAGTTTAGATAAATGCCTCAAAGAACAACTATAAAATTTTACTAACACATTCGAAGCTATTCAGCCTCGCTTGCAACTTTATAGTATAAGCCAAATCCATATAAAATTGGTAAAAACTAAACAGCCTAACAAAAATAAAATCCTGGCAAGAATACACTCCTGCAGTTATGTCCTGCTGGTTTTAATTTAAATTGGTGTAGTTACTTCACAAAAACAATTGTCCCCTATCAAGAAAGCTGAAAGCACACACACACACACACACACACACACACACACACACACACACACACACACACACACACACATGATGGCATTGTTCTTTAACAGAATGGTATGTGAAGTTCTTTCTGAATATTCCTTGAATCACAACCTATCTATTCATTTTGATACATGTTGTTTGCATTTTTATTAAAAGTTTTTAACAAGTGGTACAGCCCTTGTATTCTGAGCGTTTCTAGCACTTGCTTGAATGCAAGCACTGGGAGACAGACAGTCATGCAAGGTGCCTCTGCGAACTTTAAGCAAGACTGTTTTCATACTCAAAGACATATCACCACTGTTAGTTGTTGATAAAGGAAAGGGGTGAAGGCTTAGACCACTTAGACCACTGGAGATGGTTTGGGGAAAACTGACCCTCCTTCTTGCCCACTCATAGTCATTCCTGCAAAGGATCAATGACTAAACTCCCAATAAATGGAATCTCTTCACTTAAACCTTTTAAAGATTCCTCTTCCAAATAATGACATGTAAAAATATCATTTTACAATTAGGTAGTGTCTTAGTGCATGATCGCTGTGAAGAGACACCACAGCTACGGCAGCTCTTATAAAGGAAAACATTTAATTGGGGCTGGTTTACAGTTTCAGAAGTTGAGTTCATTATCGTCATGATGGGAAGATGGCAGCATGTTGGCAGACATGGTGCTGGAGAAGGAGCTGAGAGTCCTACATCTTGATAGACAGGAAGCAGGGAGAGACTAGACACACATTGGCATCTGAGACCTCAAATTCATTTTCAGTAACATATCTCCTCCAACAAAGTCACACCTGCTCCCTGGAAGGCCACACCTCCTAATAGGACCACTCCCCATGGACCTAGGGGGCCATTTTCACTCAAACGACTACAGGAAGAAACAAGAAACACTTTAGACAATATCATTGAGAGTAGGATCTGAAATAGTGAAGGAAAGACATAAAGCAGACATGGGGGGGGTGAAAGTGGAAACAGGTAAAGAAGAGGAGTCATGGATCAGAAGGATACATTATGCCATTAGTCTCATTACTCATTTTATGTTAGTGAACTTCAACCCTGATTTTTATACACTGGAGTCATTTGGCAATATTGTAGACACCTAAAATTTTCAAACTGAATGTGTTGGTGCTGTAGTCATCCAGAGGAATAGTGGCCACAGATGCTGCTAAGCATCCTACACAGCCTTGAAAGTCTTAAACAACTAAGTTCAGAATTCAAGAGAACTCCTGTTGAGAACCATATCTTTTAGTCTTACAACCCAATTTACAGGTCAACAAAGTATCCTGGGATTGTTCTTCTCCATCAGATTGCTGATAGCTGTCAGAAAATTAAAATATCATAGGTGATTTAAGTTTTTTTTTCAAATATGCTGTTGCTTATGTTCATGAATTTTGGTCATGTTCTATGAATTTTGGTTTTTAAGATAAGGTAAAGGCTACTTCATCAGCCTACCACATTTTGCTTGGCGGATAGTAACTGAAATAGTCCTTGAGTTCCTGATTTTCCTTTTAACATTTTATTTCCAAAGTAAATGCTATCAATGAATATCAGTGTTTTGCTGTGTGCCACACTATCACTATTCAGGATATTGCAGAGTAATAAAAAAAAGGGGGGGAGGGTGAAGTAATGCTGCACTGATCTAATTTTACTCTTATAAGAAGAAGACTCAGAGGTGAAACAATTTGTTCTGGTGATGCATGTTGTACCTCAGATACTGGGTATCTCAGAAAGAAAATAAAATCACCTCAATAAATGTAAAATGGTGCCACATGATGAAAATGTGTCAATGGAAGTAAGAGAGCATAAATTTAAACACTTGATAGGCAAGTTCAATAATATAGGTGCTGCATGAAAGATTGCCTACAAAATAGGGAAATTTACATAAAAATATACAATGAATTTCATCTTCTCAGAGAGTGAAGAGTAAGGCCTATGATGTATTATCAAGTGAAGCCAAACGACTTGGCCTCACTAACCATGTATTGTTGGCAACCTTGGTCTCTCTGATGGAAATCAAAATAACTTTTTTTCTCTTTTATAACCAGATAGTTCCTGTCATTCAAATGCTTTATACTTTGAGGCTACCTGTGCCCCTTTCACAACAACTCAAATACAAGTTCATAAAAGTACTGATGCTGTGCTTACAAAACAAGCACAAATGCAATTTATATTTAGATCACTACAGTAGCACCTTGTTCCAAGAGCAAACTCAGAGAGAGTGGGAAAAATGTCCCGTCCCAGACCATACTGCTGGAAAAGGAGATTTAAGCCTCTTTGTGAAGTTGGTATTTAAGATCTCTTTGAATTCTGTCATATAGTTTCCAAGTCCTCTAGAATGATAACTGGTTTAAAATAGTTATTAAGACAATTAAAGGTTAAAAAAAAAAAAAACCAGTGGTACCTCAATTCTACCATAAGTTGTCAGAATAACATGAGTTACATTCAAAGGTCTCATATTAACTTTTTGTTCATAATTAGATTCTTAAGATTAATTTGTTTGGGACTGACATTTTGTGATTTGTCTGAAAGTAAGGCAAAAAAACTTAAAATGGAACAAACAACAAATAAAAAAGACAACCCCCCCCCCCCCCCCCGAACTGTAAGGGATTATTTTAATTAGTTTAATTAGCATGGGAAGTCTAAACTGAGCAGGGTCATGCCATTGAGTAGAGGGTAAACTGAGTTGCAGTATTCACTGCTCTGGTCTTCTTGACTGTAGATACAATAGTCAGATGCTGAGAGCTACTGTCTTTACTTCCTTGTCTTGATGAAGTACACCTCCCATGGAAGCCACTGAGCCCTTCCTTAAGTTACTTTGTCATGGGATTTTATCACAACAACAGAAAATAAATAAATATAAACAGGAAACATAAATAAACCAACAACCAAAGTATGGAGAGGGAATAGACTACCAAGCCTCTCTCTTTTTACATTGAACCCATACAATGATTTAAGGATCACACAACAGCTAAAAATGTGACTGGTGAGTTAATTTGAGTTTTTTTTTTTTTTTTTTTTTTAAATTAAACTATGTTCTGTTTATGATAAAACTTTTGTAAAAAATCAGTGATGTTACAGGTTTCAATCTCAAGAAATTAATTATATAAATTAGCAAGCATGTATACTCATTACTTGTATTTTCTGGACCTGGTGTAAAGATGAAATTTTCCTTGCCTAACCTAAGACTTGACTTCTTGTGCTGTTTTGTGCTAACTTTCTGTTTGCTAAGAAGGTACATGTTCACCACCACCCTCCTGAGAAACAAAGGATGTGCTTCTTGCATTCCTGAGATATGTTGCTTGACCGCATGACTCCCTGTGCCTGCATTCCTGATGTAGCAACCTGGGTGTGTGTGTGGCTATCCAGGAAAGCCCTACCATGAGAACTGTTACCAAAGCAGGAACTTCCTGAAGCTTGAACAATGTGCCCATTGTGACCATTGCTCCAGGAAATGAATACTCTCAGGTGGTCCCCAGCTTGCCCAAGACTCACTATTGTTTCACAGGAAATATGCCTGGTTGCCTGTCACATTCCTAAACTCCGTCCTAGACTGATCTTTGGCCCCACCCTGTTGTAACATTCCTATCTCAGGAGCTCAGATGTACCCCCTCCCATACCAGAGTGCTGTATAAAGGTTCTACCCTAAAAATATTCGGGGCTCTTGGCTTCCACAGTGCCTTGAGCCCACATGTGTGTGTATCAGTATACCATTCATTAAACTCTCTTTTTCTTTAAAGTTAACAGTGGTCATTAGCTGTGGTCTTGGAGTGTCTAGGGGCTAAAGTTAGGGGTGCCTGCCCGTTACACTGGAAGATAGCCTATGCTATTTTGAAACACCACATCGCTTCTCCCATATCTTGTACTCTTATACTGTTTTGGCGTCTAGTCCACAAACTGGACCCAAGGTCATTATGTAAAGAGATATGAAACACCACGAAGCTGAGAGAACACCATGGGTTTCATCAAAACATACTTCTTGCTTATGCATAAATGAATCTTTAAAAATATGAAACGGCATGCATGAATGTTAGCAATGGGGACTACGTTGAATCCAACTCATCATTTCAATCTTCTGCCCTGAACCTTTGGAACCTGTAACAATGATATAACTTTTCACAATCTGCCTATTTACAGAAAGCTGAGAGATGTAAGTGCTTTTTCCTCTGTTGTTATAAACTCAGGCATAACAAACATTCAAAAGAAAAAGTAAAAGATCTTTGAGAATAAGAATAGAGCTGCCTCAAAACAAAAATCAGCTTGGCTTTGCTTTTATATCTGAGAAACTGTGAAGAGGGACTTTCCAGATGGTGCACAACAGCCCCCACCACAATGATAAATATTGACAGAGCATTGTAAAATCCCCAAGATGTTGACAGAGTTTCTGTTCCTTGTGATAAGATCTAACTAAGTATCTGTTTGTTCTGGAAAAGCCTTGTCTGCCACATTATGTGGTTACCGTGGTTACCTACCCAGCTGCAGGTAGCCACATTCCTGACCCCCTACCTCCATGATTCACTTCCTGCCCTATAAAAGCTTTGCTCATTTGTAATTGGTGACCCATTGTTTCTGATACAGTGGGTCCCAGACATGTGGAATAAAATTGTTTTTTTTTTCCTAAGACTGAGACCTAAGACTCTGCCTCGGTTTGTCTCACTCGCTCGCTCCAACCCTAACAAAACAACTGTCCTAAATGTTATAATAAGGTTTTTGGTCTTGGGTGGCCAGAGGTCTAGACCAATAGATCTGCAGTATCAGACTGTTTAGCCTCCTGCTGTTGATTAGGCCCCCCAAAATGATTTAGACACTTATATTAATTTTATATTGTTTGGTCTATGGCTTAGGCATCTTGATAGTTTGGTTTTTTTAATTTAATTTTAATTTATTTTTATCTTAACTCATTGTTATTAATCTATCATGTGGCTCATGGCTCACTTGTGTTTTTTATATGTTTTTTTGGGGGGGCATTTGGATCAATCTATTTTTGACTCTGCCCTTCTTTTCCTAACTATTCTGATTCCCCACTTACTTCTTCTATGGTGCCTGTCATGGGCCAAAACAACTCCTTTATTTAAATATTGATATTCACAACATACAAAAAGGCATTCCCACATCACTTGAATGAGTCGAGGATTTGGTTGGTCAATATAATGGACATTTTCTTATGTATTTCACAACTGCATTACTAAAAGGATTTGGAGTATATTGATCTTTTGATCTTCTGAAATGGGAATGGCTAAGTGGTTATTTCTCAAGGGACTGAGACATTAGTGTATCTCACTGTGCTCACTAAAGGTCATTTGCTTATAGCCAAAGAGTTGTAGAGTCCAGCATATTAGAAGGGTCAATGTGATATTTCACACCTCTAATTCCTGCATTAGATAAATTGATTAGTTTACCACTAATAAATTAATCTCAAATTAATTGTTCTGCTTAATCATATTGAAAAGTAAACTATGAGAGTCTATAGAAAGAGATAACAAACTATAAAATACTAAGCTAGAAGCTGTTTTATTAATTTTATTATTTTAATAAAATGATTCAGATATTATCCATGTATATTCATTGAGTTATGATGGCATTTATGATATTTTCATTCAAATATCATATACTATTTATCCCATCCATCTTTTCTGTACCTTCTCCCATCCCCTTTCACAATCTATTTCCTCTCCCCACATAATAACTCCCCTTTCTACTTTATTTCCATATCTCCTCACTATACATCCAAACCAATACTTTCTTTGTTTTCAGATTTGATTTATTTTCTTTTATTTTTAATTATTAGAACATTTTTAATGAAACCCAAATAGGTTTAGTGCCACTCTTTCTCTTGGACAAGCTACCTGGCAGAAGCCTGAGAGACCCTGAAAGCAAGAGACCAGCTGAGGTGCTCACTGCTGCTGTCTTACAATTCCAAAATGTTATACCCACACAGGGCAATCTGAGATAGGCTGGTTGAGGGCCTGCAGTAGTTCAGTCTGAAGATAGGGCAGTTGATTGATGTGAGTGGGCTCTACATACCCTGCTTCAACTCAAGCATATCCCATGCTTTGAGAAATGGACATTTACTTTTAACTAAAAAAGAAGAGGCTTAGGATTAATTGCATTTGAGATACAGAGTATTTAGGTGTCATTACCACAGTTAGTCAGAAAGCTGGAAAAACAAATTCCTTTTTTTCAGTACACACTTTATTACACTGGAAAGGCAGGAAACTAAATTCCATTTTTAACATTTGGGTGAACATTTTGTGCCTAGATTAATTGACATGCTGCAACTTTTATGAGTACAGATGAAATGGGTGATAAATGATTTTTACCTTGACACTTTAGACTAAACATCAAATAACGTGGTATTGACTATGACCATTCTAAAGCTCCTGCTTTGTTCTCTTTCACAGCCTAAAACTTTGCAAAGACAGATAGATGCCTCTTCTCATATTGGTAGTGCGCATGTTAAAGCCATCCAGTAACTGACAACAATAGCAAGATTCTGTTTAGAGCCTTTCAGTTTATAACACAAAAACAGAAGGTCTTTACATTCTAGAAAAGGGTTCCTCTTTTTTAACAGATCCTTATTGCTAGAATAAACAGTAGCAAAATCTCTCCAATCCGGAATTACTGGGTATAACTTGAAAAATCACTGAAGAAACAAGTAATAAGTTATATAGCTGCCTTTATCCACTTATGTAACCAATGAAAATTCTAAGACATGATTTAAAATTGTCTTTTATGCTCATTTATATCCACTTAACTACGTCTACTTATGAATAATTTATTAATATAAGTCATGCTGGCTGCTTTTAAAAATCTAAAGTATTTTAAAATTCTTCCAATAGAAGTATAGACTAATCATTTATTATTCTTAAATTATCAGATACAAATTGGAATTATTTGATGGTCATAAAAATATGGTATCTAGGTAAATTTCTTCCCTCAATGTCATAAACCCTTTCTTAAAGCACAACAGCTTAAATTCAGAAGCCACAGGATTATTTTGTAAGTTAATACTGTATACAAACAGATCACTAGCCTACGCGATATTTAAGAGATTCTTCCCAAAGGCACTGATGATTCACCTTAGAAATATTCAATACTACTCTGTATGCTTTTTCTTGATTTGGTCAATAAATGATTAAAAGCATCTTAAGCTTAATGATCTCATGATATCATCAGTCATTCTACTCTACAATCTGCTGGTAGAGCTTTTCATTTTGCTGAAAGCCAATGATTCCTAGTTAATGATAACGAGAAACACATCTGTATGCTGGTGGGAAAGTTAATTAAAGTCTGATTCCGTCTGGTGGTCCAGTTGAGAATGTTGCTATTTGATTTAATTGGCAATGAGATGTAATGAACTTCACATAATCAAAGGATATAATGCAGGGGAACATGGCGATACTGGAAGGGTCAGGATACACATGTGAATTGAAGTCTCCTTTTTAAGAATTTTTTTCCTCTCTACTATAAATGTTAGAAAACTAGGGATACAGAATTTCCTTATGATTCTCTCTTTCTGGGAGAGATGTTTTTATTTCTAACTGTACTTTTATTAACTTCATTTCTCTGATTTTCCAGTAGAGTTGCTAATGCTCCTGTGAGAACCACTTTGGGAAGTTGCTGATTCCAATTGCTCATCTTGTTCTGATATTATGTATATCTAGGGTCCTATTATTATTGCAAACTAAAGTAAAAACTATCACTAATTTGCTGGCATATAAGAATGCAGTTTATTATTCAACTCCTCTGAAGGTGAGAAGTACAAACAGGGTCTCCCTGACCAATATGAAGGTACCAAGATTCCTGCCTTGAGGCCATAAGAGATATCCTGCTTCCCTGGATACAATAGGCTTCTTACTGTCCTTCGTGCTTCTAATGGAGCAATGGATGGTCCTGGTTTTTCTCTTGACACCATTTCCGGTTTCTGGCATTCTAGGACCTTGACCATATAAGGACCTTGTGAATGAACTGAACTCACACAGATTATCCATGATCAACTCACATTTTTAACGTCAACTTGTGAGCAATCTGAATTTCATTTGACATCTTGATTCCATCCTGTCTAGTTAAAAAAGAATCTCTGCTTGGAAGATTTCTATGTAGACAACTTTGAGGGGTCCATTATTTATTTAATCTATGTCCAAGTAGAGAGTGATGTCCCCTCTCCATTTCGGAGTGGCTGGAGAATTTTTGCCTTTTCTGTTTAACCAATATTTACTGGTGTTACTGTGTTGACAACTATTTTTAGCTATCGGTTGATAAACATAATTGGAGTTTTCCCCAAGAGATAGAGAAGTTGAGATAAAGTTTGCAATAAACAGTGTTTCTTTTGACTATTACTGCCTTTCTGAATTGAGTGTGCACAAAATTCAATTTCCCTGTTGATAAATCAGAACTCAGGTTTAAAGCTAACCGAGAAATTCACTATGGTCTTATTTTATGGTGTGGTCATTTGCTTAGTTTCTAATTTAGTCACTGTACAATGGCATTATATATATATATGTGTGTGTGTGTGTGTGTGTGTGTGTGTGTGTGTGTGTGTGTGTGCGTGCATGTGTGTGTGTGTGTGTGTGTGTATACACACACACATATATAACTTATAATTTTACTTACTTTCTTGCTTTTCTTTTAAAAAGTAAGGACTATACTTAATCAGGTAAGCATATTTCTACTAAAGTAAACAAATAGGGAATTACATTTTAAGATTTTAGCTTCTCAATTGTTAGCCCAATTCTCAATTCCAGATATTCTGGAACATATCTAACATTGAATCTAGGAGTCTTCTGTAATTACAAATATCCCCAAATGGGAAAAACCATAAAGTACTACTGTTTGAGTACTGACAGAGTAATAGCAAAATTTGTGAATTTATAAGGCAATAATTTACAATTATAAAAATTGATGATTTTGCTAATGCCATTTGATGTAAACATCAGCCTTATACATCAAGGTTTTATCATACACGCAGAGTCTTTAAGATATATACTAACATATGAAGGGCTGTTAAATTTAGCCTGACACAATTACAGTTAAGCAAGATTCTGGTGTTTTTGTGCTTGAGGCTTAAAGTCTGCAAAACAGGAAGAGGAGAGAGGGATGAAGACGTGGTAGTAAGAGGGCTCATATAAGCTTACAAGCATGAGTAGAGGATGTAATGGAACCATGCCACTCTTCCGAGTCTGGCTTGGAAAATGTCTCATCACTACAGAAAATGAAGTGCACTGGCATTGAACCTAGGAATCCAAGTAGCTGAAGGAGAATCCTAAGGAAGACTGGGCTACCAGAATGGGTGTGCTCTGTCTTCAAAGAGATGTACAGACAGGTAAGTGCTACCTGCCTGGAAGTATGGGAGCTACTAACTTCTGCCATTAGAGAGTCTCACAGAGTTCTTTGTAATTAGAAACATATTATGAAGAAAATTTGGAAAATACGCAGTTTAGACACACTGGCACATTCTAAAGCCACCACACAGTATGAGAACATTGGTCACCTACCAAATTGTTATTTTCAGTAATTCTCTGTTGATGCCAGCTGACAAGTCACCAGGGGTTGCTAGGGTCAGGCATTCAAAACCAGCAGGACTCCTTGGTTCAGAACTACGAAGACCCCGAGTTTATTTCTAAATGTGCTTACATACATTTTCAAGCCAGGATTCAAACAAAGAGTAGAACAAGATATTTAAACATTATCTTGAGAAAAGCTCCTGCTGTTCTTGAGTCAGGCTTCAGGTGCTTTATTATCATATCATGTGCCTCTAGCCAGCTCTGGCAGGAAGACAATGAACTTATAAGGAGCTTATCAGACTAGTCCCAGGGTCATCAAGGCTAAAGAAAGGATCAAGCTGAACTCATTAGAACTCTAGGATAGCTGAGTCGCTGTGGCTCTTTAACTCCATGACTCAGTATGGAAAGCTGAGTCGCTGAACGGGCTGCCACAATTCTCTGACAATCAGATGGTGTGTACAGCCTTGGTGCCCCCTTGTCTCTTTAGCAAATTAGCTTGGGGTTTGCAGTTAGTGTGTTGGTACATTCAAATATATACCACGGAAATATCTTTCTTCACCACCATAAAACATCAACTAACAAAGTTCTTAAGCATCTCTTTTTTTCTTCTCTCAATATAATGTGTTGACCTTTAAAACAGTGGTATTGGTTTATTCTGTTTCTACAGAGGGAAATGAAGCAGTACAGAAGAAATGAAACCTTTTATGAAAATGCTGTAATACCAACTAGATAAACTAATTAGGCAATTAGGGTTATTCTTTGTATGATCCCAGGTTCTCCTTCCTTCTCCCTCCTTCCCCACCCCACCCCTGTGTTTGTTTGTCTGTAGAGGGATTTTGTTGTTCCATTGTAAATAATTGTCCCCGCCTATGAGTTTAATAAAAATCGCTCATTGGCCAAAGGCAGACAGGAAGTGTGGGCGGGGCCATGGACTAAGCAGGCTCTAGGAACAGGTAGAACAGAGCAGAATGCCTGAGAGAAGCCAGAAGAAGCAGAGGACAACTATGCTGCTCTGAGAAAAGGTACCGAGCTGCATGGCTGAACAGGATAAGAGTCATGGGTTAGTTTAAGGGTAAAGAGTTAGCAAGTGATATGCCTGGGCCTTAGTCCGATCAGCCTAAAACTATTGTAAGCATCTGTGTGTCTCTGTGGGTCTGTGGTTCTGTGGGTCTAAACCTTGAGGCTAGGCCCAAAAGTCCAGGCCAGAAACCTCATACTACATGTGTACATGCTTGTCTGCTACTCATTTTCTTTTTAAAAATACCAATATTACTTTTCAGTAATATTTAGGAATTTTCAACATTGTTTTATTTCACATCTGTATATCAGAGTCAGCTTTTATAAAACTGTACTTTAACAACTAGTGAAAAGCACTAGCTATACCTTGTTATATTTTTTAAAGTTGATGAAAGTGTATACATTTGTTAGTATATGTGTGTGTGTGTGTGTGTGTGTGTGTGACACTATGTAACTGTAGAAAGTACAAATTAAATTTAGTAAGAGAAACAATTATAAGAAAAATGCAGAGTGTGTAGGAAGCTTATCCCCAAACTTCTTGAGAGCCCTTTGGTGTTAAAATTATTACTTCTTGCACTAGATGAGGTTATTTACACAGAAGAACTATCTCTAAGGCATGGTATTTTTTTTTTTTTTCTGCAGGAGAAGAAAAACTTTATTTGGTTTACATTTCCACATCACAGTTCATCACCATGGAAACCCAGGGCAGGATCTCTAGGTAGGATCTGCTGCAGAGACCATGGAGGAATGCTGCTTACTGGGTTGCTTTCTGCTCAATGGACTCCTAGACCTACCTGCCCAAGGTGTTTCACTGCCCATAGAAGACCAGGCACTCATCCATCAATTAGCAATCAAGAAAATGCCCCCATGGACATGTCCAAAGTCCAGTCTAACAGTGGTGGCAATTCCTCAACTGAGGCTCTTTTTTTCCCCCAGATGTGCTAAGGAGTGAACCAAGAACAGACATCAAAGTAGCTGTGGTTAGTCCTTTTTTATGAAATGGTGGTGTTTATGTGCATAAAAAAATAAGAATTTTCCAGCCAGTCAATTTTTACTTAAGAAAAAATTTGTCTTTCTTTGAAAATTATTCACCCACTGTGATTAGTAAATTCCTGAGAAAAATCTTTCTCAGGATAGAATGTAGCTTCAGTGTTTCAGATTTACTGGTGACCACTCTTATTAACCAAGTAAATATGTCAACAACATACCCAGGTTGATCATGTTGATTCTATTAGACATACAAAGATATTCTTATATCACTATGTCCAAGATGTCGATATCACTCTATCAAAGATATAGTGAGTGTCCTTAACTTTTACCATTGTAACATTTGTTGCAAATTGTTGGCCTGATAACCTCAGCTGGGTTCAACAATTTACATGATCTCAGGATGGTTCTCCTTTCAGTCTTCTAAAATAATGGTTTTAGTGATTCATTAGTTATAACTGCTATTATATCTGATTTCTTTTATGGAAACCACTGCCTATGAGCTTGAAATATTCCATTGTTTCAAGTAAAGAGAAACACAATGGAATAAAATGCTAATAGCAATTGATACTGGCAGAGAGCAGTCTACACTGTATGCAGGGAAGGACGTTGCTTACTTTCTTTGTTTTGGGACCTGAAGGAAAGGCTTATGCTTGTTTTCCATTTTATATTGTACTGTAAATTTATTTATATGTTTAACAAAAAGTTTCTTACTTTTTATTAATTAACTTTTTGTTAACCATATAATTAATTTTATTAGTTCATTCTTACATGAATATGCAGCCATAATAGTAGCTGAACTCTGGCAATTTCATCCAAAAATTATTGAACAATAAAATTCTCCTCAATGGTATATAACAGAAGATGAGACTCACACTATAGGTTGATGATGCCTGCAAATCACCTCCGTGTTCCTCATCGGAAGGAACTACAATCAGAGGGCACTGGAGGAAAGGGGAAAGACATTAAAGGATGCGGAAGTTTCATAATGCTCATGTGAATAAGAGAGTGAACTACTCATCTCGCCTCCTAATTCTTCCTTTTTCATCCCCTAAAGGATGAGAACTTAACATAAAATATAAAAAAATAATATAAAAATGTATGCTCAAGAAATATATTTATATAACGATATAACACGTTTGTGTTTATGCAATATATGTATATATTGCGGACTTAACCTGTAGGTCTTCTTGCTGGAATATTCTAAAATGAGCTTTAGGGAAGTTTTGCATTCAAGTTTAAAAATCAGTCTAATTAAACAATTCTTAGTCCGAACAGGAAGAAGAATGGACCCCAATTCTCTCCAATAACTTTTACTCATTGGAACCACTCAACCTCTATAGATCTTTTGCTAGAATGAGAATGTTTTGGTATTTTAGGATTAAGAATCATATTTAAAAAATATGTAGGAAAACACTCTATTTTTTCAACATCTACTCCACAAATTTACAAAAATAGAAAAACAAGCACAAACATGCCCAAAGATCTTTGGCTTGATTCTTCTTAGCAGGGATAGTGGCATAAAGAAAATGCTCAAAATTATGTTTTTGACCTTGGTACATGAAGGAGAAATATGCAACTAGGTTACTTTGGATCTCCAATTATTAATAGATGGATGCAGTTTCACTTCCAGAAAAAAGTCATTTATTTATGTTCCTATCACATGTTCTTATAGAAGCTTCATCCAGACACACGACATTTGCAGAGAATGTGCAGCTCTTGTTAACCTGCTTACAGGTGAGAATGCCTTTTCTATCAATAAAGGAGGAGCCACGTTCTTCAGGTCCTTCAAGTGAACACAACATAACAGGAGCTATACATCCAGCAATAGAAACTGATTAATAGAGATGAAGAATTCCTTCACTTTATCAGGGCTGCTAGAGTCTTTATTGATCTTTCCACAGTTATGCAAACCATTTCATAATACAGTGTTTCTTAGTCATAACTTAATGAAATATGTGAGTTTTATTTTTTGTAACTATTTTCAAAAATTTGTTATTTTAATACATACACATAAGAAGATAGATTTCCCTTAGTTATTTTTCAAATTCTGTAAAGATAACTGATATACATACTGTTATTACTGCTGGTAAATTATTATATGATAAGCATTATGATACACATTCTTTTTCTATTATTTCATTTAGTTTGTATGAGGCTCTTCAGGGCATATACTGTTCTGTTTTTGTGAAGATAAGGATACCAAGACATAGAAGAGATAAGTATCTTACAGAGGAGCTTAGAGGCAGCCCAAGCCACAGGCCTATCTTGTTCTCCAGAATCTTTCAACATTTTATTCATCTCTTTTTGGAAGAGGAAAACAGTTGGTGATCTTCACAGAGAAAGCTTCTTTTTTCCTAATCTATGAAAATCTGATTATTTTGTTCTACCTAGTTGTCTACAGAGAAAATACACTGCTGAATTTAGCCCCTGATATCATCATTTTTCAGCCATAAAGTACCAATAATTTAGTGCTCTCTGCCTCCCTGCTGACAGTATAATCCACCTATCAGCATGTTTACTTTTATCTCAACTTGATATTATAAAACTGGTTTTTACTTCTTTTACTTCAGTTTTTGTTAGAAGCACAACCTGGATCTGGCAGTGTTGGACTTACAGATGTCTCAGGGAAACCAGGCTTGTGTCTCAAGTTCTGGGATTTGGGATTTTAAGCAGGTAGAGAGAGCTCTTAACTGCTGACTCATCTCTCTAGACCCAGTTTCCTTTTGAAGTTCAAGTTGAACTGAATGTACTTTCAGGAGTCTAGGGAATTTCTTCTACAGTTTGTCATAAGACACTTGGGATGTTTTCTTTTTCTTAATTTTAATATTCTCACCAATTTACATTTTGCTTTCAAACTGGTTTGCTCCCCAGCTTGGATACTTCTACTTGGACCCTCAAGTCACCATCAAGCCTCAGAGTCTCAACAAAACAACATTGTCTTTTAAAATAACATGTTCATGGGACTTATTATTTATAGTTTTATAAGGACAGGTTATTTTTTCCTTTATTAATTTTCCATGTTCATGGGACTTATTATTTATAGTTTTATAAGGACAGGTTATTTTTTCCTTTATTAATTTTCCTCTGTCAATATAGTGCAAATGTCATCAAGCAAAATATAATTTAAGTTTACTTCAGCAGCAGGTCTCCAGAATCCCTAATTTTTTCTCTCTATCAAGCAAGAGAACCCTCCCAGAACCATGCTCATGCTGAAACAGGAAGCCTTCCACACTGTCTTACTTTTGCCATTCAGTGGATGCTGTAAAGAAATTTCCTGTAAAACATTTATAGGCAGTAGGCAGTATATTTAACTTGACTAACTTTAGAAGACATCTTAGATTGTTCCAAAAGCCACATTCCTGGGTTAAATAACTCGGAATTATCATTAGAAAGTGCTTGCATTTAATCTTGCTTAAGGCTTCAACACAATTTGTGCACTTGAATACTTGTTTCTTTCTTTTCCTCTCTTATTGATTAATAAAATTCCTTTAACACAACCCTCTACTGTTTCCACCTCCCTCCAACCCCAGACACCATCCACTCCTCAAAGAGGGTAAGGTCTCCCTTAGTAGTCAACACAGACTAACACACCAAGTTGAGGCAGAACTCTTGTGGGTTCCTGTGGATTTCTCCAGCACCAGCTTTCTCCCTAAGCCCATGATGACTCAGCTCACTCCCTCAAGAAATCTCTCTCATTGCTCACCCTCTCTGCCCCTCCCCCAACTGGGTTTTTGGAACCCGTATGTCCCCACCTCCCATCTTCTCCCCTCTCTATTACCCTCCCAGTTTACCCGGGATATTTTAACTGTTTCCCCTTCCTCTTAGGATCTTTCTCTTTATCTGGCTATCTTGAGTTGTGAATCTAGCCTGTTTATCTTTTGCTTTTTCTTTACCATACACTTATGAGTGAGTGAGTGCTTGCCTTTCTGGATTTGGGTTACCTCACTGAAGAGGATTTTTTTTTTCTAGTTTCATCTATTTGCCTACAAATTTCATTTTTTTCCCATTGAATAATACTCCATTGTGTAAATGTATCCATTCTTTGATCTAGGAGCATCTAGGTTGTTTCCAGGTTCTGGCTATTACAAATAAAGATGCTATGAACATAGTTGAGAAAGTGTCCTTGTGGTTCGGTAGAGCATCTTTCAGGTATATGCCCCAAAGTGGTACTGCAAGGTCAAAAGTAAGCTGATTTCCAGTTTTCTGAGAAACCACCATACTATTTTTGACAGTGGCAATACAAGTTTATATTCCCACCAGCAATGGAGGAGTGTTCCCCTTTCTCCACATCCTTTCCAACACAGGCTGCCATCAGTGTCTAGTATTATAAGTTCTTTATATATTTCAGTGGTCAGCCCTCTGTCAGAAGTGAAGTTGGTAAAAAATCTTTTCCAATTCTGTATCCTGTTATTTTGTCTTTTTTGACCATGTCCTTTGCTTTACAGAAGCTTCTTTGTTTTAATAGGTCTAATTTATTAATTGTTGCTCTCAGCATCTGTATTACTGGTGTTATATTTAGGAAGGGATCTCCTGTGCTAACATGTTCAAGGCTATTTGCACTTTCTCTTCTACCAGTTACTTCAACTGGACTTATGTTGAGGTCTTTGATTATTGCACTGTACAAAACTCAAGTTCTTCCTCCTTCTTTGTGTGTGTGTGTGTGTGTGTGTGTGTGTGTGTGTGTGTGTGTGTGTGTTTGTGTTTGTGTGCATGTTTTCATGTGTGCATTGGAAGACTGAGATTGATGTCTGGGGTTGTTCTATATTACTTTCCACTTTTGTCTATCTTGAAGCAGAGTCTCCCAGTTGAATCTAGAGCTTGTAGGAAGGACTAGTCTAGCAAGCCAGTCTGCTCCAGGCAGTCCCTGTCTCCATTTTTAAGGCTGCAATTAGACATGGATCCTACACCTATGTGGTGCTTCCCTGTGTTCTGGGGTTCTAACCTTTGGTCCTCTTGCCTGTGTGCTCATGGTTTAACCAGTGCCATCTTCCCAGCCACTCACATAGACACTTGGGGTTAGCTTTAGTATTCAGTTCCTAGAGCACTGTCAATCTGATTTAAATTAGAACTAAGTACAGGCTGTTTTATTCTAATGCTGGGGGGAAGTTCTGTCAAACACAGAAGGTTGTTCAGTTACCCTAAATGAAAAAGTCATGAAGAAACAGTTTTTGAATGTTTTATTAACAGAATGTTCTGGCAAAGCTCTGACTTTTTTCTTAGAAAATGTAGGTAATTATTAAGTTGCAAGAACTTGAATGGATTTCAAAAGCTCTGTGAGTCATCTAGAATGCCATGCTTATTAGAGCTTTGTTGAGTGTAACCTTTTGCACTTAGTATGTTTCTGCAAAATCAAAATGAATTTCATTGGATTTAGTTCTGACAGCTAAGTAGCAAACTCTGAATTGTAAGCCAATAATCATTCTACCTACAGGTCTAGCATTAAATTTCCTATGCTTTTTCTTGAATCCATTAGCTATTTGATTGCTATTATATCATTGTACATTAAATTTTGGGACTTCTTAGATATTACAATAATGCTGAGAAAATGTATGTTAAACTTCACAGCATGTCATAAAGTCCCCCATAATAGGGTTTGTTTCTTCTTAGCAAAAGTCTTTGTAGAGCTTGTTTCAGCTGTGATTTTTAAAAAGAAGGAGAAATATTTTAACAAGTGATTTAGGACTATACACAAACTCATGCTCTGTGTATATTAATATGAATAACCAAATCCTCTTCTGTCTATCCAACTCATATAGCCTAACAGACAATAAATTTGTACCTCCTTAGATTAAGTTAAATAAATCAGTAACATGGGCAAAATTACAGTTTGGTCGATGGACCACATATACAAAAGCAGATTAAATAAGATTACACTGGCATTGAACTCCTATCGACTTATGATGTCATAAGCACCATTAATTCAGTAGTGTGATAAATCACTCACAGATTCACACATTAGTGGTACTGTTGTTGCCTATAGTAAATTTCCAATTATAAAGTGTAGCATGTGCACTTATGGACAGCATCTGTATTTGATTATTATGATAAACTAATGTTCATGGTTTATGTGCTTCTCATGTTGTACTTTTATCATTAATTTTAAAGAAAATGCTCTTAATTCAAGGTTAAAGTGGTATAGTGTACTATGTAATGTTGACTGCAGTTTCACAAGAGTTATGACTTCTGAGTCTGACTGCATCACAAGAGTGTGAGTAAGCTGTTTGGCTTTAGGGTAAGTCCAATCTATGATGCTTTCAAAAGTTCATCTCTCAGAATGCCCTCTGCTGTTAAGCAGTTTATGACTGTAATGGCATAGTTGATATCACAGACTATTTTCCACTGGTCTAGAATCCTTTCCCAAACACTGAACATTTATTATCTCATGTGATCTTCACAAGACACCTATGATGAAATCTCAGTTTAAGAATGGAGAATCAAAGAGCCACTGAATAAATCTTTGCCTGAATAAATGATGCATAGTTGGTTGAAACTTTTATCTATTCCATTCTAAGGACCAGGTTCCCCAGTCTGTGCTGTCACATCTCTAAAGAAAAGCTAAGTAATAACAACTGCCATGAGAATGGATGATCTGGCTCTGATCATTGATAGGAGAACGTTAGTCTTGAGTAGACAGCTAGTACTTTCAGAAAGATCTTTGGATTGAAGACGTCTGCAATAGCTGGGAGAAATTTAATATTAAGTAAGGAATTGTTGCAAGATACATGGAACATCCCTCATATTACCAAGCACCAGAGAATAATTGCTGGTCAACACATTTATGTTTAATAGCACTCTAAATGTTCTCAAACTCAAGATTCTTCAAATTCTCAAATGGGAAAAAAATGTGTGTGATAAAACCTTGAAGTTATGCATAGACAAGTGTCCACTTTTGAACTCTCTTGATGAGTAATCATGTGCACAAAATAGAAGTTTGCGGGCAAGTTGGATACTTTGCTCAAAAACAAATAACCAGTATATTTGGTTCAAACATTGGAAAGAATCAGAAGGAAGGAGAAAAGGACAATTTATTGTTATCCTTGGAGCTTCTATCCTATAGGGATAATATTCAAAAATACTGTCTTAGGAAGGCAAGGTTGTTAACTAGGACATTAAGAAAATAAACAGGACACTTTTTTTGCAAAATTAACTAAGCAGTAACCTTAGAAAGTTGTACTTAAAAGGAAATTGATTAGTCTCTGTTTAGTCTTACTTTTTGATACAGTGTTGATGTAACCTGGTCTTGCCTCACATTCTCCACATAGCTAAGGATGACATTCAACCTCTGTCTCCACATCCCAAGTTCTGGAATGTCAGGTGTGCACCATCACACCCATATTCTACTCAGATAGGTTTAATTAAGTACATCAAATTATGCTATACCTTTGTATATTTTATTCATACAGAACATTATTGCAGTGTACTTGTACAGAGAACTTTGCCAAATTCTGTCTTAACATTTATACTTTGCACGATTTCTTTCCCAATTAAGCCCAATTTAGTACTGAACTTTAGAGACACAGTTCTCAACCAGCCATGATCTTATTTCCAGGGAGCACTTGGAAATGCTTGGAGATATTTTAGGTTGTCACAAACAGGGAGGAAGGTACTACTGGCATATAGTGAGAGAAGCTATCATTAAACACTGTGAAATGCACAGAGAAGCCTCACACTACAGAGCTACCTGTTCTAAAATGACAGTGTGCCAAGGGAGAGAATGAAGCTTTCAAGTCACATCAAACTCACCCAAAGTGCTGTCTTAGTCCATTCAGGTTGCTACAGTGATGTGTATTCCTGTGGCAAACTGGAAAAGCATAGTTCTGTTTGGGGGTCTGGATATTTTCAGGAAGAAGTGACATGTGGTTAGAAAATGGATGTGGAAAGCTCTGCTGTGAACACAGGCAGAATCCCCCCAGGGGCTGGGGCCTGCATGCCACGAGAAAGCATAGGGAAGAAGCTGGCACAGAGGATGTGCTTTTTGTTGCTTCTCCAACTCCCTCAGCTTTTGATGACAGACTTGGATCAGTCTCTCCAAGACCGCAGACTAAGACTTCAGCATTGGCATCTTTTCTGTTCTTGGACTTCTAAGGATTTGGACTCAGCAGCTATCCATTTCTATGATTCTCCAGTCTGCAGTTGGACACTGAGAGACCATTCAGCTTCTGACTGCCCTAAACCAGTTTGATAGGTTGCCTCATAATTGTGTATACTTCATTACTGTTTCACTACAGAACCCTGGCTGTTACAAGTACACTTTGTTATAAGCAACCGAATTTTTTCTCATTGTTGTGCAGAGTCTAGAAACTCAAGACTGGACAATAGCAGCTCTGATGTATTATGGATGCCTCCTCCTTAGTTTATAGACAGTACTGCCTTCCCACCATTTTTTTGAGATAACAGAATGAAAAAGGAACATTCTCAGCCCCTTTACAAGGGCACTCATCCCATCCATAATTGCTCCTATGTCCTAACTGTCTCCGTAAAGCCTCACTCTCAAACATTAACATCTTGAGGGTGATCTTCTTGCACATGAACTTTGGGGGAAGACATTCAGACCATGCGATTGTTTAGCAGAGATACAAATTCTTGACATTACCACTAGCAAGTCTGACTTCAAGAGTGTAAATGGAGTTTCAGAGTCACTACCCAGACTGTTTCATCAGGTTCCCATCCTCTCTCTCTCAGATGCCATTTTGGAGAGACAAGTGCTTATTCAGATTCTTCAATCAAATTCAAGTCACTAATTCAAGTATCTAACATAAGAGTGATGTTTGAGTATGCTATTGCAAAGCAGGCTAGACATGCAGCTACAAATTCCCGTTAAAAAATGATGAATTATATATACACATGTAGCCTGAAATAAATAAGTACAAAGACATTATCTAAGGTTTTGTTAGAATCTTGGGATTTGATTCAGAACCCACAAATTTACAATCCACAGTTTCACATGATCCTTGATGTTAATTATATAGGTTTAAATGAAATGATCAATCTAAATATTTTGAAACTTATATGGAATAAGAGGTCATGTTTAGAAATCATTGCAATGAAGTTAATTATGCCAATGAAATCCACTGGGCATTGAGGAGAGGTTGATGTCAAAATAACATAATATAATAAATAAAATAATATGATACAATAGAAAAAAATCCCTAAAACATACAAGAAATGACTTAAAGAATGTTACTTGTCAGTTTCTAGGCAACTATTTCTACATTTAACTTAGAAGATTGAAACACCAGTTATTATGGCACTCCTTGGTGGGCACGGTGGACTCAGGTATGATGAAGATAGGTCACTTGGCTCATCTGATGGCCCTAGAGAGAACTCCACTCCCAGCCTCACTCTGTGTGGGACACCCACAAGTGCTTTGTGGTGGTAGGCATAAGGGTCTTCTTACTTGGAGGCTGTCAGTAGGTGGCCGACTGTGGGTGCTGAAATCAGTCCTAGTTTCCATGCATCCCTCTTATGTTTTCACAGCAGCACCATTCATTGGAACCCTATATCTTTACGTCAAATATCCAGCCACTAGCCAAAGAAAATTGCTTTGCTTATGGGGGTTATAGAGGTAAGTCCCGTTTACTAAGGTCACTTGTCACATACTATAACCTCATGATAAAAGTAAAGTCTATTATATTCACAGATCTGGGCAATCTTATCAGGGCAGGACATCTTTTGGGACGTCTTTGAATTCTGTCCTCAGAGCAGGTCCACTGAATAGACTCTGTGTGGCATAAAACAAAGGAAGGAGATAGGGAGATGTGGGGTGAATTTCCACACCTGCCTCTGGAGACCTCCTCGGATCTCTACTTTGTTTGCCATGTCTGTGTTTAATATTCTGAAAACAAATGAGAAGATTTCACTCTCAGAGGCTAAAGCAAGTGGGACAATTTAAAACAGCTGCTATGGACAGTGAGGCTCAAAGTTTAACAGAGAAAGGAGTTGAAGGCCAGTGCTGGGACACCCAGTAGCAGTGCTACTTCAGGAAGCAGGGCGCTTCTTTCATTCAGGGGAACTGTCATGGACAGAAAGGGATCTGACAGAAATGAAGAAAGGCAGAAGGAGCACTGTTTATCAGTATTGTTAGGGACTGGTCTGACAAGGCACTTCCTTACCAGCAAGTCCAAACAATTATCTGGGAAAGGTCGTGCTACTGATTCTTTTTATACCTTCAAAATGAGTATGAAAAATATAGTGAACCATTTACATATGAGGATTGCATGCAGGAGGATGACACCATTTACTGAACTGTCTCTGTGATTTCCATACACCACAGAAAGACAATATTTTTATATTCTATGAGACTGTAAAGCGAAGGCCACTTTTAACTTGCTAACAGTGAAGTCTTCCCAAGTGAGCTTAATAAAGATGTTCAAACAATAGCGAACACTGGGTCAATTATTTTATCTTCATTCACACTTTATTACAGATAAGAGATTGTGAAGTATGAGAATGACAAGACAATGGATGGCACCCCATCTCTCATAAGGCTCCTGGGCACAGCTGTAGCCTTAGAAGGACTGGCTTTGCCCTTCACACTTCCCACCCTGGTGCACCAGCCCAGAGGCGTGAGAGGCAGGCTTTCTGTCATTTGGTTGTCATTATCCTTGATCTCAAAGTCTGGACTGATAGTATGATGCTTCGATTTGGGATTAGGTCATTATTCTGTAGTGATTTTGGGAGAATATGGAAGAGATTGCTGTTAACAAAATGTATTCTTCTGATGCAAGTAACATCATATTCTCGAATGTCAGTTAAAAAATAATTATAATAAAGACTTTATGTAAAACATTATTTATCTTTAAGTCTGGATTTCTTGTTTAAAAATATTTATTTGGTATGCATATGTATTTGATGCAAATACATGTACACTGCATGCATGTAAGTCAGCCTCACATATGTACATATGAAGGCCAGACATCTCATTGGGTATCTTTCTCTGTTACTTGCTACCATATTATTATTTATCTTAGAGACAGAGTCTCTCACCAAATTTGACACTAAACCAATTGGTCTGGTTTGAAAGCACAATTATCAACCCTCATCTGCCTCCTCAATGCCTAGATTATTCATGCACACCATTGCTTCTAGATTTTTATGTGGGTGCTGCTGATTTGAACTCAGGTCTCCTGATTTGTATAACAACCACTTTACCAACTGAGCTATCACTATAGACCTGAAATTCATCCATGCTGCTCTTAAAGATGGCTTGAAGGAGTTTTTCTATGAAAAGCCTATCAATTTATCATAAAGAGAAGTTCTGTGCATCTGCTTTCCCTTAAGACCTTTTAAGAGTGTGTGAATGCCTGTTTTTAAGCATTACCCATGTCGATACATCAATACACCTCCATCTCATTTTTCCAATGTAGCAGGACAACTATTGATATTCATATTTATAAAGGAGGAAGTGACATTAAAGACATGTGGGGTATTTTGAGAAAGTGTAAATCTGGAATTTTGAATAGATTTATGTACAATACTTTCCTTAAATAAGCTATAGTTTGCCACTCCTCTATCCCAGACACTGTAATGGGTCATCCTTTTATCCAGTAACAAGCAAAATGGTCACTATTTTCTACAAGATTAGCCTCCATGTAATCTCTGGTACTAGGGGCTGACCATGCAAAGGTCAACTCATATTTGGCAGGTATTTCGTTACTACCTTGTCATGAAGTCTGTTCCCAACAGCATCCACGTGGTTTGCTTTCTTAGCAAGAAAACATTCACATTTACTTGCTTATTATTGCATCACATGAGACTTTAATTATATTTTCCATATCCAGCTTTAGCTTTAGCATATCACTTATGTGTGGAATTTTGGTGTGTCTCCATCCTCTATGCTTGAGAACACAATCTTGTTTTGCTCAGCATGATGTCCCCTATGCTTAGAGCCTGTCACAAAAAATCACCTCAACCCCATTGAATGAGTTATATAAATTATTAACATTTATACACCAAAGGAATTTACTGTTCACAGCTTGTTATGGTCTCATATTCAGCACTGAAAAATTTAAGAGGACTTTGTTGGCAATCTTCTTTGAGGTGAGATACTGAGAAGACATTATTTTCACATACAGAAAGATTTAATTTTATAGCTAATAAAGACCAAGGCATTTAAAGTTCTCTATTTTGGAGGAAATGCTATAGTTTTAAGGACAAAATGGGATGAAAATCTCTGTGAGTTAATAGGGGAAAGAGAAGGTCAGAAATGTGTGATCATTGCAATGCCAGTGATAGGTAGGCAAGAAGAGGAGGGGATTTTCATGCTCTAAAGTTTTGCAGTGCATGTTTTTAACTTTAAAACATATTATTTAGGATTTCATAGATAGATACTATAAAATACGATCATATCTACCCATTCCCTCTCAATTTCTACCCTTCAGTAAAGGTTTTACTGGGCATATTTTAGGGAGGAATTTCCTTCCCACATGTGAATGTAAAGACTCTAGTTTATGACAAGAACCAAGTTTAGCTTTTTTTTCTCACGGAAATGATCACATAAATATTTAGAAGGCTCGAAACTCCGACTTTAAGGGGGAAAGGAGAAATATATTGAAGAGAATTTATGTCTGCTTGAGGGACAGAAGAAGATTTTTTTTCCAGCCAACCATTATAATGCTATATCCAACAAAAAGAAAATATGTCAGCATTCAAAGTGATTTTCTATCATCCTGATGAATTCAAAGTAACTCGGGGTTTGACTCATTAACCTGGCTCTTATTAAGATCATGAAAATCAAGGTCATGATATAGATATTAATTATTTCAAAGTCTAAGCATGTTCTAGGTGAGCCATGCACCCTATGTAATTTCTTATTTTATCTCAGCACCCTAATTGACCAGTGATTGCCATAGCCCAAGTCCATGAAGAGAAACTGGGTCACCTACAACTCAGTCTATGTCCTTTCTCATCAGCCCAACACTCAAAACACAGTTAGCTGCTTTCTATCTGTATGTATGTGCCCATGCTTTATAATGACCACAGCTGCAAGAGCTCTGTGACAGCCAGAAAACATTAAAAATTAGGAATAGCACCTAAATAATTTTTTTGCTGCTAGTTATGTGTTTGCAATTTCCTAAAGTCACGTGGCAAAAGAAGAAAATTATTTAAGAATTTCATTTAAGAAAAGGAACAAAAGACACAGCAATGTTTGGCTTTTACTTTTACTCAATTTAGGCCTTTCATTTTTCCTCAAGTAGATACTGCTTCTTCATTTACTGTGTGGTTATAAGTCCATGCAGCTTATTGCAAATTGAAAAGATACTTAATTCATGTAACCCCCTGACAGCAGCTTAAGTTGCCTTACTTTCCAAAGACTTTTATACCTGGATATTGTCAATGATACCTAAAAGCTTATTTTTATGATAAAGTGTTAAACATGATATTCACATGAACTTATAAGGGTATTTCATAGAAACATAAGGCAAATCCAAAAAACTCATTGTTCCCAAAATGTTGGCAACACAATACTCATAGAGTATCCATTTTCATTGTCTACATTTTATGTCCTTTGGGAACTGTGGCTTTCTTCTGTTGTCCAGCATTGTGAAAATGATAATAAGACTTATGCTAGTCAGATGGTTTCACTGCAGAATTCTACTAGAATTTCAAAGAAGAACTTGTACCAATACTCCACAAATTGTTCCACACAATATAAACAGAAGGAACACTGCCAAAATTTTTATGAGGGTACAATTACCCTGATACTCAAATCACTCAAATATGCAGCAAAGAAAGAGAATTGCATACAAATCTCCCTTATGAACACTGATACAAAAATACTCAATAAAATACTGGCAAACAAAATCCAAGAACATATCAAAACAAATCATCCACCATGATCAAGTAGACTTCATCCCAAAGATGCAGGGATGGTTCAACATACAAAAATCTGTCAATTTCATTCAACATACAAACAACTTTTAAAAAAATGAACCACCTGATCATCTCATTAGATGCTGAAAAGTCTTTGACAAAATCCAACACCCTTACATAATAAAGGTCTTGGCAAGATCAGGGATACAAGGAGCCCACCTAGACATAATAAAGGCAATATACAGCAAGGTGACAGTCAACATAAGGCTAAATGGAGAGAAACTCAAAACAATACCACTAAAATCAGGAACAGGGCAAACTGTCCACTTGTTGCATTTCTACTCAATATAATACTCAAAATCCTAGCAAGAACAGTAAGACAACTAAAGGAGATGAAGGAGATACAATTTGGAAAGGAAGAAGTCAAACCTTCAATATTTGAAATGATATGATAGTATACGTAAGTGATATAAAAATTCTACCCTGGAATTTTTGCAGTTGATAAACGCCTTCGGCAATGTCACAGGATGCAAGATTAACTCAAAAAATCAACAGCCTTCCTATAAAAAAAGATAAAAGAGCTGAAAAAAAACCAGGGAAACATCACCCTTTACAATAGCTGAAAATAACAGCAAATATCTAACCAAAAAAGTGAAATATCTGTATGACAAGAACTGTAAGTCATTGAAGAAAGAAACTGAAGAAGATACCAGAAAAATGGAAAGATCTTCCATGTTCTTGGGTAGGTCGGATCAACAAAGGAAATATGGTAATCTTACCATAAGCAATCTACAGATTCAACACGGTCAAAACCCCAACACAATTCTTCACAGACCTCAAAAGAATAATACTCAATTTCATATAGAAAAAGAAAAAAAAACCCCAGAATCACCAATACAATCTTGTTTAACAAAAGAACAACTGGAGGCATCACCATCCCAACTTCAAGCTCTACTATAGAGCCACAGTTATAAAAACAGCCTGGTATTGGCATAAAACAGACATGTAGATCAATGGAATGGAACTGGAGGCCCTGACATTAATTCACACACTTAGAAATACGTGATTTTGACAAGGAAGTTAAAGAGAATCACCTTCAACAAGTGGTGTTGGCATAATTGGATGGTAGTATGTAGAAAAGTGCAAACAGATCCGTGTCTATTAACCTGCCCCAAACTCAAGTCCAAGTGGATTAAAGACCTTAACATAAATCCAGTTACACTGAACCTGATAGAAAAGAAAGTAGAAAATAGCCTTGAAGCACTGACACAGGCCAACCCTTCCTAAATATAACACCAGTAGCACAGACACTGGGAGCAACAATTAATAAATGGGACCTCTTGAAACTGAGAAGCTTCTGTAAGGCAGAGGATATGTTTAAAAAGACAAGGACAGCCTATAGAATGGGAAAAGATCTTCACCAACATTATAAAGAACTCAAGACAGTAGAAATAAAAAAAAATCTAATAATCCAATTAAAAAATGGGATGCAAAGCTAAATAGAGAATTCTAAAACAAAATATCTCAAATTATCGAAGGGCACTTAAAGAACTGCTCAGCATATTAGTCATCAGGGAAATGCAAATCAAACAATCCTGAGATACCATCTTATACCTGTCAGAATGACTAAAATAAAAAAAACACTAATTGCTAGAAGGGGTGTGAATTCAAGAGTAAAGGAACACTCCTTGTTGCTGGTGGGAACATAAATGTGTACAGCCACTTTGGAAATTAGTATGGAGGTTTCTCAGAAAACTGGGAATCAATCTACCCGATGATCCAGCAATAACACTCTTGGACATATACCCAAAGGATGCACATTCTTACCCCAAGGATATATGCTGAACTATGTTTATAGAATCACTATTTGTAATTGCCAGAACCTGGAAACAACTTAGATGCCCCTAAATTGATGAATGGATTTATAAGATGGGGTGCATTTACACAATGAGGTACTACTCAGCAGAAATAAAAGAGAATGAAAATGACATCCTGAAATTTGCAGGCAAATATAACAAATAAAAATCATCCAAGTGAGGGAAGGCAGACCCATAAAGATAAACATGTTATATACTTCAGGCACTCTATAGGAGTCACTAGCCAGGTGGAAGACCCTTGAAGATATAGCATTTACCCTGTTCAGCTGAGAAGTTGGCTGTGAGAATTGAATTGACTGTGGTCTACTTTCTCTTTTTCCCCAGTATCTGGGTCTGGGTTTTCATTATGTGCTAACTTGAGTAGTTTTTTGTTTGTATTTGCTTTTTACCAATCCCTCTTCCTGTAGTTAATGCTGCTTGTTTTTATTTTGGAGGAGCTGAACTTATCCTGTTATCTTAAATACAGAAACCCAGAATGGGAACTCATCTTATTGAGATCTCTCTAGTTGTTGGCTTGAGGTTGGTCGTATTCTATGTTAGACCATATTTGGATATACATGGAGCTCAAAAACATACTCATAATCCAACATGAGACAGCCCTGGTTATATTCTGTGTCATAAAACCAAACAAAAGCTTGCAAATGAAAAAATAGTGACTTGTAGATAGGATGCTGGGTTAAAAAAAAAAAAAGTGAGTAGATGGTGAGTGAGAGCAAGCAGAATGTCTTATATAGATGTATGAAGTTGCCAGAGAATAAATTTCACAGAGTTTAGTAAATTAATTGGAGTTGATTGGTAGATTACATACATTTATCTACTAGCATATAAAATTAGATATGCAGAGAGATATGAAATCAGTTACTGGGCTGATATTATATTTACAAAAGAGGTAATGAAAGGCTTGGGGTTGTTTACACCTAAACCTCAGAATAAATGAGCCACAATTTCATAAAGTGATATATCTAGCCTGGAGAAATGTCTTTTACTGTATGTGGCCATGAGTGGAGATATGAAAGATATTCCTGAAATCCAGTAGAGAAAGATATTAGCTTATGAAATCTGTTTCTATTCAATGGAATTGCTAATGTTCCCCATTTGTATTTGCTAAAATGTGATTTCGTGTTAATATGACTCTTTTTAATGTTTTAATTACCATTTTGAATATCCTGTTGCCTATAGCCAGTATTTGATAACCAATGGCTCTTTACTCATGAGGATGCCTTCTCCATGTTGAATGCGAAGACTCATGATTCAAAAGTCTTAGACAGAAGGGGCAGTAGGCAAGATAAAAATAGTTTTCTTTTAAAAGTAAGACTTATAGTTTTGATTTGTAAGGAAAAATAGGTTCGTCGAAGAATGTATTTAAGAAAATCGCCTTTAGAAACAATGGCTGAACAGATGTAGTGATTGGACTTTTTTGTCTGATTCCCAAGCAAGCCTCTTTTCTCCTGATAACAGAACTATTGTTCCCTTAAGTAATCTTTTCTCTATAGCATGATAGTATTGTCTCTGCAGTGACGTTCTCATGAATTTGGCCTGGCCAGTCGGAGCATGACATCTCATTTTATGTATTATTGTGCAACATCCCGGTTGAAAATAAGTCTTGGATATTTTAAGTCATAAGAAAAGGGTGTTTTTAAAAGAATGCAAAAAACAGTCTTTATCCAGATTCTGTCAATCATGCAGTCAGAGTTTGTTTTTTTTTTTCCTATAGGTGAATCACACTCATAGAAAATAAGCCTCTGCCCTGGTTCATTTGCAGTCATCTGGATATCTGCCATTCAAAATCAGTAATGTTTATTGGTGTAAACATATTGGTGCAAAAGTTATCATAAGAACTAAGAGTTAGGAGTTAAGGTGAAATATAGGACACAAAGATGGCAAGCAACCTAGACTGACTAAAATAGCAGGAGGGGGAAATACAGTGAATTCTACGGGTCACCTTGTCAGGGTTCAGCTTTTTCTGCCATGGGACTAAAAAAGAAGAAAGGAGAAGGGAAAAGAGAAAGAGGGCCAGAGGCAAAAGAAACCCAACTTGGAGAAGCTTGTGTCAGTCACACCCACCCCTGGGTGAACCCAAGCATAGATCACCTTCGCGAAGACGGTAATCATCACTGAAAGAAGACCGCCTGAGGCATTCCAAAGGATTCTCCTTTTCATTTCTAACTGGTGAAATCAGATAAACTTAGAACTCTGTTCATCTTCACCTCAGAGGCTTCTTTTCCTCTGGGCTACGTCGCATGACATTCACCTTAAGATCAAACAACTTCCTGTAACTGGTTCTGTCCTATCAAACCACAGGTTCTTAGGAGACATGTTGAATGAACTAGAAAAGTATAGATATAAAAATCCAGAGGAAGTTGTCTCCCATTATTACCTGCAGAAAATTATCACTACTGACTCCCTTAAAGGGGGAAACAATTCGGTCAGAGAGGAAGAGATTCAGTTTCACAGCCATCCTTGAGGATGCAGGAAATGAGTAGGAAGAAATACAGACTCACTCAAAGATATGCCGAACAATTTTCAAAAAAGTAGTTTCTTGGGGTACATAAGCAGTAAATGACAGGACAAGGCCTCAAGTAGCATGTGACGTTACTTAGAGATGAGGTGACGGGCAGTATATATGAGTAGGAAACAGTTATTAAAGTCCTACATGCTCATAGCCAAGCAAACATATATTAATGAGGATGGAGGGTATGAAGGAAGGTATATATTTTAAAGACTGATAGGGGTTTCGTGACTCCAGGAAGAAAGACTGGGCAATGCTGATCCCAGCATTTAAGACTGTAAAGTTCAATGGGATCACAAGGAAAGTGAAGATTTACGCCACCAAAGCCGAGGGACACAGGAGACTATGATTAAAAAAAAAAAAAAAAACCCAAAACTTGTACTAGTAAAACATAATAAAACAGAGACACATATTGTTAAAAATAATAGTACAAAGCCAAAATAGATGTAAAGAAGCAAGGAAAGTTTGGAATCATGGATGATCTAAAGGCTGCATTTGAAAGGTAATATAGCACAGCAGCTAATGGTTATTCATCTGACCTGTGACTTTTCAGTGATGTCATATTGAGGTTATTTAATTTTAACCATAATATCACAAAGAGAAAATCATTATTGGCTTTTTGCAAACTAAAGTTCAGAATAGAGTGACTTTTAGGCCACGGGGTTTATAAACAGCAAGTCAAAATTTGTAATCACCCACATTCTAGAGAGTAGACAGCAGAATGCATTTCACCTACTTTAAACAGAAGAACTTTTAATATACTGAGTAGCTCCTTGGGTTCTTAGAAAGGATGGCATTTTTGGATGATGTTTATATGATAGGTACCAGAAGATGCCACAGAGCTTTTCTAAGAATTGAGATGAGGAGTTCCCTAAATGTGAACCATGCTTCCTTGGATATGAATGAAATTTTGTGCACTGTTCTTACCAACAACTTTACTGCCTCTGCCACCAGATCCAGTAGCCTTATCTTAAAGTCTCAGGAGCTTCTCTTCCATAGAACCAAGAAAGGGAAAGGACGCAACCAGGCATGAAAATAAAAGGAAGCTGTTCTCCCAAGGACATGCATGCCCCAGGCTAGCATCTAGTGGAAAGCCTCATGTTTCCATTTTCCACATTCCATCTGCATCACTCTTCGATGCCAATATGAAGAAAAACAAATGGCTTAATACATGGGAAGATGGATGCTATTTTAATCCACTGAATCATCCCAAATTACTGAATACATTGGAAAAATTAGAACTATCTGTCATGAACCATCAGGTTATTTAGCCAACTACTAATTGAAAACTACCATTACATCTATTTATATATACCCCTGACACTGACATAGGAGTCTGGATAATTCGCTTACTTTTTCCATTTCTAGAACAGTAAAAATCGAGGACAGCAATATTTCATGGGAGATACTGTACTCAGTAATCAGAAAATACATGTAAATGCTTACAAGGCATAAATGTAAAATGGAGATAGTAGATGTCTTCTCCAAATGATTTTTGAACCAAGTAAGTTTTCTTAAATTTTTACTTTTTACATAGTATCTGATTTTTAACAAAATTCATCCCTCTTTAAATATTCTTGATTTCTATGTCTCTCAAGCATTCTCTGAGAAAGCCCATTATACACTTCAAATTTTTTCTTACTTGTAGGTCTCCCAACCTCTTTCACATAAAACACCCCTTGCTCCCAATCAGTATCTTTTGTAGTAGCCCTGATATTGGCTGCACAATAGAGAAATGTATTCAAAGACATACTATGATGAAAGACTGGCCTGAGGCATAATTAGTGTTAAATGAAACATTGACGTAGTTACTCTTAATTATTTCATGGAATGAATATGTAGGTCTAATGCTGCTGGAAATTGGCATCACAAATTTGAGAACTTAAGGTTTCTGGGACTTAAGTGTTTCCATCTGAAGCTCCCACAGTAGTACAAGAAAGATGTCAGATAGTTGTCTAGATAGATAGTTGGATGGATGGATGAGTGGATGGATGGATGGATGGATGGATGGATAGATAGATAGATAGGTAGATAGATAGATGGATAGATGTATGTATGTATGTATGAATGGATGGATAGAGAGATGGATGGATAGATAGATAGATAGATAGATAGATAGATAGATAGACAGACAGATACATAGATAGGTAGATGGATAGATGTATAGATATATACATGGATGGATAGAGAGATGGATGGATGGATGGATAGATATATGGATAGATGTATGTATGTATGGATGGATGAATGGATAGATGGTTGGATGGATAGATAGATATATGGATAGATGTATGTATGTATATATGGATGAATAGATATATAGAGAGACAGACAGATGACAGATAGATAGATGGATGGGTGGACAGACAGACAGACAGATAGATGGATATATAGTTGGATAGATGTATATATGTATGCATGCATAGGTGGATAGATGATGGATAGATAGATGAATAGATGTATGTTTGCATGTATGGATAGATGGATAGACAAACAAAAAGACAGATGATAGGTAGATAGATGAATAGATAAATTGATGGGAGGATGGATAGATGGATGTATATATGTATGTATGTATGTATGAATGACTAGATAGATAGATAGATTATAGGTAGATAGACAGATGTATGTATATATGTATGTATGTATGGATAGATGAATAGATGGATGGAAAGATAGCTGAATAGATGTATGTACGCATGTATGTATAGATGTATAGATAGATTAAAAGATAGATGATAGGTATAAAGATAAATAGATAAATGGATGGATGGATGGATAGATAAACAGATGTGTATATGTATGTATGGATAGATGGATAGACATATGTATATATGTATGTATGGATGGATGGATTGATAAACAGACAGATAGAGAAATGATAGCTAGATAGACAGATGTATGTATGTATGCATGTATAGATGGATGGATGGATGGATAGATGAATGGATGAATGGTTAGATGATAGATAGATGATATATAGGTAGGTATATGGATAGGTATATAGATGTATTATGTATGTATGGATAGATGGATGGATGGATGGATGGATGGATGAATGGAGAGAGATGGATGGATGGATAGATAGAGGAATAGATGGATGAATGCATGGATGGATGATGGATGGCTAGATGATAGACAGACAGACAGATGATAGATAGGTAGGTAGATAAGTAGAGGAGAGGAAGGAGGAGGATAGTCTGGAGTCAGGGATACTCTGAAAGATGAAATGTGATATCCCCTCAAACTTTGAGAGTGAGTTCAATTTTGGGACTATTATACTTAAGAACACAATTATTAATAACTAATTAATGTTGTTTTTAAGCTACTATATCTGTGGTAATTTTTCTTTCACTTATCATTTGGGGAACACAAATCAAAACCAAAGTGAGACATGCCTGACACATGGAGCAGTGATTTCTCTTTGGGAGTCTTGAGGCACGTCTGACACACATAATAGTGATTTCTGTTTGAGGTTCTTGAGACATGTCTAACATATGTAACAATGTTCTTGAGAAACACCTGGCACATGTAACCATTATTTCTGTTTGGGTTATTTTCTTTCCTGGTGCTGTGTTAAATTATTTTAAAAATGAGTCACTTTGGGATCAGTTTGAGGTTATAGGACACTGTGGCAGGGGAGTCACAGAAGCAAGAGCTGGAGGTAGCTGGTCACATGGCATCCATAGACAAGCAGCTGTGACACATGAAAATTTGTGTTTATCTCACTTTATGCCTTTTTATAAAATCCAGGATCCTAGCTAGGGCAGGGAAACGATACCACTCACCACAGGTAGGATTTCAACTTCAGTGGTTATCCTCATCAGGACAACTACCCCACCACAAGCATAGGCATAGCTTCTGTGATATCAGGTTTCATTAAGGTGCCAGTTAGGATTAAGCATTACAATTATTATAATTTTAAAAAGACCACAGAATATATATACCCGTCTCCTCAGGACCTTGGACTCTGAAGCAGGACAATCTTGAGTTCAAGACCATTCCAGGCTAAGTAGTAAGACCCTACATAAAAAGATAAACAAAACCCAACAAACAATGAAACAAGGAAGTAACAAAGATGTGGGATGGTGAATGTACTTCTTCAGTATTGATAAGAATGTAAAATGGCACAGGGACTAAGAAAAACAGTATAGAGTCCCCTCCAAGGACAAATAAAGTGATCACATGACTCAGTATCTCACTTCTAGATATAGAGACAAAATAATTCAAAATGAGAGCTCCAAGAACTCTTTATTCTCATCATTTTGAAGGATTATTGACAATGAATGACCCAGAGATCCATGGCCTCAAAATCCATGGCAGATGAATGGACAAGGGTCATTTGAGAATATGATTCTTTTTTTAATTGGATTATTTGGTGTGTTGATGTCTAGTTTCTTGAGTTTATTTTTTTAAATGTAGTTCAGAAGTCAGCTCTCTGTCGGATTTGTGGTTGGTAAAGATCTTTTCCTATTCTGTAGGCTGCCATTTTGTCCTATTGATGATGGTTTTTGCCTTACAAAGCTTTTTGGTTTCATGAGGGCCACTTATTAAGTTTTTGTCTTAGTGTCTGTGCTATCGTGTCCTGTTAGGGGAGTTGTCTCCTGTGCCAATGCATTCAAGCCTATGTCCCACATTCTCTTCCATCAGGTTCAATGTCTCTGAGTTTATGTGGAGGCCTTTGATCAACTTGGACTGGAGTTTTGTGCAGAGTGATAGACGTGGGTCTATTTGCATTCTTCTACAGGCTGACATCTAGTTAGACTAGCACTATTTGTTGAAGAAGTTTTTCTTTTGTCCATTGTATAATTTTGGCTTTTTGGAAAAATAAGGTGTCCATGGGTGTGCGAATTTACATCTGGGGTTTCAATCCCATTGATATACCTGTCTATTTTTATGACAATAGCATGGAGTTTTTATTACTATAGACCTCTACTAGAGCTTGCAATCAGGAATGGTGATACTTCCCAAACACCCGCTTCTACCTGAATAGAAACTGAAGAGGAGTGAGTGGGGGCTGCAAACAGAGAGGATGTAGGAACAACTGGGAGGTGAGAAGGGAGGGTAAATTTTGACCAGGTGTAAAATAAATAAATAATAAAAGAAAATATGAAATCCAAATTAAAAAGGATATTATTCATCCCTAAAATGAAAAGACATTCTGATACATACTGTTATATTGATGAACTTTGAGGACATTATGCTAGGTGTCATAAGTTATCCAGAAATACTGCATGATTCTGCACATCTAAAGAATATAAAGTAGGACAAACCATGTAAACAAAAAATAAAATGATGGTTGCTAAGGGTTAGGCTCTGGGGAGTGGAAATTAGAATTAATAAATAGAAATTTAGATTTGCATGATGCACACCTGTTTCACAACGATGTGGCTATACTTAGAACCACTCAAATTCACACTCAAAAAGGTTTAAGGTGACAAAATTAATGTTATAATTTTTACAGCAATTAAATATCCTGTTTGAGTTTTAAATGATTATAAACTTTCACAGGAGGTATGGGGCTAAGATAAAAATGTATTCTTGTTATGAGCATTTAAACTAAGGATATTTATCCAAACGAATAACTTAACATTTATACCAAAACATTAACCAAACTATAAATACAATAAGTTGCTTCCTTTCTGTACATGATAACTTTTTTCTCAAATCTGATTATAACTTGTATCCCTTGATCAATATTTCCACTCTCTGTACTCTGCCACGGTTCTGCATAAACTAATGGATGGTGCACAAGCTGCGTCACACACGCCCCCCCCCCCAACTACACACCACACACACCTACACACATCACAAACACACGCACACACAGAGACACATACATACATATATAATACATAATACATACATACATATATCATACATACATACATACATACATACATACATACATACATACATACATACATATAAACCAATCGCTAGCTATGAGAAAGATGCTCTTCTTTTATCTGTAACAACACGGAAGGAACTAAAGACCACTATGGAAAATCAAATCAGTCTCAGAAGGACAATTGTTCATAGTCTCACAAACTGAATTTAAAAGGTTTGTTTCATAGAAGGTAGGAGGAGAAAAGTGATTAATTGCATATTTTAAAACATAAAAATAATGTGGAGTAGAAGCATACATAACCTCAAAACATTTCTGCAAAATAATAAAAATAATTAGAAAAGTTTCTATTAAAAATTGCATATCAATCAACAGAAGAAATGAACCAGATTCTTGGCTTATTCTCTTTATTTTATGAGTTAAATTGTTTATAAGTATTAAGTAGTCTTCAAGGCTGGGTGCCTCAGTGGTCCAATCAGGCCCAGAATACCTGTAGAGTTCTTGAGGCCTCCCCACCGTCAGTATGAGGTGGAATCTTGAAGAAGTGGGTTCTACAGTTGTGAAGGAAGCAGCAGCTGCAGCAGCCGCAGCCACACAGGCCAGACAGAACCACAGTGGGAGTGAAGGCCAAACAAAGAACATATCCTTCTTCCAAGCCCCTTTATCTGGGTGTCTCCCACATCAATTAAGACAGGACAGTGACCCACGAATGGACCCACAGGCTGTCTTCATGTGGATAATCCCTCATTGAGACTCTCTTTGTGGATGTTCTTAGACTCTGTCACACTGACAAAGGTAAACTTTAGAGGTGCTAAAAGCACCTATTACTCCGTTACCCCAGTAACCTGAGTTTGGTCTCTGGATTCCCCGGTGGATGGATAGAACCAATTCCGGAAAGCTGTCCTCTGACTTTCATCCATATTCTGTGGTATGTGAACATTTTTTACTCACACATTTTTCACAATAATGATAAAAATTGAAATATAAAATAAAATGTATAATAAATGCTACTCAGTGTGTTGAATAACAAAATTTAAGAAGAACAGACTACAGGTTAATAGTTTGGTTTTTTTTTTTTTGCTGTTGTTTAAATTTTTCCCGAAAGGCTAGATAAGCATTTATTAGTACAATTTGTAAAATAAAATGACTTTAGCTTTAGAAAGTCAGACAGTAATTGTTATTTTAAATTATGTAACAATATAAAAGGAAAAGAATCACATGTCTGAGGGAGATACTGACAGGACAAACCTCCAGGACTCCCACCTATTGTAGCTAAAAATATTGGAGATTTTCATGAGGATTCAGAAGGCAGAATATTTTGTCTGTCACTCAGATGCTAATGATGTCTTGTTAGCTACAACAGACCTGAAACAAAAAGGTCACGTTACCGAGCAAATCTGTTTTATCTTATCCAAGACACTAATAAGTTGAAAGAGAAATTTTTGAAATTAGAGAAATGATAAAGTATAGCTACAATGTAGCCCAGACATTAAACCTTTTAGTTATTAGGGTCTTGAGATGGAGGCAGAGGGTGCCTTGAAATAAGAACCAACACGGAGCTACATTTTCAGCCTTGCCATGATGGATGGAAATCATTAGGTGACCTGGAGTAAAGAAGCTGGCACACAGGGGATCTAAAGAAGGGCAGTATTTTATATTAGAAAAATAGGCTCATTAAACACCTCCCAGCAGTGAACAGTGTAGTTTAAGTTTCCCTCAATTTAGTTTTGAAAAAAGTGTGCAGGGAATTATTCATGTGTTGACTTTTCTTTGGTTTAGAATGAGCATGGGATTGGCTTCCTTTCGAAGTTGAGTTTAGAATAAATTGTGAGGGAGACAGCACCATTAGTTCCGAAAGCACAGTGATGAGTGACTTGTGGCACTACCACATACCACATGCTTTCATTGCACCCGTGGTTGCCACCATGATATGCCCCAGATGAAAGCCACACATACATTGCTGAAACCCAAGGACTCAAAGAGCACACATGCCAAGGGTTATAGGTTTATTTAAAGATGATTATATATGACTCATTACCATCTAACTAGTTTTGAGCTCTGAATATTATAAATATTCATATTAACGTTTTTGGGTAATTTGTCAATCAAACATGTTTTCATGGTAGAATCCAGCATTCTATCATCTCAGAACCACTGCTGATTGACAAGACTGGTTATTACAGGATTGGAGAATGAGGCTTAGGTAAGTTCCCATTGAAAGCAGCCTTTTCTTCCAAGAAGGCCATCTATCCACTGGGGCATGCTCCACCCTACTCCTTTTCCAGTTTCATATTACATCATCAGTTAGTTTCCTTTCTTAGATTTCTTTCTGTTTATCACTGAACAAATTAGATCTCTAGTTTCTAACGTATTACTTTTTATTACATGTCATTATATTTCTCTAACTATGCCACCCAAATTTATAGTAAAATTTATAAGTTTTATATGTTCATATTACATTTCACTAGTTTATAAATGTTTCATATTCCTCTTATTAGTTTGTGAGAGTCAGAAAACTGCCTGCTTCCACATGGCCATGTTCTCCAACCTCTCTAAACAATAAATACTTCTGAGGCCCTTTCTTCCTGGGAATCAGCAGGAAAATTAATAAATGTGGTAATGACAATTCTGTGTCAACACTGCAATCCACTGTGTTGCTCAGATGTCAAAATATGAAATCAGTAGAAAGATTATTGACTGATTTCTTCCTGTAGTTGATGCCAATGCCTTTAATTAAAGACATTATCATCAAACCTGTTTAGTTATCTTACAATGTTTATCAAAAGGCATTTTCCACATATACTAATCTTCATGATCGTTAATGAGAGAAAAATTCTCTCATGAAAACATAAAAGAATAACATTAAGTTTTAATTTGACATAATATTTAAAGTCCAAATAAGAGGGTTTCTTTTTGGCTTTTTCATTTTGACAATTTTTAATCTAATCTATTAATTTTAATCTATTTAAGCTTTTCGCTTCTTTTTAAGTGTTCTCTCTGTGAAAGATGAACCTGGCTGGATGTTGAGGTAGAGAGATTCAGTGAGGAGCTGAGGATAGTAAAACATGATTAAGGTGTATTGCATAAAATTTTTTAGCATATAAAAGAGTGGAGTGGCTAGTTAAATTTGAGTGAATGGCTTGAAAATGTAGTTCCTATTTGTTGTTTAAATTTAATTGTTTAAATTTAAATAAGCTAGCTATAGACATATATCTCCAATAAATACATGCTGCTATTTATCATCTAATATTTGCAATGCATATTTCAGCCTCTATCTGTAAACTGGTATTAAAATATAGATGTAATTCTTTTATAGTAACATAACTGAATCCCCATCAGATGTATAGTTAAATTCTAACTACTTAATTGGTGTCATCTTCTAAAGTACACTGAATGCAATTAAAGCATTTGAATAACTATTTTAGCTGAAGTGTAAAACATAATCAGTCATCCCTGATTCAGGTGCAATTTTCTATAGGTGGTAATTACAATTAAACATTAAGACGTACAACACTTAAAAAATACATATCCTTGTATATGTACCAGTTTACATGTAGTGCTTTTCAGATTTAGGGGAGAGTTAGGCTAGAAACATAGGAAGGAAATACGCCTGCAGGACAACCCATGGGGCCTTGAACAAAAGACTAACCTGAGATTTAAATTCACTAAGCTTTCACAGGCCTTGATTTGTAGATTATTTTCTTATAAATAGTACAAAAATCTCTCCTATAAGAAAGAGACCTCCTTCCTCACGGTCCTTAGAGGGCTGACAGAATGCACTAGAGCATGGAAGCACTCAGCTTTCCACCAGCAGAGGCTGTGTAAATGGCACATTTCCCTTCTTTCTGTGTATACCCAGCATACTTTGTTCAGTTAAACTGCAATACAACATTACCCTTAAATGAAAAGGAGAAATAAATTGTCAGTGATGTCACTTCAATCTGGAGAGGTGAGTTGCCATGGTAACGAGAATATCATCATACTTTTCTCTCCAGTTAGGCAGTGACAGAAACACACTTCACCTACTGAAATCAGTATTAAAAAATGTCTCAGGTGGTGCTGACATTGGTAGCTTTTTAAAAGAACTTGCTGGGGACTAGGTCTACATCAAGGCTTATAATTCTCTACTGCTTGCTGACGGAAGAGATGTGGGCTCAGGGGGAGAATTTCTCAATGTGCAAGACTAGTCTCTTGAAGCTTCCCTCAGGAGCTCTTCTGGCTTGGACGATGGTTCTGATCACAGTGAGAGAACACTTTCGAGTTCTGTCAGATGCTTCCATTTTCAGCACTTGTTAAAATAAATGCAGCATTTATGAAAAGCAGTACAAATAGAGGTAATAGCATTAGAAAAATCCTTCGAGCTGCATTTTATTTTTAAAGCTTTATTTCTATTATTTTTAATCACATGTTTGCAAATATGCACACGGCAGGGTTTGGGGGCTGCTAAGTACACATGAAGATAAGACAACAGTGTTGACAGACATCCAATGCCCCTAGAGATAGGATTACATGTGTGTGCTCTTAATTCGCAAGCTGTCTCTCCAGCCCTATGTTGTTTATGTGATGAAACCTTCTAGGTTTCAGGCTGATAACAGTAATGAGATCTGTCTTTTTAGGCCTGGAGAGATGGTCCTGTGGTTAACAGCAATTGATGCTCTTACAGAGAGTTTTCATTCTATTCCCACAGTCACAAGGAGACTCACAACCACCCTTATCTATAGTTCCAGAAGATTCTACACCTTTGCTGGCACCACAGGCACCAAATGCATATGTGGTGGCCACATACACAAGAAGGAAAAATAGATCTGCAAATAAAATAATAACATACCTTAAAAAAAGATGTACCTCTATTATTTCTTCTCTGTTCCGGTGGGTTTACTGAAAATATGTATTACATTTTTCTTTCTACATAATCTTTCTTTTTTGAATTTTTAGTTTTATTTTTTAAAGTACTTAGTTTTCTGAAATAATTCCTGGAGTAACTATAATCTATTCCCATTGTATCACTTTATAAGAAAATCCTGGTGGCTTTAGAAAGGGTACAAACATATTAAATAATAAATTAGTATCAACAAATAAAAGGTAGAACATCAATTAAATGCACAATAGGACAATAATTCTGTAAAACTTTACAAGCAAACACATTAACATAGACCCACAATAGCACTGGTGACATGTGTAGAAACACTACATCATTCATGGAGTAAATGGATGGCAAAGGTCATGGGGACTTTTGCTCTGTGTTTCATGTTTTCCAAATATCATAAATGTGTGTTCAATTTGTTTCTAAATTGAATTTTTGGGGAAGGGTCTCATGGTGTACCCCTGGTTGGCCTGGAATTTACAATGTAGACAAGGCTGGCTAGGAACTCAGGGATCCATCTAACTCTGCCTCTAGAGTGTGATGATAAAAGTTACGTGCAGCCTCACTCGGTGTAATATATTTTATTTTTAAAAGGTAAATATCAGTAAGAAATTTACACATGATCTATGAACTACCTCAGCTTTTAGAATTTGATGGTTCAGAGATAAGAGCCCCATAAGTACAGGACAAGAATTTCAAAAGTATTTCTTTTGTGATAAAGAGCACATTTATATATGTTACATAAATTTGGAAATTAAAAATGATGAAAAGGCATGTTAAATATTAAAATAAAAAATATAATAGTTTCTGATTTTATTTTAAATGCTTCTCTTTCCTTTCCTTCCTCCAGTCTGCCTTAACTATTTATCCCCTATACATTTTATAATCATTTTAATCAATATTCAGGAACTGAATTATATCTATAAATAAAGTCCATAAAAATAATAATTTATAGGATTGTTTTCCTAACTTACATATTTAGACTCATCAGTGTTTCTATAGAATCCTATAATTAACTGAGTAAATCCATATTTTGTCTAGATTAATGCAAGAACTTTATTTTATTTTCTACATTTTATAGAAATGCTGTCTTATTGAATTGCTCAAATCAAAGTTGATGTGGTCATTCGTAACCCAGTTATCTCTGACCTGTCATTCTCTGATAGAAATGTGTATTAAATGTTTTCCTCTGCAGCAGGAATATATCAATTATTTTGAGTTAGTCTGTCAAGTCTGAGTTATTTAAGTTGTGTATGCCTGTTGTGATCATGATCTTATAGAAAATGGGAACTTTTATCAGCATGTAGCCAAGTTTATCTTAAATAGTATATTTTTGTCACTAAGCCCAATTGTTATGTCACTGCTGAAGTCACATGAGTTTGTTGTGGGCTTCAGCCTGGGGACTAGCACTGGGGTAGGACCTTCCATGTGTACATTGCTGATTTGTTTTCTGTCTAGTGTTATCCTCTTAATTTAAATTTGTATACAGTATATTTTGATTATGTTTTCCTTCTCCCCCAACTTTATCAGACCCTCTTCCTCACTTTCCCACCTAGCCTAATCTATGTCTCTCTTTATCTCTCAAAAACTACCTCATGAAAACACAAAAATGAAACTAAGAAACAATAAACTTCACAGTGAACATAAAACAGCTTGAAACACATACACACAACACCAATAATAATAGTAATCCTGACTCCCTCCCAAAATTTTCATGGAGTTTGTTTTGTGTTGACCAACTACTTCTGACCGTGAGGCCTACCCTGTGAGAATCCATTGGAGAAAACGGGCTTATCCTTTGTCAGTAGAAATCTGTTGCAAGTAACTTCTCTGTTAAGGGTCCCATTCACTACTGGGACCTCATCTGGCTTGACCTTCAGTAGGTCTGGTGGTACTTACACTTTGAGAGCACACTAAATTGTACTCCTCTGAAAATTTGTATGCTGAAATCCTAACCATTGATGGTAATGGATTTGGAAAAGGGACTCAGGGAGATAACAAAGCTTAGATGAAGTCATAAGGGTAGATCCCTAAGGAGAAGAAGAAAGAAATTTCTTCCTTCCTGACTTCACGAGGCAAAGACAGTATTAAGGAAGATACCACGGGAAGCCAAATGATTGCCAAATAGCAGAAGAGTTAACATTAGAAGCCAGTCATAGTGGCATGTGAGTCTTGAACCATTTAGCTTTCAGAAAAAAAGTAAATAAATGGATTTCTGTGATTTGAGCTGCCCAGGCTATAACTTTATTTGAGCAGCCATAGCCAACTGAGAACAGATCATTACTGACGCAATAACATTTTAAATTTGATTTTTATTTTGAGGTAGTTTGGTTATGTCTATCATACACAAGATGTGGTTTACAGTTATACATCCTTAGGGACATTAATTTCCTCCCCTCAATGCTCATGTGCAACCGAACAAATTCATCTCTGGACTGTTGGGATTGGGATGGAGCTATTTGGAAAACAAAGTTAACAGCTGAACGGTTTCTCTCATCATGAATACAAGAAGGGAAACTGGAAAAATAAAAATTAATATAATGTAATACAATAAAAGTTATAGAAAGACAAGAAAGGGGAGAAAGTAGAATGAACAGGGAGAAATCAACTTAAAAAGCTGTATGAAAAATCAGAAAATCCCTAGGAACAGCCACAATGGGTGTGCTTTGAGCCACTTGGGGGAATGTAATGAAAGCCACTGACAGATACAGGAGCAGTTACTTCCAGTAGACAGGTAGTACTGTACAAATGTTTGTCCAGTTAACATTTTTGAACAATAAAATGATCATTTCAGGGAGTTATTATTGCCTTTTCTAAAAACCTTACCATAAACATGAAAATGATCAGTGATATAAGGCTATTTAATTTTAATTAATAGTAAGTATAATTAAAAACAACTTTATGATTGGATTTAAGTTTCAAGATGAAACTCACACCTCACACCATTACTGGGGTCAAGAACGTGTGAACAGATTGAGTATAGGTCCTATGTAAGAGCCTGTTACAGTTACTCTGCTACATAAACATAGCATTGAACTGACCCTGATGTCTTATGCTCATACTCATGGGCTAGGGTATCTCTAACAACTAAGATCAGAGCAACACTTTTCAGAATATGTTGATAAACAACTGCTCAGGGTGTAGAGAATAAGAGATTGGAGAATGCTAAGACATAGTTGGATATCTGTATCATGCCCTTCTCCACAAAACACGAAATCACTGTGGAAGAAGGTGTGGAATGATCACATTTCTGTAAAATATTGTCAGACCTTAAAAGCAACACACCAATTATTATTTGTTTTTAATAAATAATTAAACTAGAAAGCACAGTCATTACTACTGAGCATTCCTTATTTTATTCCAATTTTTATTATGTGTTATCCATTTTAAAGTAATATTTTCCTCATTTGGTTACCACAGGTGCTATCTTTTAAACAACTATTTCCTTTGCTATGCTATATTATAAACAATCTCAATCTATAATCCTTAAGAGTCTCTTTTACCATAATACCTGTAATAAAAATTTAGTCAAGGTCATATAAAGCCCTGTAATCTCTTCTCTATATTATCATGCCCAGGGGGTTCTCCTGACTATAAAGATATATAAACACAGGACTAGCCTATTTCCTGTGAGGAAATATATTTGACTTCATTTAAGTAAGAGACAAGAAAATATTGTGCAATATATAGATTTCAGAGAAAGTATTGCCGTCTGAGTTACATTTAATTTTTTTTTTTCAGAGAGAAATCGCAGACTATACCACACATCAAGAATCATCACTAGATGAAGTTGCAACCCTTTTAAATGAAAACATCGTCCTAGAAATTCCATGAGGAAAGAGGTTTGGAAAGATTGCTATTAGTCTTTGTTAACTCCAGGGAGTGAGGCCAGCTCTCACATCAGCCAGAAAACAGATAATAACTCAAGAGTTCAAGGTGTCTTTGAAATCAATTATTTTCCTCTTAAATCTTAATAGATGATTTCTGTGCTATGAACATAAATTATCATGGGGGATAACATGGATATTAAAACTGCTCATGTCTGTAACAGGCACTATGGAAGACTAGGTCTAGCTTCCACATCCTTTTTGCTATCAATTCCAAGAGGCCCTTTAATCTCCTCACCATGATGTATGGTAACTGGAGAGAAACTATAGCTCAACTGTTTAGTTGCTTAAAAAAATAGTTTGTTTCACCCTATAAATATGTCCCCATAACACTATAATTTTTCCATTTTATTTTTCCACCAGAATCCTAAATTTTTTGGTTTTAGTCAAAGAAAATCTATGACTGTATTGTTTTGGTTGAATTGCACATGTACCGTTAGGAAGCTCCCTAATGTCTGCATTCAGAGACTGAAGGCTATAGGCATTAGCTCCTGAAAAATGTTTCCTGGGTATCTATAACATTTTCAAGTAAATTATGGCTTTTGTTTTATTTAGAAAATATTGTATATCTACATTGTTACCACAATACTATGAAAATGACTCAAATCACTTATTGTGATTTAATTATTTTATGAATATTTTATTCCATATATGTAAGTGTTTTGTTCTCATGTTTGTATGTGTACTATGTATGTGCCTTTGCTTGGAACTAGAGTTGTAGAAGGCTGTGAACAAACATGTTGGCTCTGGTAGTTAACCTGGGTCCTACAGTAGCAACAAGTGCTCTTACTCAGTTAGCCACCTCTTCCCCCCTACTTACTGCAACCTTTGCATTATGTCTTTATTGATATTTGACAAAGCCAGCAATGTATACTAAGCCTAACAGCACAGTGTGTCTTGCAATAATATATACACATAGTGTATCTTGGTCCACAACAATTTCACTACCTTAGTACACTGGCTATTTTCTCTTCTCAATCGATTCTTCTTCCAACAATGTAACAAGTATTCAGTCTCCTATAAAATTTTCTAGTTGAAAATTTTTGTTTTACTTCAGACAAATTGATTGTTAAAATATATGTCTATAGGTCAGGTTTCCTCCGTTGACCATCATGGTGATCTAATCTACCTTGTTGTATCTGTTAAGTTTCTTCCAGGGAGTTTCAGGGTGCAGGTCTTGGAATAGTTGAGTGAAATTTTGGCTAATCATTTTCTGCCAAGAAATAAATATGTAATACTGCAAGTTCAAAGTACATACATGTTTTATCAATTGGGGTACTGTGTATGTAGAGTCTCTCTCTCTCTTTCTCTCTTTTTCTGTGTGTGTGTCCATGTGCGCACACATACAGGAACGTGTACATGAATGTCATATGTCAGTCTTGGCTACCATTCCTCAGTAGCTGCCCACCTTGTGATTTTGAGGCAGCGTCTCCCATTGGGACCCTGAACTCATCATTTATGATAGGCTGTTGTACTACTAGTGAGTTTCAGGGATCTGTCCATCTCTGTATCTCAGTGCCGGGATGAGAGGAGCTTGTCACTATGTGGGACCTAACATGTGAGAGCTAGAGATTAGACCAAAGGTCCTCATGCTTCCATGCCAAGTCCTTTACTGAAGGCGCTATCTTCCCAAACCCTTAATTTTTAACCTGAGATATTACTTTTATTTTTGAATTTTAAATTTTTGGGTTTGCTCTTCATGGTGAACTTGATTGGACTGACAGAGGCCTAGGAGATTAGTAAAACATAAAAACATACTTTAATCTTTCTGTGTCTCTCTGTTTCTCTCTCTAATTCCTGGCTGTGATGATGTGAGCTACTTTTCTGCTCCTTGCTGTGATAAACTTAACCCTCTAGAACCATGTGCCAAATGAAGTCTTTTCTCCCCTAAAGTTTCTGTCAGTTGTTAGTTCACAGTGCAGAGAGAGTCCACCAAGCATGTCTGTGGGAGGGTCTCTGATTCAGAAAATCTCACAGACTAACAAGTTAGCAGTTCTCTATCAGATTATTAAGGTATATATGTCAGTAGTCATTTGTAGAGCTTCATAAACCTAATCTCGTCAATCAGACAGGCAACCTTTGTATCTCCCTTAGAAACTAAAGAATGACGCTTATCCCATTGCTGGATACAAGCTCATATTCAACATGTGATGCTTATTTTGAATCAAAGCTCTCATGTTGTTGTTTGATCTGTAATCTCTCCCTTTAACCCAAAGGCAGCGCTGCACAAATATTCATTTTAAATTACTAATTCTGAGTACCATACTAAGTACATAGGAGGTATTCACTAACAGACAGATACTTGGTAATAAAAGTCATATATATTTGACAGGATTGTAATTTATTTCTTGATTTGTGATATTAATTCCACTATTAAATTGTTTATATCTGTATTTTGAGTAACTGTGGTAATTTGAGTATTTTATCTAAATAATCATTTATTTTTTTCCTCATGACCCCTGCTATAATATAATATTTAAGGAATACTTCTTTGTACCAGAGGAAACACTATTTGAAACTAACGGCAAAAGTAATGTTAAAAATGTATTAGAGATATTCATAATGAGAGAAAATGAGGCACCAAAATTTATTTACTTTTCTAGAGATTATAACTCGTAACTGCATGGAATGCTATGGGGCTCTTTGTTACAAAGTAAGAGAAACTACAAAATGTACTTGTGTTTCTAGTGGGGATGCCATGAAATGATTAGCTAAAGATGTCTAGAAATGTTCCTAGAATTAAACACAATATAATTGATGATCCTTTTTTTTGGTCCTAAAATTGACTCAGAAATTTCCTCTCACAATAGAGGTGACTTCCGGTAGCACATCTGAGAGGTAAGAGAGGTCCATTTACTATCTGAGTCATCTTCTCAAACCGGTTCTAAAGATACTTCATTGTAACCCCTACTGTTTAGATTCATGAATTGTTTACAAAATTATAAGTTAGAATTTTAACATAGAGTGCTCCAAAAAAAAAAAAATAAGTGTGTGTGTGTGTGTGTGTGTGTGTGTGTGTGTGTGTGTGTGTGTACGCACGCGCACAAGACATTTATGCGAGATCGCACATGCAAGTGTGTGTGCTTGTGGAGACTTAGAATTCTGACCCACTTCCTGGAGCCCTAGCAATTACCTGGCCTGCCCAGTGTCCTGACATCAAGCTCCCTTTAAGAACAGTCTCCGCCCCTTCCTCCCCGACTCCTCTCCCTTCAGGAGGTTGTGAGCAATTCTGCTTTTGTTTCTCTTTTCTCTCTCTCTTCCCTCTCCCCCTCCGTCTAATATTTTTCATCTGTGTGTAGCCTGTAATATGTGTCTCTTTGGCACCCACTGCTGCCTGCCTCCACGGTGCTCGCTGGCTTCGATCTGCCAGGTACTCTCCAGCTGTATTACAACAGTCTGGACATATATATTGGGTGTCTCTCTTCATCACTCTGGACCTTGTCTTTGAAACAGGGTCTCTCTGCTTATCAGCTATCTAGGATGGCTGCCAGTTTCGAGGATTTGCCTCTTCCTTCCCATCTCTGCTCTGCTCCATGCAAAGACTAGGGATGCCTATGACTGCTGCTGCCTCTTCCCCCCATGTGTTCTGGGAACCACTCAGGTCCTTATGTTTAGGTAACAAGATACTTTACTGGCTGAGCTATCTCCAAAGCCCCATATCTAAATATTTAAGCATCCTTCTCAATGTAAGCCTGTACTTAACGTCTATTTTCCATCTGGATATATAGTTATCTTTAAAATTTGCTTTCAAATTTAACCGATAAACAGTAGCACCAGGCACAGGGCCTGCTAGATGGGGTCTTAACGTTTAGAAGAGAAGAAAACACATGTCCCCATTTCTAACCTAGAAGCTAGCTACAACTGATAATCGCTGTTTAAGGTAAAGTTAGTTCTCTCCAGTAGAGTCTCACCGGGAGAAGACGACACATTTAAACTCTGAAGGGTAGGGTACATGACAGCAGTAGATGGCTGACACAAAATGATCTTAGTGTCATCTTTGGAGGTTCTTTGTCTCCTAATGTTTTTTTTTTCCATTTCTTTCTCCTTACAGGTAGATTATGGCTTCTGGCTGTGTGTTTTCACGGGACTCCCCCGTGTGCCGAGTAAATCTCTGTATTTGTGTGCGTTCCTCATGCTTTTTCTGCTCCTTCTCTTTCATCCTATTCTGACTTTGGCTTGGTTTTATTATATTTTTAAATGTTTATTTTATTTTATTATTATGCCTACTTGTTTTCTAAGGAGAGTCAGGAAGAGGCTCCAGATGCGAGAAGGTGGGATGAGAAGTCAGCAGAGGACAAATCATAATTAGAATATATTTAATTAGAAAATCTATTATCAATAAAAGAAAAAAGGAAAACTACTTTAATGGTAACGATCCTAACTCTGAAATGACATGAGTAAATTATTCATTCTTAAGACTCTTTAAGAATCTCTTTATTTTTCCTAAGGATAATGCTCCATTCGAATTTATGCAGTTTTACGAACATTAAGGGCATATATTTACATTTATAATTATATTCAGTAAGTTCTTAATTAATAAATAATCAAACATATTTTCTGAAGTATTTAAATGTGAATACTCAAGAGTAATGATACTGAAAACCAATATTGGCAATAACACTTTTGAAGCTAAGTTTTACATTCTGCTTTTGTTGCTGTGTAACTATGGTGCCAGAATGAAGAGAATACTTCCTGCCTGTTCAATTTCAACATGATTTTTCTTAATGACAGCAAACATGTAACAACAATGGGCCCTGGAAATAAGGTAGGTTCAGCTAGATTCTTCTCCTCCAAATTCACGTGGAACCACAGAAACATCATTGGTGCAGCAGTGTGAACAGGGGGGGCCTTGTGTGAAGCTGCTTGGGCCAATGAGTGGAAACCTTCAGGAATGGTTTATTGTTTAGTTACTGTGAAGTGGGTTGCTGTCACATAGCAGAGATCCCCTTTGTGTTTTGATTTTTTTCCTGTGTTCTCTTGACATTTTACTTCTGTCTTGAAGGATACATTCTAATCTGGAAGTGAATGCCTTTCTGCCTTCAGAACCATGGCCTTAATCAACCTACTGTTCTTTCTCTCCCTCTCTCTTTCTTCCTTCCTTTCTTTCTTTCCTTCTCTCTCTTTCTTTGTTTATTTCTTTTTTTGTTTCTCTCTCTTTCTTGCTTCCAGGTTACACAGGGTCAACTATTCTGTCCTACCAATGACATAGATATACACAAATGTGAAGCTTACCTCATGCTGTGGACAGCACACGTATGAAGCTATTAGACTGTGTTGTCCCATTTATAAACTGAGCCATCCGATATCTTATCTCAGTAAAACGACTGATATTGTGTGATAGAGTAAGAATTATCAGTGGTGTGGATAAATGGACATAATGTTTACATGGATACATAGATATTTCAAGTGTCTTCTGGTAGGTGATAAAGAGATCCACCATGGGCCAAGAAGACTAATGCTAAACATATGGTTGAAGGGAAGCTCTGAGTCAGTACAAAATAGCTGACGCTGGATGGATGTCTAAAGCAAACAGTGATGTAATCTGTTAATTTAACTCTTCCTGGAAGAAAGTGACTTTTGTTTGAATTTCATATAAATATGACCTTGAGGTGAGAGGCCTCACTTTTTAGCCTTTGCCATCACCAGCTTGCCTACCTGTAGGCTTACTTGATTATTTCTATGTGACCTATGTGCCAGTGCCAATATGTGCCTATTTCTGCCTGTGTGTGGTTTGTGTGCTGGTGCCTGCGAGTGTCCAGCAGCCCCTAGATAGCAGCCTGTGTGGCAACCTTCTCTCTGAGTGGAGACAGGATTTCTTATCTATGATTCCTCACATGCTCTGCAGCCTCCTGTGGCTTTCCCCCTTTCCAGGCACTGGAGCACAGACCTCATACACATTCATCCTTTTCATCTCTTCATCATCCTTTCTATAAAATTATATTAATGAAGTAATTCAAAAGTAAAAATTGTCTTATGCTCAAAGATATTTGTAAGAGACACAAGCTAAAAGTGATCTGGATGCTTCACAATCTTGATATTTGTGATAAAGTTGAACATATTTAATAAATAAGACGTATCTATTTCAAGACTATTAATGAAGGATCGATGATGAGTTCATGGCAACACTTTTATTTAAATTTTAAAAATAAATATAAAGCACCTGTATATACACTTTCAATTAAATAGAAAGATACAGAAAAGTAGTGGAAATGTATTAACTAAAATTTTACTTCTCAGCAGTGAAAACAAAGGTCAGTTTTCATGGTTGTTTTAGGTCTTACCTCTAATACTTTGCTGTCATTTTTGAATTACAAACTTATTAACTATTTGTATTTTAAAATTATTTGGTGTTTACTGTTTTTCTACTAGTGTCTTTAAAACCTTTTGTTGCAGAACTACAGAGGATTTATATCAGTCACTCTTGGAGATCACAGTTAATTTTTCACTCTTTTCTCACCTCCCCCTCCCTTCTCTCCGACACACATTTCCTTACACCTCAAGTTTTGCTGTTTTGTGACACCGAATTTTAGGAGCAAGAAAATAATGTGTGCAGATACTAAGTGACATTAATTTCTTTCCAAATGGCTGGTGCAATTGCAGCAGAACCCAAGGCTCACCTAAGCTCAGTCTAGTCCTGTCCACATAAATCAAGTATCCATCTTGCTAATCACATAGTGTCTGAGGCATCCTTTCTCCATGGTAACTCCCTGTTTTCCCTAGATAAGCACTTTCTATTTAAGGCCACAGCTGGTGGGACAGCCTCAGCCTGACTGACCCAGTTGGATGCATGCATGTTCTGCATTCTGAATTGAAATGCTTCTGCTGAAATAAAACGTTAATTAAGTACCCATGTAAGCACTTTGTCAACATATTTTTAAAAACAAGATTGGCTCACAAAAGTGTATCTTTCGTGAAAAAAAAATAGCACCAGTAAAGACAAATAATATGTGATGTCCCAAAACTGAGTGGCGAGAGAAGGAAGCCATGGAAATGTCTGTGAAGTCCCTTCTCACAGATGAAAGGAAACAAGATGTTCTGCTTGGAGAAGGATCAGAGTAGACTGTATTGTTCATGTGCTAGAGCTGAAGTTTCTAAACTGGCACCGCACTGTGACCTCCTTCTAAAAGCTTCAAGAGTCTCCCCTCCCCTTCCCCTTCCTTCACTGTTACTGCATTGCCCTAATATCCCTATTCCTTAATCTACTCTTCCTCTAGTATCTGTCTAATCCTGTCTTGCCACTGATATTAGTGTATGCCTTAAATTTTAAGTGCTTTGAGATAGTTAACTTGATTAATAAACATTCTTTGGGTTAATTATGCCGATGTCTGTGTACCTTTGGAGCAGCAATTCTCAATATTTCTAATGTGTGACCCTTTAAGACAATTCCCATATTGTGGTGACTCCCCAACCATAAAATTATTTTTGTTGCTATTTTATAACTCAAATTTTGCTACTGTTATGAATTATAATGCAAGTATAATGTGCTTTCCAATGGTCTTAGGGAACCCATGAAAAAGAATCATCTGACGCATGAGGGTCATGACCCACAGGTTGAGAACCACTGTTCTAGAGACTGCAAAACAGCCTGCCTCTAAGAGTCAGAAAATTTTTTACCAGTGTTTATATTTATAAAGTAATGGGTTCAAAAAAGATGAAAATGAGACCTCATCATCTAAGCCACTCTGCTGTGACATTTGCAATTGATAATAACATCTATATAATTCACATTTTTCCATTTATTTCAAAATAGTATTCTAATCCTAAATTCCATTTCTGCCTATCCCTTTTAGTAAAACAAAATTTTCACATACATTGAAATGTTAAATTGAGTTCACTTCACCTCTTATGGAGTCCCCCAAGACCTCAGGAAAAGCCAGGGAAAAGGGTCAAAATTTATATTAAAAATTCCTTATAGAAAGCGCATGATATCCTTTGAGAATATTGTGTATAGAAGATATGTAGCACACATATATTGTATGTGACATTGTATATATATGATTATACACACACACACACACACATAACAAGTATATTTAACATATACCTACGCCAACTTTTAGCTAAATCAAAAAATATCAGAGGCGTGGGTTCAGACATTGCAGACTTGCCAATGAGGAAAGCTACATAGCCTAGCCATTGGCAGATTATGTTTCCAACACTGTTGAGGGGATTTCTAGGATCATGCACTTGGTCTTGGAGATCTACTTATTGTTTTCTAACCCTGCATTATCTCAAAGAACCTTCCCTGTAGTAACATGTGATCTTACTGAAAACCTTTGAATACTGCTTCACAATATAAAATGTCCAGGATACACAGGTAAGATGGGAGTCGGCTATTGGTATTCTTGACGTTCTCGGCCTACCAGGATATATTTTTATTTAATTTTATTCACCTCATCTTGACAAAATTATATTGTCATTTGTACTTCAGAAAATTTCAAGTTCCAAGGCTTTCACTTCCACTAGATATGATATCTTATCAATGACTTCATTGTTAAAATATACCTTGTTAATGATTTTAAGTATTTCTAAATTTAAGGGAATTTGATAGAGAAGGTTTGGGAGGAAGGCGGTTGGATCAAATTCTTGGCACTAGGCTGAAAATGTTCACTGGGGAAAAGGTGAGAATAATCCACTTATAGGCAATAATACAGCCTTAGGAAAATCACACAAGCAGGCAGCAGGCAGACATAGGCATCAAGAAAGCCTTAGGATAATATTTAATGTTCATAATACTTTCCACCTGCCATATCTGGGTATAAATTTCTGTTTTTATCTCTGAAACAACATATTAATTCATTATGATCATTAATTTTATGCTTCAGCTTGACTGGGTCACAGGATACCTAGCTATTACCTCCTTAAGCACCATTTCCAGGTATGGCACTAAGAGATTTCAGAACAGAGCAGCATTGGGACTTCCAGACACAGAAAAGCAGTAAAGAGCAGACAGTGCTCCCCAGTGCTCTCCAGTACACACGGCTTCTAGCCCTCAAAGATATGAACAGAATAAAGGATGATGGAAAGTCAAAGAGTTGGGATCTTTATCTCTTGTTCATGGTACTCCCGGTTTCTCAGGACTCACAACTAAATGGCGATACTCTCTCTCTCTCTTTCTTTCTTTCTTTTTTTTCTTTCTTTCTTTCTCTCTCTCTCTCTCTCTCTCTCTCTCTCTCTTTCTTTCTTTTTTCCATTCTTTCTGTCCCCTCTCCTTTTCTTTAATATTTTTAATTTTTAAAATTTATTTTACATACCAACAGCAGTTTCCCCTTCTTCCTCTTCTCCTATCTCCCTCCCCCACTGCTCTCCTCCATTCAGAAAAGGACAGGCCTACCATGGGAGTCAACAAAGCATGTTGTATCACATTGAGTCAAAACTAAGCTTCTCCCCCTGCATCAAGGCTGCGGGAGGCATCCCAGCATGGAGAATAGGTTCCAAAAAGCCAGCTCATGTACCAGGTCCTGGTTCTACTGTTAAGGGCTCCAGAAACATCTACGCTACATAACAGTCATCCATATGCAGAAGGCCTAGGTTGATTTCATGCACACTCCCTAGCTGTAGGTCTATAGTCTGTGAGCTCCTATTAGACTAACTCAGCTGTCTCTGTAGATTTCCCCATCATGATCCTGACCACCCCACACACACCTTGCTCATACAATACCTCATCCCTCTCTTCAACTGGACTCCCAGAGCTTGGCCCACTGTGTGACTGTAGATCACTGCTTCTGCTTCCATCAGTTACTTCTTGAAGGCTTTCTGTTGACAATTAGGGTAGTTGCCAATTTGACTACAGGAGAAGGCCAGTTCAAGCACCCTCTCCAGTATTGCTAGGAATCCTAGCTGGGATTATCCTTGTGAATTCCTGGGAGTTTTCCTCCCACCGGGCTTCTCTCTAACTCCCAAATGGCACTCTCTATTAAGATATTTCTTTTATTACTCTCCCCCTCAATCCTGCCCCAAGAGGATCCTTCATGTTCCCATAGCCTCAATTCCTCCTCTCTACCCTTCTTCATCCCCAGTTTATTTACTATTTCATCTAGTTCCTCTTCCCAGGGAAATCCATGCATCCCTTTTAGGGTTCTTCTTGTTACCTAGCTTCTCTGGATCTGTGGACTATAGTCTGGTTATCCTTTGCTTTACATCTAATATTCACTTACAAGTGAATAGATACCATGTTTCTCTTTCTGGGTCTGGATTGCCTAACTCAGGATTTTTTTCTGGTTCCAACCATTTGCCTCCAAATTTCATTATGTCATTAACTTTTACTACTAAGTAATTAATACTCAATTGTGTAAATGTACCACATTTTCTTTATCCATTTTTTTGGTTCTTATACAATAAAGAAAAGGAAGCATGTTTGGCAAATTGTTCTGTCATAACTTGATGTTTGCATGTAGAAATTAGAGCTCTTAGGTGCTTTTCATTTCTTTGTATGTTGATGTCTTCTTTAATTTATGCTGTTACTTTATTATCCTTGTTGGGCACACGTAGATAAGAATTGTCTATAAACTGTGTTAGTTATCAGGTTCCTGCAGGAGGTACAAAACTAAGTGTATGGATTCTACAAAGTTTTTATTTGTTGTTTAAAAGTATACCAAGATATGCAGAAACTAAAATTAAATTGTACCCACCTTATAAATTCATACAATGTTTTCTTTATTTAGTTTCTATGAGGAAGATTCTAAATATCAAGCACTTTCTTCAAATATAAATGTGAATACTCACTAAATTTATTGAGAAAAATTGTATCCTAAAAGTCAATGAGTAACATAGTTGAGAATATATTTTAGCACAACTACATATAGGATAAATAAATTTTATTATGTGATAGAAATTGCTAAAAATTTAAAATTTGAAAGTACTGGGTCTGTTTATGTGCAAACGTGTGACTTTGATGCAAATGGTTTATTTTCTGTGTAGTCTTTTTATCTTCTTATGTCTAAAATCTTGTTATCACGGCAGGTCCTAGTGATATTGGTCTTATATAAATTAAATTATCTTACGCTTTTATAATAACATAAAGCAACAGAAAACCTTTTAGAGATGCATTATTCATTATAAGTAATATAGACAATTTTAATCCACACAAACTGAAGATCTTTTCTATTGATGGTTTTTTATGTTAAAAATACCTTTATTTTCAAAATTAGGACAGAAAGAATTACTAAATTGACACATTCATAAAACAGTAAATATCTTTGGCTTATTTTCCCAGAAAATAAGTATCAATGACAAACTAGTAAGAAAAGGATATTTGACATTTTACTTTAAGTAAGTAATTAAAGTTTATCATTACTTATTCATACAATGGAGCTTTCATATATATTGTTAGCCCCATTTTAGAGATCCAGTAAACAGGAAAGCTTTGGTATTTCACACATCTATTCCAGCCTTGGTGTCTTAGGCACAACTCAAATACACACTCTGCTAAGAGGATGACTTTTTTATTTTTATTTTTTTCATCCTCTGCAGTAAGAGTCTTCTTCAAAGGTCTCCATGTCTTTAGGAAAAGCTACATTTCCAAGGATTTCAATATGTTTATGTAGACACTAATTTATGTAGTGTCTAAAAAGTGTGAGATATTTTAAGAAATGATCTGAAAAGGTAGTTATACTTTCCTCCTAGAAAAATTATGGCAGCTATACATTTATTAATTAATCCGAAGATGTGAGAAGGGAGTGAAGCACAATGGGGTAAAGCATTCTGCCTCTTCAGCAAAGATTTTGAGTTCCTGTATTTTCTATCCTGGTGACTAGAAAAGAGCAAGTGTAACTCAAAGAAGCACTTTCAGGAGGCGTGCACATGCATTTACCAAGTACAAACTAGTACATATTATCTCTCTGGGTGGCCAGAAATGAGGATATCACAGCTACCATATTGCACTCAGAGAGCCTCATTTAGACTAAATGAACAGAAAACAGTACTTCTAAAAAGTGTCTGGAGCTTGGGCAATAACTGTAAAATTAAGTCAGTGGGACCAGATGTTTGTAATTACATTGAAACTATTCAGAAGGCACCAAGAAACTGGTTCAGAAAAGTGAATAAGACTGAAGATTGATCGATAGGCAAGAGATTATTTACTCGACGGTCTTATGTAAATTTTTAGGTAAAGTGTTATCATGAATTATAATGATCTTCAAAAAATCATTTAAACCATATCAGATGAGTGAAATGATACCTTAATGTAGTTTTAAAAATTGCTTGTAGTTTAACAAAATTCTGCATTTCTTCCCATTTTTCCTTCTTTACTGGATGCTGTCATAGCATCTTTAATGGTCCTCTTAATTACAAATTTTATTACTAATCTATTTGAGAACTAATTTATGTAAATATTTCATGGTCATTCTTTCAGCATCAGGCTGAACTCTAAGAGGAATATATTTATTTAATCTTACCAAGGGCCCTGTGAGATATGCCTGCTGTTACCACATCCCCATAAGAGGAGAAGGTTGGCTCTCAGGAATATGTGAAACATGCACATATTCACATAGCTCCTATATAGCAGAACTGGGATCTGAATCTGGAATCTACTTTCCATGTTCCCCCAAAGTCTCCCCAACACACACACACACACACACACACACACACACACACACACACACACACACACACACACACACACACATTTTGCCTAACCTCTACAGGGGTCTGAATAGTTCTTTGGGGTTAAGAAATAGCCACCACACACTATCAATACATCTTCCATTAAGCTTCCTGGTAGCCACAGAGAACTTTATTTTACAAATGTAAAGACTTGGGCACAAGAAGTTTAGCTAAAACTTTTTCTGTGTCCTACACCTGCTTGGTCCCAAATAAACACACAGAGGGTTAAAATTTCCAAACTGTTTGGCTTATGAGCTGTTACTAGCTCTCACAGCTTGACCCAATCCTATGAATCTATATTTGGCCACGTGGATTCTGGCTTACCTGTGTTGTATTATATCCTGCTCCCCCAGCAGCTCACAGCTTCTGCTCTGACCCTGCCTTTCTTCTTCCTTTATCTCTTTTAGATTCCTCTCATGCTATGTCCTGACTTGCCATAGGCCAGAACAGCTTGTTAACCAATGGAAGCCACACATATTCACAGGATACTAATAAAGACTATTCCACAGCAAGGAAGCCCTCACTAATTCAGTCAGTGTCAAAGCTACTTTGTGCTCAATACTACGTATGGTTATTTCTCCAATTCAACAATGAATTCAAGAATCACATACTGCCAAAGTTAACTATAAGGTTGCCAGTATAGTAGACATTAAACAACTATTTCTGGAATCTTAAACAGAAAGCTATATCATCTTTATTATACAGGATGACAAAGTTATGAAATATAGCACTGTCATGATAAAATATTTAAAAACACTATAAGTAAACGTAAACGGGAAATTCAAAAAATATAACTAGAGTTCAGGATGAAAATTTTGTTAGAATTAGAAAATAACTGTCTTAATTCTAAAGTTATGATCTTCAAACTTATTCACCACCTCAACTTCATATATAAATGAGTATTGAGCTGGTGAGATGACTCAGCAAGCAAAGTCTTTGTTTGCCAAGCCTGACAAACTGCACTAGATTCCCCTGGTCTCTCACTGGAGAAAGAGAAAGCTGTCCTCTGATCTCCACCCATGTGACATGTCATGCACATGTGAATATGTGGGCACACACACACACAGATACACACAGACACACACAGACACACACACACACACAAAATGTCAAAAAATGGCTACTTACGTAAATTTAGGAAAAATCAAACATTTACATAATGAATTTTACTTAGCTGTTAAGAACAATGACATCAGAAAATTTGCAGGCAAGTAGATGGAATGAGAAAAAACTGTACTGGGGTTACTCAGAGTCAGAAAGACAAATATGGTATTTACTCACTTGTAAGTGGTTAGTATCTGTAAAGGATAACGATGCTACAATCCACAGACACAGAGAACTTAGGTAACAAGGAGGGCCCAAGGGGTAAGGCGTGGATTTCTCTGGGAAGGGGGAAAGAGAAGAGATATCCTTGGTGATCTGGGGCCGGGTTAGAATGGTTAATTGAGGAATCATGTTGAGGAGTGGACGGAGGAGAAGAATAGTGACAGAAATGACTTGAAGGGGGTCATTTGGGGATCAGGTATGGGGTATGAATTTTGGGATAGAAACCTGGTGCAAGGGAAACTCCCACAAATCTACAAAGATGACCCCAGCTAAGATTCCTAGCAATAGATGATATGTAGCCTAAACTAGTCATTTCCTGTGATCAGATTAGTGACTATCCCAGTTACCACCAGAGATCCTTCATTTAGTAACTGATGGAAACAGATGGAGAGACACACAGCCTAACATTAGACACTGCTGGGGGAATCTTGCAAAAGAGGGGGGAAGGAATATAGGACAGCACAAGAAAATTCACAGAATTAACTAACCTGTCCTCCTAGGGGATTACACGTCTGAACTTGCAACAAGGGTGGCTGCCTGGGACCCACCTAAGCCCTTCACATGCATGTGACAGTTGTGTAGCTAGGTCTATTTGTAGAACTCCTAATAAATGAGAACACAGTCTGTTCCTAATTTTTTGGCTGGCTCTCGGAAACATATTCCTCACACTGGATTGCCTCGCTCAGCCTTAATACAAGGAGAGGTACTTAGTCTTATTACAACTTGATATGCCATACTTTGTTGATACCCATGGGAGGACCTGCCCTTTTCTGAACAGAAACAAAGAAGGAGTAGATTGAGGGGGACTCAACAATCACTAATAATTTTGCCTCTATAGCACACAACCATCTGGGGGCCCATTGCCATAACACAAGTTCCTTTAGTAAAACAGCATAGAGTGAATTTTCTACCATTTCTGTATCTCTTCATTGGCCTATGGACTCAGATATGCAGAAGGTTTGTAAAGTAATCAGAGAGTGTTGATGGATAGAATTAGGAAAATGGTGACTTTTCATGGAAGTGGCAGGGACATGTGGCATTCATTCCCCCTTTTTTAACTATGCCCTTTACCTGGAAGTCTTAAAGGCCAATTATGAGTCACTTTACTCCTAAAGGAACTCAATAGAAACATGGTTTACAGTGCCTTTTATGAAGAGCCCGCTCTGTGTTAGATTATATGATGCATTTATTTAAAGAAGATCCAGCCCTCCTTGGTTTTTATTTTAAACATTTCTCTCCCTACAAATCCTTCTACTCTGAAACACGCATATGCAACTGCAGAAACGTAGTAGGCATAATAAACCTCATTATATTGCATTCTAGTTTTTGACAACTTTCATAAACTGATTCTGTAATATTCCTCAATTCCTGATGTGTTGGAAGAGTTGGCCTCCAGGTGCCACTTTTTGGAAGTTGTTGAGCCTTTGGAACACAGTTAGACTAGCAGAAACAAGTCACTGGAGATATGCCTTGAAGGTCATATCTGCTCCAAGTGCCAGCGTGAGCTGATCAGTCAAGATGTGAACAAGCTGTGTCAGGTACCCCTGCTGCCCTGCCCTCTTCACCTTGCTGAGTGGTCTGAAGTCTGAGCCCCAGGCAGCACTCCTTCCCACCTGTTCTGTCAGGTATTTTTGTTACTCTGACAAGACGTTTGTGTGTTTAACGTAGCAATGTCAGAGGTACTAAGTTTTAATCCAGCTTCGGGTATGAAGTTGAAGATGATATTGAACATGGTACCGAATCTATGACCACTTCACAAACAGTCCTCATAAAATTACAAGGGATCACTAGTGCCAGGAGCTGTCTCTGTAGGTTCTGCCCAATGCCTGTCACAAACTGTAGAAGCTAAGGCTGCCACACTTTTACACTGTTCTTTTCTCTTTCATAAACGCTATAAAGTCCATGATGCTCACAACACAAGTTGTGTCACTTTGTTTTTTTCAGCTTTAGGTCTCTTGTACATACTCACGCCTATTACAAAACTGTTAGAATTTAAGGCTAGCAAAAGCAAGAGAAGGGAAATTCTCCTCATATTTCATGCATCTTCATACTTCCAGATTAATTTACAACTCCCATCTCCATATTAACTAACACTTACACTTGGGGTTAGAAAAACAATTTTAACTTCAATTATTTGGGGGGTATTTTATACAAAACATTTCACAGCTAATCCAGCATTGGAAGTGTTGGATGCTTTAATAGATAAAGACATAGTAGCTGAGAATTTAAACAGCTGGTGTAGAGCAAGTAAGTGACATCTAGCCGAATGTTAATCTTCACTCACATCTGACTGCCTCGCTCTATTTGAATTCAGCTTAATTACAGAAAAAAAAAAAGGGTTTATGTGGATCTTAAAGTTTCCTAAAGTGTCCTGTTCAAGGCTTGGTCTCTGACACATCAGTGCAGTGTTCAGTGATGGGGAGATTAGAGGGTGATTGAATCCAAAAATCCTCTGACCTCATCAATGGATTAAATCTATTTACAGAGTAATCATGTGATCCTTTTAAGAGATTAAGTTTGTTATAAACAGGGGCATGCTCCTCTCTGCTTACTTACTGCTCTGTCGTGCACAGTGCTGCCATAAGCTTCTGCTAGTCTGAAGTCCTGCTTTAACAAGGGTCAGTGGCAAAGACACCCTTGGACTGAAAGTTTGGAAACAAGGAGTTAAAATAAATTGATCCTCATTTTAAGTTGTTTGTCTCAGGCACTTTGTCTCAGCAAATGACGAAAAGCTGACTTTCTTGCCTAGAGATAAAGGAGGGTGTTGGAAATTTAAGAAAATAATTGTCTTTCTAATGTCACATCAACCAAATTCAGATTATCACCACCTAAAAACCTCTGTTGTTGTTTAAAAAAAATAATCTAATACTTAATGGTCATGAGATCAGTCTTGGATGATTAACTAAGGTGACCATTTTCCATTCTCCATTCCATGATTAACCCTGTCAGAGTATTGTAGTGGGATTATGTTACATGTAAATAATTGTCCCGCCTACTAGTTTAATAAAAACACTGATTGGCTGAAGGCAGACAGGAAGTGTGGGTGGGGCTACCAGACTGGAATATTCTGGGAACAGTTAGAATGGAGCAGAGATGCCACAGACACACCAGAGAAGCAGAGGATGACTATGCTGCTCTGAGAAAAGGTACTGAGCTACATGGCTGAACAGGATAAGACTCATGGGTTAGTTTAAAGGTAAAGAGCTAGCAAGTTATATGCCTGGGCCTTAGGCTGATCAGCCTAAAATTGATACAAGCATCTGTGTGTTTCAGTAGGACTATGAGACTGTGGGTCTGTGGGTCTGGGCCATAAGGGTAGGCTGTAACGCCCAGCCAGAAACCTTATACAACAGAGTATAACTGTTGATGAAGTGGAATGAACAGAGAAACAGTTGAAGTGGGGCAAAAGAAACTAACATGGGGAGTTCCCTTCAGGCCTTGAGGAAAATTACATTTTGCTTTATAAAATTTAATACAACCACAATCAACATTTTTAAGGATAAAATATTTTAAATTACTTTCATGAATTAGCAACAGGAAATAGAAAAAGGAGTGAAGCCCAGAGCCAATAAGAAAGATGGTGCCTCAGAACTTTTTGTAAGGGCAGAATCCCTTTAGGTAATCTTCTTTCTCCCAATTTCATAATGGTATGAAGAAAAAAAATACAACCAAACACCAATAGAAAAACAAAAGAAGCATGTAAACAAATCATCAAGTTACACTAAATTAGTGCATATAGGCCAATTTTGGCAACACTAATACACATCATAATGTTCAATTAAATTAAGACTTGACATGTAGGACTAGGGTACAGTTGAGTGCTTCCCAGACCTAAATATAATGCCTGGTGTGATACAATAAGTTTATAATCTCAATTAGAGAGGTGGAGGCAGAAATATTCCTGGTGCTCACTATTCTAATGGGAGAACTCTACTTTTAGTAAGAGGCCCTATATCAAGAAACCAGGCAGAATTCTCCAGAGTAATGATGATGCCCTAAATTGTACCCTGGCCTACAAACAGGTGTTTACATATGTGCATCCCCCACGACAGAATGGATCAACCCCCAAAGGCTGCATTTTTAATCTACCCACCTTGTCGCATAGAATTGTGCCTAGTTTAGTTTTAATGATCTTTCAAAAATGTTTTTAACTTTACAGATGTTATCTGAATGTTATAGGAACAAGGGAATGAATTTAGCTAACTAATTAGTCTTGATATTTGCTGGTTTTTATGCCTATTGTTACCATTTATGTATTCTTCCTTCCTTCATTTGTCAGTGAAACCCAGGGTATCAGTCATTATGAACATCAGTTATACACTTTTCTCCCTCTCTCTCTCTCTCTCTCTCTCTCTCTCTCTCTCTCTCTCTCTCTTTTTCTTTCGTTCTTTCTTTCTCTCTCTCTCTTTCTCTTTCTTTCTTCTCTTTTCTTTTTCTTAACAAATAAAATAAAATGCAGCTCAACAAGGGATAAAATAAATGGAACAAAACATTGCATTTAAGATTCCCTCTTCCCAGCAGATCTAGGAAGATGTCTGTTAAGGTGACAATAAATACTAAACCAATATGTGTATATTTTATGTTTGCATATGCTCCAGCCCCAGAAATAATTTAGGAAGAAAAAAAAATCATGGGTCAGTAAATGATCTTTTGTCGATAATAAAACATGATTTAAATTTCTCCCTTAGCCCAGAATAGTAGATTTTTTCCTTCCCATTTTCATATGTATTTAAAAGGGTGCAAGTTTGAGCTATTTTTTAAGGTAACCTGAAATTCTTATGACTCTACGTTTTTACTGCTTTAAAGTGAAAGTGGAACATAGGCTGTATATTTCATATAAAAAGTGGAGAGACACTTGTACCATGCACCGAAGCACAGGCTCCCCTTTCCTGTTAGAGCCATTATTTTCAAATGTCCAAATATGTCCAGAATGGTTGTGTGAGCAGAAAAGAGCTGGGTTGAAAAGCTAAACCAGCCTGATATCAAGCGGACAACAGCTATTACAGCCAGACCTCCTTTATCCCTGGAAAAGGAAGAGGAAGTAGCTCTCCAAACTATATATAGGTAGTTATCCTGTGTGATTCATGCTCATTAGATGCATATTCCCTTATTCTGCTTATGTGCAATGAATCTCCCAAGTACTATACTAAGAAAGATTCAAAACAACGTATGAAACATCATCTCATCTTCAAGTGGCTTGATTACGGGATGAGATTTACAGAAATGGTATAAATTAAGGAATGGATTCTCCCTATTCTGATCCTGTTGCAAAGGCAAAGAAAGATAGAAGGATCTGTGTGGTGATCTATTGTATATTTGATAAAAATATTCAAGAGTATCAGAGGACAGAGCCACCCACAAAGCTAAGCTGTGAAGGTCAGGGAGTGGGGATATGGGATGTCTTTCTGTATGCTATGAATTACTATTGGATAATAAAGAAACTGTTTTGGCCTGTAGTAGAGTAGCTTATAGGCAGGCCAGAAATCCAAACAGATAAAAGGGAAGGAGGACAGAGTCAGATGATCATTGCGAGCTGCTGCCCAAGGAAATAAGCTATAAAGAAACACAGGTAAGCCATGAGCCACCTGGAAATTAATGAAAATGGGTTGAATTAAGTTGTAAGAGCTAGCAAATAATGAACCTAAGCCATAGGACAAACAGTTTATAATTAATATAAGCCTTTGTGTGATTATTTGGAACTAAGTGCCTGTGGGACTGCAGGTCTGGACCTCAGAATAGACAGGCCAGAAAATTCTGGCTACAGAACCATGCCTTTAATCTCATCACTCAGAAGGCAGAGATCCTTTTGGATCTCTGTGAGTTCAAGGCCAAGCAGAGCCAGGAAGTGGTAGTTTATACCTTTAATCCTACATCTAGGAATGTTGAACCAGAAAGTGAGAAAGCTGGGCAGAAGGAGAGATTTTCAGCCTCCCTGGTCAGCTGAGGATGGAGACATTTGGAGGTGGAGGATTCATGGAGAGTTGGCTGGGTGGGAATTGGCTTCTGTTGGTTCCCTGTCTTCCTGATATTTCAGCTTTTCCCTAATGTCTGGCTCCATCCAGGTTTTTATTATAATACCAACTAGAATTCATGCAATAGGTGGCAGTTATTAGTAATATAAAACCCAAATTAAAGTAATTTACTGTCATCTCATAGAACCTATTACAGAAATCAAGCTGTGGCCATAGCATATTAGTCACTGGACATTTTTTTTTGTGACTTATGCATTTTCATATGACAGTTTAAGTCACCCACAGAGCAAGAGACTTTACATATGTGAGGACATTGGCAGATTCCCTTACTTCCCTTCCCTTATATCATCACAGTAGGAGTCTTTCCTGGATCTCTGGAGAGTTGAATAGAGAAGGCCTAGTGGAAAGAAATAAAGGTAATGGATTACATCACATGTTTAAAAACATAAAAAAGTAAAAACAAAAAATTTCCATTCCTAGACACTAATTCTCTCAGCACTACTTTGGAAATGCAGTTGCACACTGTACATCCCCATTTCTACTTACACATCCTTACTGAAGGAAATGTAAACAGCCATGTTTATGTGTAAATTAATCAGGAAAACAATCGCATCAGAAGCCCCAGTGTACACAAGTAATATGTCTTTCCTCCTTTCGGCAGACAGGTTAATAGCTTGACCTTGCCTGGCTTCCCACAATTGCTTAAACTAATTCCCAAGTAGCCAGTAGATTGGATCCAGGTAGTTCAGTTTTGGGTTCCATTTCTAAAAATGCATTGTGTATATCACAGAGCAATATAGAAATGTCAAAATTTGGGAGGTAAATTCTGCTTCTGAACAATTTAATTGAAGCCTCTAAAATCTTAATTCAAAAGGTTTAAGCAGCTCTGGAATGAGATTTGAATAACATTTTGCTTTCTTACTTACGGTTTAAACTAAACGCAAAATGATCAAAGAAATGTCTTCTTAATTAAAGGTTTTCATAAGTTATCTAAGGATATAATTATAATACAATATTTAATAAATATTTTAAAAATATAAAATATCATAATATAAATTAAACTATATATGTGTACATATGAATACAATTATATTTATTTTTATTGTATGAACTATAAGACACATTTCAAAATTTGAGTGTAATTATGATATAATGATGGTGAGTCATTATTACAAAGAGAAATTCTACTTGGAAAATGAAGAGTCACTAGGAGCAAAAAAGGGATTTGAAGCTCGGGATGCATAAGATCTGGGGTTGGGAACCCTATCTCGCCCACTCTAATTCCAGACCCCCTCCTTCCACATCTAGGAGCTGAAAATTATTTACCCCACAAACTTCATAGCTATAGTTCTAAAAGCAAATTGAACCCTACCAATTACCTTTTTTTTTTCTTACAGTTCATTGCTTATGTGGTAGTTGCTGTTGGCAGTCAAGGCTTTAAAACTGTCAAGGTAGCAGCAGCAATGTTAGAGCACTTGATGTCTATAGTCTGGTAGATATTGTAATAGTGTAACGGAGACCTTGTTTTAAGCAGGGTATTTGGAATGCTGTATTTCTTTTGCTGGGTAAGTTGGTAGAATTCTACAAGTCTGTCCAAAAGACTCTATCAAAAATTTCTAACCTTCCAATTGTTAAATTCTTTCTTACCTGACTTCCCAGCAACATTTGTTTTCTACATTGGACTCTGAGTGATAAGGAGAATTAATTTGATCCCTCCTAGTTAAACTTCTCATTCTTAGAGCCAATGGGATTTTCTAGGTACAATGCTTAAAGAAATTGCCAAATCTAAAGTGGAAGGTTGACCTATTTGTCAATTACAAATCCCAAGCCTGGCTGTCAAATCAAAGTTGTTAGAGGAAAAAGAATGTTTCAGAACCATATTGGAAAAGCGTGTGCGCGCGCGCGCACACACACACACACACACACACACACACACACACACACAAGCACAGAGAAACTAAAGACACTGTGTTTGTTTGCTCAAGAATTTAGGCATTTGGATTCAAGCAGTTGGAACCATCTTGAGAGGCTGTGAAACCTTGATAAAAGGCGTGGATCACTGGGGATGAACTTGGGTTTCTTAACTGTCTCATTGCAATCTTTCTTATTGTGGATACAATGTGACCATTTGCCTGATACACCTTCAGTGTGAATTCACAGACAACAATGAACTGTATCCTCTTGAACAGTGAGCAAAATTGGGATTCCATCCACCACCCTTCTCCAGGTTAAATTCTTTGATGTTGCAGGGCTTGAATTACATAAACAATGGATGACAAGTGCTTGAGTGTGAAGGCCTTCATTCACATACAACAGTCCTGACTCATTTCTGGTTGAGGGCACTGGGTTCTATTAATGTTTTGTTTATAAAACTCTCAAGTGGAGTGAAGGAAAGAAATGGTAGCAGAAACATAAAATAAGCTATTGTGGTGAAATAAGAAAATAAAGACATTGGAGCCAAATTTAATAAGACTATGACAGAGGGACATTTGGGGAAACGGCTGTGCATTTGAGGTAGAGAATAGGTATAGAATTGTGGGACTGCACAACAAATTTGGACTTCGCAATGTACAAAGTTAGGGTTTTGATTTCAAGGGTAAGCTTCACTTTGGGTTGTATAATCATGAATAGCATCCCTTAATTATCTAGCATCTCTTATTTATCTAGTATATTTAATATCTCTATTCCATGATGTGTAATTGATATGAAAATAAAATAAGCCAATGTGACAAGGGTAGGAAAGAATAAGTTGTTTTATAGGTTGCTAAAACTCACATGGCAAAACCAGAAATGCTGAGTTAAACCTCTCCAGAATGTAAAACAAAACAATAAATTTATTCTCAGTCATCCAGGTTGATTTAAAGTTAGACCTAACATATTATTTCTTGTTTCCAATATGCATACATATTGGATGACCTTTTTATGAACAATAATAAAGGAATAATAAGGTGTGAGGTATGTTATTTTATTGAGAAAAGCAACTGAGTAAAGTTAAAGCAATTTAAGTACTTCAATGAAAACAAACAATCGTGGAGGAATGCTGTTTGTCAGTTGACTGACTGCACACAGCCCTTTGCACAATTAGTCAAAACTATGCCAAAGCGGTTATGAGAAAGGGAACCCAGTGAACTGCCATTCCATCACCTCGTCTACATCCACAAACTAGCAGGTGCAACAAATGAAAACCTTGTCTTTATTTTTCAACTATTCTGATAAAGAAACAAACAAAAAGCAATGGACAGTTTCAGTCCTATTACACACACACACACACACACACACACACACACACACACACACACACACACACACACAAAACCCCAGTTGGGTTACAATCGTCTTTATACTTCAATCTTTTGTTTCCAAGAAGAAAGAGATACCATGTGTACTACCAAGAAGAGGAAGAAAATTTTGTACTTTTCAATCTACATCTGAGTTAATTTTGCATTTGACACTTAAATAAAAAGCATGTAAAAAAAAACAAGCTTATTTAGGCCCATAGGTGTGGTAAAAATAATGGTCTTTAAAAAGTCATGCTTAATAAAAACCTGCCGATATCTTTTATAACTGTGAAATTCTGCAAACTACTCTCTTCCCTTTCTAATAATTTTGATAAATGCATCAGAAGTAAGACATACATAATACAGGACTGTGTATGTATAATGAATGCTTGCTGTGTATTTAGAGAGAATGAAATGTTTCCACTTTTTAGACTTTAAGTCAATATCATTATAGCTACCTTTGCCTCATAGTCACATACTCAAGTCACTGCAGCATTCTGGGGAGGTCCATGCATGTTATTATTATATATATTAATCAGTAACTCATAGATATGTTACCATGGTTAATACTTATGTTAATTACATTTCTAGACATAAATGTTATTATAACACCTAATGTTATTTTTATCATGTCTCATAATTACATAGAAACAGATAGAACCAGATTCAGAGCTATAGAAGTATTAAAGTAAAAATTTGTTTTAGACAGTCACTAAGTGAGCACAATAACTCACACGCAGTTTGATACATATGAAACAGGAAGATTTCATTTGCATTTTACAAAAATGGGATGACTGATTTTAAAAGGCTTAATGCTATGATTAGGGATAGTTTAGGATGTGACTTAGTAACTCAGGAAGCATGCTTGAAATGTTTGGAAGCATGCTTGACATGTTTTCTTCTGATCTTCTCTACCTGTAGGTGGGACACAATGTAACAATTGTCTCTAGTAGGGAAACCAAGAAGTGGATTTAGCTCAACAGAGTTCTTCCTAGCTCAGTCTGGCGATGAGCTACATAGGTTCAGTGAGCCTGGGTAAAGGGTATTACTCTTTCTTGTACCAGAAATCTTATGAACTCTTGTGCAGTTTTACCAGTGAAATTTTCCCGACAATGGGAAGCAGGCTTTATAAAGACTGGATCTTCATATCAGAAAGGAGGCTGTTATAATCTGTTGCACTATATGTATTTTCTCCTAATCATCTATTTTAGTGATTGCTAGACAATGAGCCCTACCGTGAGTCATAATGTTCCCAATAAAGAAAGAAGAGTTCCCTTGGCTGAAGATAACGGCCTTGGAGTAGTGGTCCTCAGCAGCAGAAACTGTGTCCCCACACAAACGGTAACAATAAGTGGATTACTGTCAACAAACCCCTCACATACTAACAGAAAAACAATTTGAAGAGGTCTAACCTCAGATGTGCAGTTTCAAACTAAGCTGTTGAAATGTGAGTTTTAATTTTTGTTCTGCATATGTCACAGAACTATATTGAGGAGATGAGGATGCATTGTGAAGAAAATCAATGCACCGTAAACTTAAGTACAAGACAATTGTAATGTGCTTGGAATCACAAATGCATGAAATGCCTTGCTTAATGGCATATTAGTGGTAGATTCAAAATTATAAATATCATGTTTATAAATCATAAGAGCAGCACTAGGAAACAAAATTACTGAATTCTAGATCTATGGATTTTTTGAAGTTGAACAAACATTCTAAGCCTAGTTTGCCCATAGTTGTACAGGTACAAAGTTGAAGAGATTTGTTCAACTCGAGATAATTAGGAGCAAAGAAACAGAATACAAAAATGATGCCAAGGTAGTAGACTAATATTAAATGTCATCATCATATGAAACCCAGATTGATATATCAAAGCTTAAAAAATCAGAGGTCATAATAAAGAATATTTAAAAATGATAAAGCATCCAAATTGCAAGAAAACAAAACAAAAATTTAAACAGTTCATAATACTATCTCAAAATATTAAGAATAAAATTAAAATGAACCTATAACTGTAGTTGAAAGAGGTAAACAAAGACACATGGTTGAAGGAATATGAAAAACTTTCTTAATAATTGAAAATTTTATAGTTATAAAATTTTATAATGCATATAATTATATAAGTTAATAAAAATGATAATGATATGAAAATAGAATCCATCCTTCTCCTGCATTTAAGAAATACATCTCAGCATCAAAGATAGATATTACCTCAGAGGAAAGGGTTGGAAAAATATTTTTCAAGCAAATGGACTCAAGAAGCAAGCTGGTATAGCAATTTTAAGATCTAAAAAAATAGACCTCTAACCAAAATTAATTAAAAGAGATGGGGAAAGAAACTTCATACTCATGAAAGAAAAATTAACCAAGATAACATCTGAATTCTAAACATTTATGCCCCAAATGCAAGAGTACCAACATTTGTTAAAGAAAGATTAATGAATCTTAAGCCACACACTGAACCCCACACATGAATAGCAGGAGACTCCGATACCCTGTTCTCACCAACAGACAGATCATCCAGACAAAACTAAGTAGAAATAATGGAGCTAACAGATAGCATTACTCAAATGGACCTAATAGTTATCCACAAAACTTTCCACCGAAACACAAAAGAATGTATCTCTTCAGCACCTCACTGAACTTCCTCCAAAATTAACCAGATACTCTGTCAAAAGACAATTCTCAGCACACATAAGAACCTTTAAATTGCCCCTGTATCCTACCAGATAAACATTGATTAATGCTGTATTTCAACAACGGAAACAACAGGAAGTCTACAGACTCAGAAAACTGAACAGCTCTCTACTGAATGACCAATGGTCAAGGCAGAAATAAAGAATAAAGACTTTCTCGAGTTCAAAGAAAATTAATGCATAACATACCCAAATGGGACACAATAAAAATGGTGTTCTGGGGAAAGTCTATAGGACTAGGTACCTTCATAAAGAATTTGGAGAGATTTTCATGCTAGCAACTTAACAGCACACACGGCAGCTCTAGAACAAAGAGGTGACACATCCCGGGGAGAACAAGGCGGGAAGTAAATTGGGGCTGAACTCAATAAAATATAAACAAATCGAACAATGCAAAGAACTAATGAAACAAAACGGTTCTTTGAGAAAATCAACAAGATAGACCAATCCTTACACAACATATCTACAATGCAGAGAGAGAATATTCAAAGTAACAAAATTTGCGGAAATCCAAAGAATCATTACTTTACACTTCAAAAACCTGTACTCCACAGAACTGAAACCTCTAAAACAAATGGATAATATTCTTGATAGATACCACTTACTAAAGTGAAATCAAGATCAGATAATTTAAATAGACCTACAACTCGTAGTGAAACAGAAGTAATTAAAAGTCTCACAACCCCCCCCCAAAAAAAGACTAGGGATTGATAGTTTTAGCACATAATTCTTAGTTCAGAGAAGAACAAATACCAATACTCCTCAAATTATGTCACAGATAGAAACAGAAAGAACATTGCCAAATGCATTTTATGAGACCACAGTCGCTCTGATATATAAATTACACAAAGACTCAAAAAAGAAAGAGAATTACAGACCAATTTCCCTTATGAGCACTGAAGCAAAAATATTCAATAAAACACTAGCAAACCAAATCCGAGAAACCATCAAAAAGATCCTCCATCATAAACACGTAGGCTTCATTCCAGAGATTCAGGATTCATATGAGAAGTTAACGATAGAAGATCATAGAAGGAATTTTCTTCATATGAAAATCTGTCAATGCCATCCACCATATAAACAAACAAGGAAAAAAACAAAACATGGTCACATCATTCGATGCTGGAAAAACTTTTGACAGAGTCCAATACCCCTTCATTATTAAATTTTGGAGAGATCAAGGACACAAGGCACATAATAAGGGCGATATACAGCAAACCAACATTGAATTATATAAGAAAACTCGAAGCAATCCCACTAAAATCAGGAACAAGAGAAGGCTGTCCACTCTCTCCATATCTATTCAATATAGTATTTGACCTTCTAGCTAGAGCAATAAGACAACTAAAGGAGGTCAGGGGGATACAAATTGGAAAGGAAGAAGTCAAAATACCATTCTTTTGTAAATAATATGATAGTGTACATAAAATTCCCAAAATTATGCAAAGAAACTCCTACAGCTAAAAAAATATCTTGAGCCAACTGACTGAATACAAGATTAACTTAAAAAGTCAGTAGCCCTTTTCTATAAAAATTGTCTGAGAAGGTTATCTTGAAAACAACAACTTTAACAATATCCACAAATAATATAAAATATCTTGGAGTAACTCTAAGCAAGTAAAAGGCCTGTATGACAAGTACTTCAAGTCTTTGAAGAAAGAAGATATCATAAGATAGAAAAATCTTTCATGAATTGGTAGGATCAACATAGTAAAATTGGCTGTCTTATTAAAAGTAATCTATGAATTCAACACAATCCCCATCAAAGTCCCAACACAGTTTTTACAGACCCTGAAAGAACAATACTTAATTTCATATGGAAAAAAAAAACCCAGGAGAGCTAAATTAATCCCACACAGCAAAGAACTTCTGGAGGTATCATCAATCTCTATGACTTAGCTGTAGCAATAAAATCTGCATTGTATTGACATAAAAACAAACATACTTATTAATGGAATAGAACTGAAGACCTGGATCTAAATCAACATCCCCGTGGATACCTGATTTTGATAAGGTAGCTAGAATTATACAAGGGAAAAAGAAAGCATCTTCAATAACTTATGCTGGTCTAACTGTATGTGGGTATATAGAACAATAGATCTATATCTATCACTATGTGCAAAACTCAAGTCCAAGTTGGTCAAAGACCTCAATATAAAACTAGACATCCTGAACCTGATAGAAAAGAAAGTGGGGAATAGCCTTGAAACTCATTTGTGCAGGAGACAGCTTCCTGAACAGAACACCAACAGCACAGGCACTAAGATAGACAATTAATGAATAGGACCCATGAAACAGAAAAGCTTCTATAAGGCAAAGGGGAATCCTGAAGAAGATGGGGAGGAAGGATTGTAGGAGGCAGGTAGAACAAAGACACCATAGAGAACTAGACTGACAACCAGAGAGCATGCATGGGACTGACCTAGGCATTCTGCATATATGTTACAGTTGTGTACCTTGATCTTCTTGTGGAACTCCTAACTGTGGAAGCAGGGCTGTCTCTGACTCTTTTGCCTGCTTTTCAGACCCCACTCCTCTCACTGGGTTGCCTTATCCAGCCTTAATTTGAGGGAAGCTGTCTAGTCAATTGCAACTTCATATGATGTGTTTGCTTGATATCCATAGGAGGCCTGCCTTTTTCTGAAGGTAAATGGAGAAGGGGTAATTGGGTTGGGAGCTGGACGGGGAGAGGACATGGAGGAAAGTGGGGAGGGAAACTGTTGTCAGGATGTTATATGAGAGAGAGAGAGAGAGAGAGAGAGAGAGAGAGAGAGAGAGAGAGAGAGAAAGAGGAAGAAGAAGATCATCTCAATGGGGGTGGGAGGATAGGTAGAGACATGGGTCATGCCTAAGAGCATGTTATGGTTCTCATAGAACTTGAGCTTGTTTCCAGCACCCACATCAGCCAGCTCACAACCAGCAGTAACATTAGTATGGTCAGATCCAGTCCCCTCCTCTTGTCTCTGTAGACACCTGCATGCCCAGGATACCCCTACATATACTTGAGCACACATGGATATGCTTAAGCGCACACACAGATAAGTAAATACATATAAATACGTCTCAAACGAATTACAAAAGTATTTGAATCAAAATGATTAAAACCTAATCATATCTATAAAGGGAATATGTGATGATAAATTGAAATTCAGTGACCTGTGAGGCTTCTTCAAAAAATTAGAAATAAGTTTAATCCAAAGTAACTAGAAGAAAGAAAATAGTAAATAGGAAGAAAACAATTAAAATAAAAGCAGATGTACAAATACAGTGATTGTATCCATTGCCAGTCTAATTAACAGTAGACGGCACCAGGACACTGGAACTGCACATCTATATGCAGAAGAGTGGATTTGGATTTCTTTATGCCATGAAGAAAAAATGATCCAAAGTATGTCCGTGATCTAAATGTGAGCTAACGCTCTTTAATTCAGGGGGAAGTATAGGAATCTCCTTGGTTGGCAGTGACTTCTTAGACACAGCATAAGAAACACAGTCACAAAGACAGAAGCCTGATAATTTTGCAAAGCACTTTCTTCTTTAGAGAACTTCATCAATGAAATGAACAGACAATCCAGGAGACTAAGAGGAGTAGCTTACAGTTCTCAGATGTCACATGGGATGTCTGTCTAGAATGTAAAAGAACTCTTCCAACTCACTGGTAAAAGATAGCTGAAGAAATGTTTCTGAACAAAAGGTGTATGGGTGGCTCATAAACACATGGAAGATGCCTGTCGTAATTATTGAGTAGGGAAATGCATATTCAGATCATGATAAGATTCCACTACATGACCATTTACACAGCTATAAACAAAGAGTTAGGTAACACTGTTGGAGAACACGTACATAAATCAAAATGTGCATGTTCTTGGTGGGAATTTTAAATGGTCCAACTACTATGAAAACATTTGGAATTCACTTAACTTACAATAGACTAACAATATAATTATTCATATTAACTCCTAAGAAAGAATATGGAGGCATAGTCATATGAAGTACATTTAAGTTTTCAAAGCTATGCTACTAAAAATACCAAAAAGTGTAAACAAAACATATCAAGGGATTATTGGAAAAATGAAATATTTGCAGTTATTCATATAATGTTGATGATAAGTGGAGGTAAGTTACTAACACATGCTACATTATGGATCTCCAAATAGGCCCAGGGACATTAGCCATGAAAACCTAGGGCTTTAGTGTTCTATTTACATGAAAGGTCTGGATAAGGAAAATTTAGAGTGATTAATTGGAAGTTATCTACCCAAACAGAGCCACTACTGGTTAGGCAAGCTGGATAGAACCTGCTAATGGGTACGTTCCTTTGGGGGATTCTGTGATTTATTAAAATTACTGTATGCTGATTGCTATAATTATATATGCACACTAAAACATAGAACTGTACCTTCTAACAGCTCAAATTATTACATTTCAGATATATCTCAAGTGAACTGTTAAGAATAACAAATGTAAAATAAAAACCTGATTAAGTGTAAAGTTTGTGCTTTGGAAAACACCCACCATATCTGAAAGGAAAGGTGAAATTATTATGAATTCTACAGGCACTAAGAGAACATGATGATCAACTTTATGTTAGAGAGGTTGTTACCCAATTATCACATGTACAAAGTAGGCACAGCTCTAAAAATATCTTAAATGTGATGACACAAATAAACAAGGTTCTATTCTCACCTTTCTGAAGTTTGCTGAACTCTTTATTCACTTTTAAGATTCTTCCTTATATCTTCACAAAAATACCTTCACTGTCTCTGAAGCTAAAGTGTGTAGGTACACATTTTCAATCAACCACCTATAAAATGGCCAGTCATGTTCAAAGGCAACTATTTAGGGAAAAACAAATTGCTTGAGGGACACAGTAGGCTTTAATACAATTAGGGCAAAAGGCACTTTGCTTTTTTAAAATCACACGTTAGAATGCAAGCATGATCTATGTATATGGGGAATCTCACAGAGCCAGCTCATAAAAGCAGAGAGCAGAATAACGTCTGCTAGGAAGTGGGAGATGATGATCAAAGTGTAGGTTCTATTATGAGGTTTGTATAATTTGAGCATTTAATGGATTCATGGCAGACATATCTAGTAATTTTATTAAATATGAGGCATTTGCCAGTGCTGCTACCTCACACACAAAGTTAGAATTATGAGAAGAGGGGCATGTTAATTATCTTGACTGTGATAATCATTTTACAATGCATATGTGTACTGAATCTATATCATAAACCTTAAATAAACATGTTATACTGTATATAAAGCTAAATAATATATACCATATAGGTATAGCAGTAATTTGAGCATTACTAAACACATCATGTGAAGAATATGTAAAGAAATATGTTTATAAGGTATCATTTAGAAGAGGTAAATATGCCTCTATGGGAGAATTAATGTGTAAGGGCTAGGGGAGGGAAGAATGCTTCCAGAGTACAGAATGATGCCAGCAGTGTGAAATACTGCTACAGTAGAAACAGTCATTGTAAATCTGTTTAAATTCTAAGAATGTCAATATTTAGAGTGAATCCTAATATGAACTATGGGCCCTGAGTATTATGTATGACAATAAGGCTACTCTACTGTGCCCCACTCTGTAAGACGATGATTGTTGGGGAAGTATTACTTGTGTGGGTGGGATCCAGGAGCACACAGGAACCCTAATATATCTGCTTAGCCCTGATATGGACACCAAAATTCTCAAAAAATAAAGTCTCTTTTTAAGGAGTTAATACAAGCAAGCAGTAATGGGACTTGATCATTAGATATGGGGTGACAATACTTTGAGAACATTGCAGGTTTAGTCCAAAGCACAGCATTGTACATATCAACATAAAGTTCATCCTGTGAATATTTTGGGATCCCAGTGATGTGCATTAAAATATTATATCAAATATGTGAATTGTAATACTTTACAGAAAACAATCAAGCAGTAAAAACAAACGATAAAACCTCTAACAAACATCTCAGTGTTTACTGTGCCACCCTCTTCTTGCCACAGGTATATTGCTTCTTTGTTGATAGCTTCCAATTCGTCAGAGTAAAGCTTGGTGAAGGTTGATTCCAGTGGTACTTTAAAACAAGAGAGTATCTTGAATCAGTAGACACTTGAAATAAACTCTTTTTCTGATGCATGTGATGCTAACTGCAGTTTGTCAACTAGAACCTTCTGTGTTAGAATATAGCTTCTCAGACCTTGTTACTGCTTTATCATTTAGAAATATGTTGATAAACAGTGTTGATATTTCTATAGTGCTTATAGTATCTTCTCCCAGGAAATTGTACAGCCCCAAGAAGCCACTTTGTACATTTCTATGGATTTAGGTCCTACATGAGTATGAAATTACAGTGGGCTTAACATATTTAGCAATCCATAATTCAAGGCATTTTGTCACTCAGGCCTTGCTGTTCCATCTTCAGAGTGAGAGAAAAATGGATTAAGTATAACTACAATCCTAAGGTTACTAGGATTTCCAGAATGGCACATAAACATTGGCTTCAACTTTAAGTTGTCAGTTGCCTTAGCTTTGAATGAATCAATATCCTGGACACTAATTCTCCCTCCCTCCAAAACTCCCAGGTAGCACTATCTTCCAAAATGAGAATGTTTTATTTAAATTGGAATCTTTATTTGATACTTACTTTATCTATAAGTCCATCTAGATCTCTTGGACAATGTGATATGATTTCCAAATTAGAGCATTTACCCTTGCTCTCCTGCCTGCAGAGATGGGTTATTTCTTGAGCCTAACAGAAGCAATCTCTTCAAACTTCAAACTTCTTGTATAGTTTCCTCGTGTATCTTGTCTTTCACTGAATCCCAGATCAATGAAATTTTCTATGGATTAAGTTTCAGCTTACAAGGATGAATGCCTGGTTTGATTTTCTTCATAGACCAGTAAAACTGTCTCATTAAAGCTGCTTTGCGTCCTTTTCCTTTGTGTGCTCATGGGACTAATACTCTCCCTTCCCCCATGAACTTTCTTTGGGCTTTTTTTTTTTTTTTTTTTTTTTTTTTTTTGTCTTGGCTAGATGCTTAATACTAGAAGCCTTATTTTCAAAATCCCATCTTGTCTTTGGCACCTTCTTTTATAACCTTAATAATTCCTAATTCACAATTTAATGTGGTATGTAAGATTACTCTTTCTATTTAAACACTTGGAGGTCATTGTTAATGAGTTGGTTTAATATTAATGTTATGTATTTAGAAATGAAGGAAAGAAAGAGCAGAATGCCATGGCAGTGGGCAGTCAGGATGCACAGTTAAACATGTGAGTTTGCTGATGTAGATGGGCATGGTTTGTAGTATCCTAACGTACTTACAAGATTACTGTCAGAGATCCCAGAGCTCATAAGATGCATCATATTAATGACAAAGCTGGAGCAGTGTAAAAATTATCAAAATGTGGTACAGAGACATGAGATGAGCATTTTTTTCCTACTCCGAAAGTGGCATAGCAAGTGTCTCCTATGCACAGACATCAGAAACGCCCATCTGCAAACAATACCTGGTTCATAAATCAGACTAAACTAACAGGAATGAGACATATGCTTATACAGAGAACGGCTACCCAACATGGGCTGACATCCTTCTTACACAGGCATGTGTACTGCTGTACTAATTTCAAAGCTTGTACATATTGAGAGGCAAACATCTTCAGTGCTGTGCCTGCTGAATAGTGCTGGAATTTCTAATTTCACAGGTGAAATTACCCAAGCCATGAAAATGAGAGAAGCAATTTTGTTTGTAGTCTCAATGCAATATGTATAATAGAATTTGGATGGCATGACAATGTGTCTATGGAAGGTGACAGGTTGGTAACTGCAGTGTGAAAACTATTTCTTTTTATCTTTAAAGAATTACTGGAATGTTAAATTAAATTTTATTCCTGTAGGCTGCATCAAACACACAGAAACCAGGTATATAAACTCCTGTATCTGTGTTTGAGTTTCTGGGTTTCTTAACATGCAATCACAAAGCTGAACTCATATGTTATTTCACTTAATAATTACAGATTTCAATTGCTATGAAGATACAAAAATAATTTAACAGGTCATCAACTCAGAAGTGGGTTTTGTCTTTTAAATCCAAGGAATTTGCTTCATATGTCAATTATAACATGCTAGAGGATATTGCATTAACGGGTGAAGCAAATTAATCCTAGAATGTGATATATTAAATAATTTGCCACTTCCTCCAGATATAAAATGGATGATTATTGCTATACTTACGAGTAATTAACCATCTATATCACACACACACACACACACACACACACACACACACACACACTCAGATAAATTTTTGATCTGTAATTATATTTATTTTATTCTTATTAAAAGTAGATTCTTCTTTCATACAATACATTCCAACCACAGCTTATCCTTCCTCTACTTCTTCATATACGTCCACCCAATTCCTCTCTCCCCCATATTTGTGGCCCCTCTGTTTTCCTTCAGAAAAGACCAGGCCTCAAAGAGACAACAACCAAATACAAACAGGAAACCAGATATCCCAGAGGGGATAGAACAAGAACAAAAATATTAACGAAATGATTCCTAATGATATTCTGCTATATTCATAGGTTAGTGCCTTGTCCACTCCACACCAAAGAGGCTTCCTCTGGCAGCAGATGGGAGTGGGTACAGAGACAGATAGACATTATGCAGAGAGTGAGTCTAAATTGGAAGTCTCTATTGGATCCTTTCCTTAGATCTCATGGAACCATATGGAAGGAAAGAAGAGAAGACTGTACAAGTGAGGGAGAATGGACGGCACCAGGAAAACATGGCCCACTGAGTCATTATGCAGGGAAAATATGGGCTCACAGAGACTAAAGCAGCAAACACACAACCTGCAAGCGTCTCAGTCGGGTCCTCTGTGTCTATTATGGCTGCTGGATTGGTGATTTTGTGGGACTCGTGACTGTGGGATTGGGCTACCAATCAATTTTATGCTTATTTTTATGTAACTATCCTAGCTCTTATATATTCTGTTGATAAGGACGTAGTTTCCTACCTGTAAAATTGATAATATGACCTCTTCATTTGATAGTTACATGTCTCTAGGATATATGTTTTAGGGAGCATTGTTAAATTACACATTATGATTAGAATTAGTTAAGTAAGAATTAGAGTTAAGCTTACTAATAATAAGATCAACATTTTTGTCCCTTTCTGATTATATTCACTCTCTCCCCTCTCTCCCCCCTTTCATTAAAATATGCCTTAGAGCAGGTCTTTAAAATTAGATTTGTTTACAGGGTAGTCACGTGTTTCTTCACTATTTACTCTAAACAGGGCATACTCAGCTCTCGTGATGTAATGAGGACTAAATATATTATAAACTCTCAGGTCTCCAAGGTTACAATAGCACTCAGCACACTCAGCATTTGCTATTTTTCCTGTTCTACTACATTAATTAAGCAGATACAAATAGACTCAAATATTTTTCTTCACAAATAATGTATTTTAAGTTATTTTATGTGTTCATATGTACCTACATGCACATGTTTATGTGTTAAGACTCATGTGCATATGTATCTGTTGAGGTCAGAGAGTAACATTAACTCTCATTGTGTAGGCGATAAGCACCTTGTCTTCTAGCTAGACTGTTTCACCAGCCAGGCATTTGACAAGTACCCTAGGCTGGCCCACAAGCCTGAGGGGCCCACCTGTTCCTCTGCCCCAAGCAGCACTGGGATTATAAGTACATGCCGTAACACCTGGCCTTTTAAAATGTAGTTTCTTGGGATTAAACTTTGGTCATCATGCTCATAAAGCGAACACTTTAACCACTGAACTATTACACAAACTGCCGAACAGTTTTTTTTTTTTTACATTTTATTTTACAATGTATGTTAACACATTGCCATTGTTCAATAGGGTAGCCCAATCATTCTCTCTCTAGACTCAATGTTAGTTGTAATGGATGAGGTTTCGTATTATAAGATGTCTTGCACTGTGAAGAGAATTCAGCACAGAAGTTCTTCTTGGGCGTACAGATGGTTTGTGTAAAGCATGGGATCCTGTCTATCATCAGCTCTTATGTCATTATATATTTTTGGCACCAAGGGCCACTTAAACCTTTACAGCTGCATTAGCTGCTTTTCTGAGGTTCTAGACACTCGAAAACTGATCATATAATATTCATCTTATTTTTGAACCATCATTTGTATGTTTTCTTTTTCAAAGAGCCCTTGAGGATAAAAATTATGTCTTATAAATATAGTTAATATTAAGCTTAGAATTGTATTTGGCTATAAAGAAGAACAAAAATGTTTGCTGGTAAAAAAGTAAATACAATGGGATATTGGGAGATAATTTAGCAAATTTTTGTCATACTCAAAAAAAAAAAAAAACCAACCATTTTTTTCCATTTGTGGGCCTTAGATTTTTCTAACAAAGTATAAATAACAGATGTATGTATGGGATGGAAGTAGAAGCAAAACAGTGTAGTAGAATGAAGGGAACCGACAGGAGAGGAGAAAGGGAATGAGAAGGGCATGCGGGAACGTTGCCACAGTACATTATATATGAGTACAGAATGTTAGGAAACCCAGTTCTGAATAACACTAATAAATAAACAAAGCCTGTCACAATACTGTATGTTTTTACCTAATACAATGTTTGGTTAAAATTAAAATACTGTGAGGGAGTGCTTTTAGGGTATAGTAATGTACATGTGGGTGGGCGTGGCTGTGTGTATAAATTCACATGATACATGAAGTTTATTTCTGTGACTGTTCTTCATGTCCTCTTTGAGGTAGACTCTCTCACTGAGCATAAAGCTTATTGATACAGCTAGGCTGAAATATTCTTTATAGAACAGTTAGCATGGGAAAGATGTAGAATGTGGGATTCCTCTATGAACCTGAGATTCCTTTAATCTTTCTCTGGGTTCTCATGATTAGAGAATTAGAACAGCAATAGCTTATGTCAGACAATTCTAAATTCTGGTATATAATAATATACACCTTTATTTTATTATTGTGGCATTCTTGTTTTGTGAGGTACCAATTTATATGAGAACCACATTTTATTTATTCCACTCAACTTTTGACGATGATTGCTATATAAAAATAGCCCTAAATTCTTCAGTCCTTTTTCAAAACCTGGTTCCACTCATTTACATATATGGTTATTGTTATTTCTGTGAGACAAAAGCAAGCTCAATGAACCCACATCCAGCCAGTTTCCCTGCCTTGGCTTTGCCTATAAAGCTAAGTACACTATCACAGGTCAAGGCAAAGGAGGGATCTCTTTCACTTGTGCCATCCGACAGTAGAATGAGAGAATGCACTTCATGAAGTTCCACATCTACACGTGAGCATCTTTATTTCAGTTCCATTGCACTCTTCCCATTGGTCCTTAGATAAGAAAATACTAGCAAGCCATGTGTTCTAAAAGCTCTACAGATAAAAGTGTTAGCTACCACGAGTTAGACATTTTTTTCTTTCTGAGTTGCTCACAATTTAATTTGTATCTAAATTAAGCAGACAGATGTAACACATTTTGATAAAGAGCTGTGAAAATGATCCTGTGACTTCATTCCTTAGAGAAAAAGATGTCTCATGTGACAAACATTTTAGATCAATTATTACTATTGAGAATAATCATGTTTTGACATTGTTCAGTAACTATACAATTAAAGTTAATATATTACTTTAAGCCGCACAGCAGATGCAATTTTCCTCATTGTGTAATAGTTGAAACATCAGTCTCCCCTTTATGGTCTCCAATTAAATCTGTTCCCATAACAACCAGTGGAATATATTTTCAATGGTTTTTCTTCCTTAACAAGAATTACAGCTCTTAAAAAAATCATGTATTTTATTTAATTTTCCTCACTTATTTGCTTTGGATAGCTACTCAGATAAATATGATATCATTCACCATTTCCTTTAGCAGTATTCAGTAAAGGGTTTGTGATGGTAATTAAAAATAACTGACTCAATGTTAAATAACAATTAAAAGGGAAAGAAAAAAAGAGTCAAAAGAAATTCCAGAAAAGCTTTCTTCCCCAACTTAATTTATTTTCAGAATGTAAAAAGCCATTGTGTAAAAATATAATAAGTGTGAGACTGTTAAAAATAGGTCAGCAGGTCCAATGAGAAATATCAGATGCTCCAACCCTCCTTTCTGTTTCCCCTTTTGCTTTTCAGGGAGTATCAGATTTGGGGAAAGAAAATGTACAACTAAAAGACATGAATAGTTGTGAAGACAGTGAGGATAACGTCACTGGTAAAAACACAGCTGGTTTGTGTGATTTCTTTGAAAGGACTTTTTTTTCCCCCCCTTTCAAGTGCTTGAGCATCGGGAAAATAACCCACAGTATTTAACTGTGTAGCTTGCCTATGAACCACAGGCTTAGTTCTTTCATATTTTAAGTCAGATGGCATTTCCAATAAAGAGAACAAATTTAATATATGAGCTACTGCAGTTGGTAGAGCTTTATAAACAGAAAATAATTGTGGTTTTGCTCAGTTCATGCTCTCTGCTGAAGTTGTTTATCCATTCCACAAATTTTATTAAGTTCCTATTATTCTCCGAATATTGAAAATACATAGGTAAACAAAACAAATTTTCCTCCCCTCTTTTTAAAATTTATTCGGGCCGAGAAATGGAAAACAAACAAACATACATTCATATATCTATAAATATCTTCTGATAAAGACGAGTCTACAAACATGATAGAAAAGCAGAATTGTCAAGGAGGATAAGCATGTGAGGCACAGCTGCGTACAAAGTTTAAAATGAATCTAGTGAATGATATCAAGGAACATGCACTGAGTTTTGGTGAAGGAGCCAGAGAGATAAGAGAGAAATGTTTGGAACCTGTGGTAGCTAATGCTTCCTAACGTCGTGACCAAGAATCTGATAAGAAGTAACTTCGGGCAGGAAGAGGTTATTCCTAGTGATGATTTGAGTTCTCACATTCCATTGCTCAGGGAGAGGAATGGCATAGGCATGACTTATAAATATGGCAGAAGAATGAAGCTGACTTCTGATGTCTTGAACAGCCAAGAAACAGAGTAAACAGAAGGCTGTCAGTCAGCTGGCTTTCCTTTTTAGTACCTGTAGCTCAGATGGGGTATCCAGCCTTGTGGGATGCCAGGCCTCCCTTCCTCAGTTATGCCTCCAGAAAGCCCTATTACATGGGCTCAGCATTATGTCTCCTAGGAGAGCCACAAATCATGGCAGATTGACAATAGTACACAATAATTATGATATCTGATCAAGATCTATTATTTATGCAGAATGGTCTTCCTGGTTAACTTTATCATTTTTAGAGCTACCTTCATTTCCATATCACTAGCTGATCTTGCTCTCACTATTTGTTAACTTCTCTGCATACCTATTTTATTGTCTTTTCTTTGTTGTCATTAATTAAAAGATTATACTTAGGAATTAATAATAGATTTAGCTGACTAAACTAAAGGAATATATGTAGACATGTTTCTTAATTGTTTCAATCAACCACTTTTAATCTAGATTTGCAGATGACTATTCATAATAGACTACAATCTCTACTCCACATCGTTTTACAAAGTTCAATAAAATGAATATAAGATTTTTTCTCATCTTTGCATAATAAAAGCAGTGCTTGACTATCTTGGCTACCTTAAATTTTTCATTAAATTTGATTTTTTTCTGATATTGTTGTTCTATCAAGGGATGAACTATGAGCAACTAATAAGATTATTGTGAATGCATAAACTGAAGTGACTGCAGGAACCCTTGGGGTGTAGGCGTGTACCCAATAGAGACTGGAAGAGTCAATTATTCTAAAAGAGGAAATGGGAAATGGAAGCTTCTACTTAAAAAGAAGAAAGGGAAAATGCAGAAGGAAGGGTAAGGTTAAGTAACAGTAAGAATGCCTAAGGAATCAAAAGAAATTATAAAGTTAATTTTACCTTCAACCCCCCCCCCCCATAATACAGATAAACCCATGTATAAATTTACATTTATAGTTCAAATGAAACTTTATCACTTGATCTGATGATTCCCCCAAGAGTCCCAGCAAAATCCCACCTAACAAAATCTCCAACGTCAGGCACAAGAAGACTTCTGGTTTAAGTTCTTGGTCAGGATTGTCCAAGAGACTCTCAAAAAATAGGCTATTGCTTTTGCCCTTCATTGCTCTTCAAAGATGGAAGGTAAGTACTTTACAAGGTGCCAGAAGTTGCCATGTGATCTTCTAAGGGAGGGAAGAACCAGCAGTTCTTCCTAGCTATAATACCTATAAGCCACAATTACAAATGTGAGGATAACCCTAAGGATACAGTAGTGGCATGGATACCAATAGCTCTCTAAGCGGACTTAAAACCCACTCAACAATAGGAAAATCAAGTGTGGAACTGGAAATATAGTGCCCCTACTGAGTGGTACAGAAGTCATGGATTTTAGAGAACACAGAATCATCAACTTACTAAACAACACAATCTAAATACTTGTCCTTATACCCCCAGATAAGTATAGTAGTTCTCAGTTCCTATATAGAAAACATTTGTTTGTGAAAAATAGAACAAACTACAGAAAACCACAATGAATCAATATACAGAGTTGTGGAAACAACTCAAAATCAATACACCTATAATATAACTTCTGTACTTAGGCTAAGGGTCATTATACAGGAGGTGTGTTACACAAGAGGGTATTTGCTATGACAGTGTGTCAGAAGGTACACCCATAAAGCCTCAGCAATATGACTGGCTAATCTTAAAGTGAACACTTTAACAACAATGGACAAATCCCACACAAAGAATTACAGACAACTTCCTCAGGGGAAAATAACACTCACTGGTTATCGAATTTAAAATGTGTGTGTGTGTGTGTGTGTGTGTGTGTGTGTGTGTGTGTGTGTGTGTGTGTGTGATGAAAGTAGGCTATGAATTTGAGGGTTTAGAGGGAGAGAAGGAAGGAAAAAATGTGTAATTATTATTACAGGAGAAAAATTAACTTGTACAAATTCTACACATTTCTTTATTTTCTGTTTGATACCAAGGGTATGACAGTATCTGATAAATCATGAAGTATCAGATTATAGAATAAATACTCTTAAATTTAAGAACTTTTGTACTGTAAATACCCAAGTAAACTAGTTTGGTTTGAAAGTCGATAATAGAAGAGCTTATCAGTTAAACACTTTCTGAAGCACAGCTATAACTCACAACATATCTCACAAAATAACTCACAAAATCAGTCGCCTCCTATATACAAATAACAAAGAGACTAAAGAAGGAATCAATGGGGTACAGTTGTAAACAGAATTCTTAGGTGAAGAAACTCAAGTGGGTTCCAAACATTTAAAGTATGTTCAATATACTTAGCAATCAGAGAAAGGCAAATCAAATCTATTTTGAAATTTCATATTACAACTGTCAGAACGTCTAAGATTAAAAACATAAGAGACAGCTCATGCCAGCATGGGTGAGGAGTGAGGGAAACACTTATCTATTGATGGCAGGGTAGAGTGATATATGGTATATTTAATAAAACCAGCCTAGAATATCAGAGAGAGGAAACAAACTGCCGTCAGTTCTCACCCAGCCAACTTCTCAGGCTCAACAGGGTAAGGGCTGTCTACCTTCAGAAGTCCTCAGCCTAGCTAGTCAGTCTACAGAATGCCTGAATCTCTGCCTCTTCCTGCCTTAAATATCTTCCTTGCTCAGCTCTTTCACTTCCTGGCTCAACTCTGCATCGTAATCCCAGAGTTAGGATTAAAGGTGTGAGCTACTACTGCTTGGCTCTTGGGCCTTAAACTCAGGAAATACAGGAAGATCTCTGTCTTCTGAGTGATGGGATTTAAGGGTTAGGTCACCACTTAGTCATCCCCAGTGATGAGATTAAAGGCGTGGGTCACAAGCCACAAGCCATAGAACTCAGAGAGCTGTTATAAATTAAGGGACTAGAGGGCCTAGATAGATCTCATTGGAAAAGGGAAATAAAATAGATAATTCTTTCTGTTTGTGTCTCCTCTCTCTCTCTCTCTCTCTCTCTCTCTCTCTCTCTCTCTCTCTCTCTCTCTCTCTCTCTCTGTATGTGTGTGTGTGTGTTTAAAAGGAGGATCAAGTAGAGATGTACAGGGGAGGGAAGGAGGATGAAGAGAGAGAGAGCTAGCATCAAGAGGCATTTGAGGGGCAGTGTGTAAGCCTAATACAATAGAAACTTCCTGAAATATATACATATGTAAAAGTCATCTGATTGAAACTGCCAAATATTGGAGGGACCAGCATCCCACATGGAATGTCTTTCTTGAATCTGCCCCCTACAGGGAATTCCACAGAGGTGGAACTGCAGTGAGTATAAGAGTCAACTACAAGAAAGGAACCCAGAAAGCAAGGTCATTTTAATAAAGACTATCAAAGCTCATATGATGTCATGGAGACTGAAGTGGCAAGCCCAGGGCCTCACAGACTTCACCAGTCCTCTGTCCTTATGTTATGGTGTCCAGGTTAGTGCTTTCATGATATCCCTGAGTTCAGATGAGCAGATCTCTGATTTTTGTACCTTCTCTTGGGCTCTATTTCTGGGTGGGAGGGAGGGGGCGGGTAGAGGGAGGGGAAACAGTAGTCAGGCTACAGTACATAAGACAAGACTCTATTTTCAATAAAAGGAAAAAACAACAGCTTGTGAGGGAGAAGGACTATGACAGCAGCAGACAGTGGGGCCGTTTCTCAAATCCAAATTAAGATCTGAGGTTGGAGAGATGGCTCAATAGTGCCAAGCACTTAAACTCTTACTGTGGACCCAAGTACTGTTCCTAGGCAATTCACAATCACCTGTAACTCCACCTGCAAGACAACTGTTATTCTCCACTGTTCTCCAGTCATCCACACTCTGGCACATTCTCACATATACATTCAATTAAAAGAAAATAGATCTTATTAAAAACATAAAAGCATATTTATAAACTTCAAAGCATTTAATTTTTATTTCTAATTGATCAACATTTTTTAAGCACAAACCTTTAACTTCTAAATGTCTGTTCTATTTTAAAAATAAAAGGATATGATGAAATTAAACTTGGATCTCTTTGCTTATTTTATTAAGAAATATTTATTATGCTATACAAAGCACATTAGATCCAGCAACTGAGAATTTCATTTTAAAACATTTATAATCAGTATGCTAAGCCTTATTTTAAGAAATTAGATAAACCTTGTATTTTAAATAAATATTTATTTTATTTTAATTGTGGGTGTTTGTGTGTGTGCACATGCTCACATACATGCATGTGCATGCATGCACATGTTATGAGTGTAATGGCCACAGAATCCAGAAGAGGGCATTTGATTCATTGGAGATTAAATTACAGGTAGTTGTCATGATGTAGTACTAGGAACAGAACTCAGGTCCTTTCGAAGAGAAGTAAGCACTCAAATCTGAGTATCTCTCCAGCCCATTTTAAAAGTTTTAAAAAATAGACAAAACCAACATTCATCAATATTTCTTTCTAACTGACTACTGAAGTTAGTTAGTTAATTTTTATGAGGGTTTTTTTTTTTTTTTTTTTTTTTGTATTTGCAGACATCACCATCTTCCTGTAATATTGTAGTGGGCATAAGTATATTTCTTAAAACTCTAGATATCATAAAATCTGGATCTTTTTAACTTGGAGAGAAAATTAAATAAATCTAAATACCTAATAACATCTCTATTTTATTACCCGTTTAGATAAATTTGCCTGGAGAAATATAAAAACTACTTTGAAAATTGTAAACTTTAGAAACAGTACACAATATTGTTTTTAATTGAATTGCATTTAAAGGCCATAATTACACGTTTCTTATATTTTTGATGCTGAATCTCAGTATGTATTCTAAACTTGCAATTCTTCTACCTCAGCCTCCACAGTGCTGGAATTACAGATGCTTTAGAGCATTTCTCTAGACTTTCCTATTTAGTCTTTTCTAGAAGAGTGTGTAACCCATCCTGACCTCTCATAATATATTTATTGAAAATTATCCAAGTCTATTGTGGTGATATATTTTACACTTAGTTAAAGATGCCTGGGATATCAGAGAACAGAATCACCCACAGTCAAACAATGAGGATCAGAGAGTGGCACCTTTAATCCCATCACTTAGGAGACAGAGATCTTTCTATGTTTCTGTGAGTTGAAAGTCTAAAATCAAAACAATAGAGACTCACACTTTTAATCCTAATTCTAGGATTATGATGCAAAGTTGAACCCAGAAGTGAAACAACTGAGCAGAGAAGATATTAAAAACAAGTGTAGGCAGACATTGAGGTATTCTGTAGAAGCGACCAGGCAAGATGAGGGCTCTTGAAGATAGCTTCTACTCTGTTCAGCTGAGAAGTCGGCTGGGTGAGAATTGACTAGTCAGTTTCCTCTTTCTGAAATTCCAGCCTTTTCCTAATATCTGGCTGTGAGCTTTCATTAAATATCAACTAAAATTCATGTTTTAGTCTCTGATGGTGTAGTGGTAATAAGCATAACAGAAATCAGCCTAATAATTTTACATTTCTATATTTTCCAAGTTCATGTCACACAGGACAACAACCCCTTTGGATGCTAGACATGTAGTGAGGCATAGCGTCCAGTCAGCTAAACAGAAGTCATCTACCACTGCACCACACTGCTAAACTATGATGGAAACCTAGTAAATATACGAAATGGATTTTGCCTTAACATTTTAAATTTATTATTGGTTTATAGGGCAACACCACCACTATAAGCCAGGAGCCATCTGTCCGTAGTAGACTAGAAAATGTGGTCTGAGCTGATGAAAACATGTTTGAAAGCAGCAAACTACCTTAATCATGGACTGGCACTTTCTTCTTTTTCTAACGACAGTCTAGTTACAACCTCAAAGAATAATCATTGATTATTTTTCTCTAGAGAGTCATTTTCTATGGAGTCATTGCTGACATCTTAAGTTACAGGTTTTAATCTTCCAGCACTGACTTTCAGAGACTCTTCAATGTCAACCCTCCTAACAGCATTCAGCTTCTTATTCTTGATTCTTTTGATCTTGGCTCTCATGTTTAACTTTAATATTGGAATTCTGACTCGATTCACTAAATTGCTTAAGGGGTTAGTTGATATAAGGCATCTTTGTTTTTAAAAAGTGAAACTGTATCACAATAAATACAATAAATGTAAAAGTGTTTCCTTCCTGTCTGCCTTTAAGATAAATCTCTTCCTGTGAATACGGCAAATTTGTGAGGGTATTTATTTGATAAACATAATCTCCCAAGGCCCCTAATGCTCTTACTCATTTTGAAAAATTTTATGCTCAATTAATAGTCTCTGAATTTTAAAAGCAGGTGATATGAATGATTTATAGATCAAAAGGAAAGGACCTGTTCATCTTAATCATGTCAGGGTTGAAAACGCAATGTAGAAGAAACTGGCTAGAAAATTTTCCATATTCATGTTAATCAATATAGAAGATGGAATAATCTAATAGGTATACATAGAATAAAAAAAAATCCTGCTTATCTTTATGCCACACTGTAGTGACTTATTTTTTCATTTACAGTTGTCTTTTTAATGCTGGCAGTTTCATACATTTATATGATGAATTTTAAAATTTGTCAATCCCTACTCTTCTCTCTCTATACTTCCTTCTCTATAAGGTTCTTTTCTGTTTTCATGTATTCTCTGTCTTTGAGTGTGGTCTTCGAGTTTAATTAGAATCTTCTGCTCCTGCGTAAGTGTGAGTGGGCAACATTATTTACCAAAGCAAAGGCAACTTGTCATTGGCTATACCACTAAAGAAAATGACATCCATCTTCCAATCAGCACTAACAGCCACTAGTCCTCAAGGAAAGGTTTTAATATGCTTTTGAAGGCAAATGTTAATAAGTTAAAGAGTGACTATGCCCTTCCTTCAAGTTAAAAGAAACGTGATGGAATGGCTTTTAATGATTAGAATGCAAGCTTTGTCGGGAATTTAATTTCATTTGTAATTAAAAGATCAACTTGGCTAGATTCATACATTTCTATGTGTTTGAGTTTCTCTATCTATAAAATAACAATACTGATCATTCCTACGTCATCAGTTTTTGGTAAATATTAAAAAAGAATATTATAAACTGCTTAGAAAAGTTCCTGGGATATAATAACCAACCTTTATCATCATCTTATGGATGGGTAATTTTCACCAAAAAGCTTCAAATATTATGTATGATAGCAGATAACTAATAGCAAAACCTTAGTTATACAAAACAGAAAAATCAACAAGTCTACCTTCAAGGGAAGAAATGTATTTATGATGTACACTAATAAAACACCTTGACCTTCCCTAGTTGTAATGCTATACTAGAGAGCATTTCCTCGGATATATTTGTGCACGCCAATGATTTCCATCCAAAGGAAACAGGATTGAAACAACCTGCATCATTTTCATACCTTCTCATACATCTTCATCACCAACCTTACTTACTCCATCCCTTTTCTTAAAATGCAAAGCTATACATTCAATAGTGGAAACACAGCACAGAAGGAATAGGAAAGCCTGCTGGTGGTCCTGAGTCAAATCACCTATAACAGACTTAATCACGAATAAAAGCAAACACTTATGTCTTTTACATCAGGTATCTTGATACCATTCATTTGTACATTCCTTTGCATCTACCCTCTGCCCCAACCCCAATAAAATTTAAGAGAAAAAAAATTAAAAAAGGGAAAAATTAAAAATCTCATCATGGAAGTTGTAATGTGTCACACTCAGCCAAGATGTAGACCTCTTGTCCATAATCCTTACTTTCAATTGTCCATTGCAAAGGGTAACTGTTCTGGTTTCAGGCCTCTGGCTTCTACTACACTATCAATGCTCAGCTCTCACTAGGACTTTTCTTGGGTATCCCGTTGTTACCCAGTGTTGTGGAGATCCTGCAGCTTTGGGTCTGCATCAGCCTGCTTTCTTATAGAACCCAGTAATAACAGCCCAGGGATGGTACCACCAACAATAGGCTGGGCTCTCCCCATCAATCACTAATTAAGAAAATGCTCTACAGGCTTTGCCTGCAGCCAGATCTTATGGGGGCATTTTCTTAATTGTGGTTCCTTTCTCTCTGACAACTTGCTTGTGTCAAGTTGACACAAAGCTGTCTGAAAACGTATCTTTGATGTCTAATATGTATTGATTGGAAAGTAAAACCTCATGATATTTCATAATTATTGCTGACTTTATGAAAGCTGTTATCTATCAGATTAGGTATTAACTAGCTAGTATGAGAAATGTACATAGGAATGGAAATAATTGAGAAGATTCTAGAGTTTACACCTTTAATTCCAGCACAGGGAATATCTGGGAGTGGTGTCCTACTCCTTTAATCCCAGCAGTTCTGAGTTTGAGGCCAGCTTGGTTTACAGAGGGTGTTCCAGGCTCCCAGGCAGGCAGTGGTGGTGCCAGGCCTTTAATCCCGTAACTCCAGAGATAGAGGAGATCTTTCTGTGTTTCTGTGAGTTCAAGGCTAACTACCAAATAGTAGTAGCCCACGCCTTTAATCTTAACCAGGATATAAAACAACTGAGTAAAGAAGGTATTTTTTAAGGCAGGCATAGAAATACAGAGCAGGCAGTAGAAGCCATTAGGAGCGAGGTTGAGGAAGCTGGAAGACAGCTGGGTGAGACTTGACTGTGGTGTTTCTTCTCTTTGATATCTCAGACTTTCCCTAATATCTGGCTCTGAGTTTCCTTTATTCATGCAACATCCACTAACAATGCTGCTATCTGTTTGCATTCTCTTCAAATCTGTGCTGAAATACCAAGGCCAGAGAAATAATACTGGGAATAGGAACCTTGAGCAGGTGACAGGTCATAGAAATCAGTGCCCATCAGTAAGGCCTGAGAGAACCTGAATGCATCTTTCACCATGGGAGGTAACTTTTATAATTTTTATAAACAACAACAACAAAAAATCCCTCATCAGATCCAAATATGGCAGGATTTTTGTCATCAATGCTTTCAGAACTGGGAGTTTCTGCTGACTATATGTCACGAGTAACTGACATTTTGTTATAGCACCTCAAATAGACTATGATGACAAAATCTGAAAACTGAAATAACTTCAAATAAAAAGGAACACATCTAAATTTTTTTTCAGTTGTATCTAATTCTGTGTTCAACAGTTAACAGGTAGGCTAATAAAAGTACTTCCAGACTTACAAAAAGATAAACTAATCAATACAGTATATGCAGTCAAAGATTTAAATGATATCAAATGGAATTTTCCTTATTTAAATTAAAATGAATTCTACAGCCAAAGTCTAGAAAAGGATATTTAAAAATCCTCATGTTAATGACTAATCTTTTCTGATCACTGGAAAACGCTGGCTAGCTAAAACAAACCTTTAGACTTACAGCCGAGAACAAAGCATAAAAGCATGCATTACTGATCCAGTCTTCAAATTGTATTTACAGGAAATTATTATTTCTAATCAGATATTTTTAAAAAATATGCAAACATAGAGTCTGACTCGATTTTTGCCCACATTTGTTTAAGTTATGCTTACTGTATATGTATTTTCTCCAATATTTCATTACACAGTGTCAAACCCAACAACTGCTTCTCTCAAGCTTCTCCAAAAACACAGTGATTCCATAATAACATAAAGAAAAATAAATATCTCCTTAATTTGATTACATTTAATGTATGAGCTTTTATATTTATGACAGTACTAAGATTTTTTTAATTAAGGCAAATATATTAGAAGATATGCTGCGAAGGTAAATGGTACTTCAAGCAAAAATGCTCACTTAGCAGGTCGGCATCTGATGGTCATCTTAGCATCCTTTCTATGCACGAGCTACTTTGAGGTAAAATAACTTTCCACTCACCAGCGCGGAGGTGTGAGAGGCATCTGCCACATCCCCTGTGGTCTCTGGTGTCCGCGTGGTGTTTGGGATTCTGTGAGGGTTCCGGGCTATCGCCTCACACCAGCCCAGCATTTTCTCCTTCCGATTTCCCCTTTTCAATTCCTGAAATTCTGAAAATAATTTACATTCCCTGAAACACATCATTTCTTATAGTTATGCTCTGGAAAATACACATAATTGAAACATTTTAATCCCCAAATTTAATGAGATGCTGATGGGAAAGTTTTATTTTAACTAGAAATCGTGAAGGGGAAAATAAGGATTACCAATTATGAGTAATATTATTCCAGAGCCACTGTGTAGTGTAAACTGTGCATCTTTTCAATGTGCACATGGTTAGAACCTTTTCTAAACAAAAGGAGTTTCCTACACCAGATTCTAGAAGTTAGTTTCTGGTGTCAGTTGAAAACATTCTTAACCTGGGAGCTGAAAACAAGAGAAGATCTTGAAAAGTGCTACATAATGTCACGTAAGGGATACATTCTGAGAAGGGAGTCAGGAGACAAGTGTATTGTTGTAAGACTACACAGAATACAGCTGATAGTCATGGGCTCTTGACAGAATCAAGAGACACATGAACAAGAGATACCTGAGGCCATTCCATTATAACATGACAGTATTTCTTAGGAAATGTCAAGATACCTTAACTTTCTTTCTATATATGTACTGTTTCATAGCAAATTAAATATATACATATATATTTATGTATACATATAGTCTCTAAGGATATGTACAGGCTTGTTAATACAATAGCTACTTGTGGTCACTTATTCTGCATTATAAACTGAACATAGCTATGCGTTGTGTGTTTATATAGTTGGCGATATAGTAGATTTGCTGATGGTAACATTTTCATATATATGAGGAATGTGTTACATGTGATGTTATGACATTTATGTTGTCATTGTAAACACAGACCATTCTGTTTCCTTTGTCATCTTATAGAACCACCTTTATAGATACAGTCTATCATTAACCAAAACTCCATTGTGATCTGTATGGTGTATGCTAATGAGAAATAAAATTGCTCAGGTTTCAGCTGAACATCTTACAGAAGCAAAAGATATAAAACAAAGGCCAGTAACAGACCGATCATTGGGGTAGTGTCATGGTTTACTTTCTCCTAAAGGTTTGATAACAGAAGGAAAAAATTTTAGTAGAAATGTGGTAAACGTAGTGGCTGGTTTTCATTAAAGCTCAATCTCTTAAAAAAAAATAATTCTGAAATAAAGCTTTATTTCATTGTGCATAGAAATGCTCCAAAACGCCTCCAAGCTTCCAAGAACTTTCCATTTAGTAGAATTATGTTTCTCTGAAAGTCATATCAACAAGGACTTTGAAGATAATGGAGAAACATTGTTTCCCTTGTAAAGTTTTACAGCCTACTTTTCCACTCCACCACCCTCAGTAATTAGAAATAGTTTATTGCAGGTCTTTAGTTAAATGCATCACACTGTCAATTAAATATCAAAAATAATGTAGAGTAATTATTTTTCACAGCATCCAAAGCAATTAGCAATCTGGTGGATTATAACATTTCGGGATTCAAAATAGCACATTTCAGAGCTCTAAGGAAGTAGTGCAAAGAAAGGTTACTATTGGATGCATGAGTTATTACTCTTGTGACAAAATTCTCATTTAAACATTACAAACAAGAAAGAGATGAAAAGGATCATAAAATTGAATTGAATGTAGGCACTAAAATAGACTTCTTTTAAAAATAATATTTTTTTGTATTTTATGAACATTGGTGTTTTGCCTGCATATATGTCTGTGTGAGGGTGTTGGAGCTGCTGGAACAGGAAGTAGAGATAGTTGTGAACTGCCACGTGGGTTCTGGGAACTGGACCTGCCTGGGTCCTCTGGAAGAGGAGCCAGTGCTTATTAATCACTGAATCATCTCTCCAGTCATGGAATAGATTTCTTAATATAGCCTCTGTTATAAAATGATGGAGTCATTGTGGTACAAGAAAGGAAGGCTGAAGAACATGGGTGAAGAGGGTTTGACCGACAATGGAATATTGGTTTTTCCTCTTTTCAACACACTGCCTGAAATTTTTTAAAGAAACCCTGATCTATTTAATAAGAAATATGCACATCCAACTAATTTTCACTCTGAAGAAGGTAAACATGTTCACATTTTCAGTCCATTCTGCCCCAGGTATTCGCCAGTTTTTATTGCAATTGTTCAAGCATGTAAAAAATGACATGAGCGTCTTTACTAAAAATAGAGGGAAATGATATCTATGACCAAACATGTAGTCAACAGTAAACAAATATTCCACTTTTATTTGCTAATTGCATTTTTAAAAGGCATTAATTTCCAACTTTTAAATATTTTTATAACGTTGATTTGTAAATCAGAAATAAGCCATGATTTTTATATCATTTTAGCCCATAGGAGAAAACATAGAATTCCTACCTAATGAAAGTGTAATAATGTGGCCCACAAGTTATGATCTATTTTTTTTCTATTCTGGAGTGTGTTTGTAAAGGTATCTAATTTTTTTAATTTTCAGTTCAGATTCTAGGAAGAAATAATAGCTTGATTTATGTTTTCAGTCATAGTTGTTTTGGCTATGTACCCCTATTCAATCCACATTTATTGTCAAATATTTACTGACCCCCCACTGTACTGCAGGTACAGAAGAAGGCAAGGAATGGAAGGCTATTCGTCTTCCATTTGAGTTGCATTTGGGCTAAAGTCTCCTAGAGAATTTTAGAGGCAAATCTTATCCGTCTCTAGTTTGGGAGACTTGTAAACTTACTTTCTTTAAGTAACCACCCATTTCTGCCGAACTTATAGATCTTCCCTGAAATAGGTTTATAAAATTTATATTTTCTGACCTATCATCAACAAGCATGACAAAAGTTATTTACATTTTGGTTTTACCTGTCAAAACACATAATACACTAAAAGATCAACCACATTCTCATTTTCTGCTATAAGTAGTAGCAACCATCCTAGTTTTAGAATGACCAGAATAAATAATTCAAAGTGCAGAAGTCCATGTTTATACATATTTTATACATGTTATTTAATACACATAAATTGGATGTTTTAATGCCATTTAATTTTCATGGATCCTATGGTGGCACAAGCAAACAGAAAAGGCAACATGATCATAACAGCAGCCTAGAAAGGTTACAACTTAACTCTGACAGTGTCACAGGGATACTTGAAATGATTGATGAATCTGTGAAATCACGGAGGACGGCAATGTTGCAGCTTTGGGAAGGCTTTTATTATAAAGGAAGACAGCACTTGACGGGAGGGAACCCTATGATGGTTGAGAACCCTGCACTTGTCCATACACGAGTATTAACTTGTGGTTTGTTCTGTGGACGATGCATCTGGTGACTTTGTTGTTCTTAAAAATCAAAGCATAGTCTTCTGAGGAATTTAATATGTATAGGACCACAAGGGAAGCATATGAGAGGAAGTAACTGTTGGAAGGAAAGAAAGAGAAATGAAATGGTCCTTGTGGGTGAGAAACTATTACAACTGCACTAAAGAACAGGATCTTTACTGTTATTTTTAGATGTTCAGATGCTGCAGCACAGCTCAGCTTTCTTCAGCATTAACGTTAAAGTTGGTATTTTGGAACCATCAGAGGTGAATTGGGAGCACTGACAGGCACAGGAGATTGACTGGTGAGTCTCTGCACGCTCTCCTACTTCCGGGGCAGGTCTGGAGTACACTGTGTGTCCTTATGTCTAAGAATGTATTGCCAGTCAGAAGAGGAGGCAAAGTAGCAACATTTATAATTAACCCCAAAGCACTTTAAACTGTAAGCATCATTACTGATATATCAAAATGGGAAAGTGATCATTAAGCATTCATGTTAATTATGATTTGCCCATTGAACCAAGTTAATATGAGATGCAGCAAGGAGAAACTTATATAATGATCACAAGAAATTGGAATTTAACTAAGCTTAATTTTTAATATGCTACTCCAAGCAGATATGTAATTTAATAAATAGGAGAATAGTGCATTCTCAGTGGATTAAATTGACAACAAATTAAAATTAAGGAAGAAAACAAGGCAATTGGGTGTATCTTATGGAGAATAATTTATTTTTAATTTACAAACATTTACTGAGTACTTTCTTTAAGCTGGAGACTGTCTTAGGAATCATGATACAGAACAAGAAGACTCCCAGGGCTTAGAATAAGGAAGTGAATATGCAAGAATAACTACCCTCATAAGAAAGTATGATAAAAGACACCCCAGTAGAATACTGAATACTATGTAAATTTTAAAAAGGGACATTTAATGTAGAGTTTAGTGCAATGAAAGGTAGGCCTCAGGAAACCCTCTAAAGAAGCAAAATGACCAGTGATTACATGCAAACTAAAGTCATTATAACTCTAAAGACTTCTATCATTCTGTGTGGCCCTACACACCTCTGAGGGACACCATTCACACTGCAATCTATTCAGATGGTAATGCGTGTCATAGATGGTCTTGGTGCTAAACACCTTGTGTGTGTGGGTTGTGTGTGTGCGGTGCGTGTGTGTGTGTGCATGTGTGTGTATGCGTAAATGTGTGTGATGTGTGTATGCATGTGTGTGTGCACATGCTCATATGTGTGTGTGCATGTGTAAATATGTGTGTGCATGTGCCAATGTGTATGATGTGTTATGTGTGAGTATGCATGTGTGTGTGCATGTGTATGTGTGTGTGTGCATGTGCTCCTGTGTGTGTGTGTGGGGGGGGTGTACCCATGCAAAGCTGACAGCCTTGCCACCTCTCATTTTATTCTAGTCTAATGTAGTTTAAACATAAAAGCGCAAGTCCTGTTTCTTTTCTAAAAGCACAGCTGCCTGCAGCTATTGACACCTCATTTCATCAATTATTCCTCTCATTGAATATGCTCATTCTCTGTCCTTTTCTCTGCAGTACAATTCTGGCTTATCTAAATGGTCCGTTTTCACTACGTGTCTGTAATGGAGTGTGCCCCTTATTGCACTTTCCATTTGAGAATTGGAAATGGCTCTTGTCTAAAAATTTGAAGATTTCCCCAATTTGAGCTACAGATTCGATGAAATTTTAATACAAATACAGGTAAGGAGTTAATTGTGTAGATACTGACAAATGAATTCAGAAAATTTACACAGAAAAATAAAAATCCTTCAAAAGCCAATCCAGCACTAAACAATAACAGTTTCAAGATGTGCGGTTACTATTTTTAAAACACAATAAATTTATAGTACACAAGACAATGTGTTAGAAAAATAATAGACAAATTAAACAGTAGAACCTAATATCAGGCCCATAAAAAGTCAAGTCACCTTTGACCAATGAGCAAAGGAAATTCAATAGAGAAATAACATTTACTTTCCAAAATGGTTCTGGACCAACTGAATACCACACGTTAAAAAATAAAACAAAAGCAAGACTCTAAAGATAAAGCTTAGAGCCTACATTTTTTTAAAACAATAAAATTTAATTCAAAACAGATCATAGACGGAAGTGTCTAAGATAAGAAAACAGAGGGGCGAAGGGCAGCTTTGTCTGGCTCTGAGATATTTCTTGTAACACTGAAGTCATGCTATCTGAGAGAAAACCTGTTGCTAAATTTGACTTTATTAAAACATAAACTTCTGCTCTATGAAAGACTCATGAAATAGAGAAAATACAAGCTAAAGACTGCAATAAAAATTTTGAAAAATGCATATGAAGTTTAGACTATTACCCTAAACAATGCAAACCATCACTAAATAGTGAGAAAATTTTAAAAGAATAAATGATGAACAGACTTGTCAAAGAATTCACACAGTGCCAAATAAAATGATTCTTGATGTTCTGTGCCACTATGTACCTATAAACTAAGTGACAGTGAGATACTAGTAAGACTGTCAGCCCTTAGACTTGGTGACACCAGTGCTAACATAGAGTTGGCGACACCTGTGATACCATGGGATGTAAAACAACAGAGACTCTTTTTCATTTCTAAAATCTCTTGCTGTCATTATTTAGTATGTGTGGTTGGAAGTACAAATGTGCAACTCATGTGAGGTATGAGGTGGTCAGAAGGTAACTATCAGGAAACTGTATTCTCCTACCAAGAGGGGTCTGGACTAGAACTCTAGTCATCATGCTGGATGGCAAGTGTCTGAACCTGGTAAGCCATCTCCCAGGACTCAGAAGCAGAAGTCTTATCTTTTGGCCACAGAAATTATTTTATAGTATTCTTGATAGATCTAAGATAGATATAGTTATGCCATTTTGAAATTTATGCTGCACAAAATCTAGACAAAATGTTATTATAGATTATCACACAATGTAATAACCAAAGCTAGAAGTGATAAAGGTGTCCATTAATAGGTGAACAGTTTGCCATAGATCCACATAACAACAAAATGTTACTAAATGAACAGAAGTGAGTTAGCCATAAAAAAGCATGAGTGTACATCAAGTGCATATTGATATGTTAAAGAGTCTAGTTCTCTATTGGTATTCAATATCATGCTCTTGGGAAGGTCCATGTTATAGCTACATCAACAGTCAGTGGTCCTGCAATAAAACCGTTACATGTGATGTTGCGCTAGTGGATGTTATGCTCCAAATGAGGAAAACCTCTAGAGTCTCATAGCTCAATGTTATAACTCTTACACCTAAAAACTAATATATTTAGGAGCTTGGTGATCCTAGTATAAAAACACTGAAAAATATTAGCTAATATTATAAATATACAAGGTAAATGGCTCATTAAAAAGAGTGAGAGAAAATTGTCCCACTAAAGAGGATTTAGAAATGAGCTGAACCCATAAGATTTGAAGCAAAAGGTATTGCAGATAAATAGTTCTCCAGTTTACACAGTATATGGATATGTGGATCAGTGACATTGATATAATTTTAAATGTATAGTAAAACTGAATATTTAAGTACACATTTTATAGTAAGAACTAATGACTCCTAGTGTTAGAGAGGGGGCTATAGTCCTTAGTACTAGCAGAGGAAGAGTTCTCTGTGTAGCAATAGATCTGAGTTACAAATTATAATGCAGGATTACTTTTAGTATATGAAAAGTACATATGGTTTTATATGATATACAAATACATATTTTAATGAATATACATATAAATATATTAGTATGGACATGTATTCTCTCTCATCTCTTTGTTAGTTGGCAAATAAGAGATGCAAAAGCATCTTATTGTAGCAATGAATGTGCTTATTGCCCAGAGTCAGTTTCCAATATTATTTTGCAAGAAAAGTAAACAAGGTTCCTTAGATAAATATATGGTTGGATTTCATGGGTAGGCAGGCAAGAACCACATAAAATGTGCTGTAGTGGGATTAGTTTCATTGTAAATAATTGTTCTGCCTACTGGTTTAATAAAAATGCTGATTGGGTGAAGGCAGACAGGAAATGTGGGCGGGTCTACCAGACTAAGACAACTATGGGAACAGGAACAACAATGAGCTTGGACAAACTCACAGTGCTTAAAGGTAAGGGTCTATTGAAAGCAACACAATAGGGGAACCAAAACATCATTTTGAATCTAAGGGGGTAGAGGAAAAAAAAAAAAAACAGCTGCTGATGACTAGGGCTGGGAGAGTTTGAGAAGATCATTGAGTAGATTCAGATTATAACTCATAGTCAGAGATGGATATTCAGACGTCTATATAGATAGGACGGGGCAATTAATGGAAGAAAATGAACAAATACTTTATGCAAGCATATAAACATGTTTTGAAATAAATCTTCACTTCACTGTACGCTGCTCAGGGGAACTTCCTTCTAAAGGGTACAGATAGGATGATGGACAGAAGAGGGAGACTAAATGAAGAGAAGAACATACCCTCCCCTCCCCCAGGAAAGCAAGGACAGCAAGTTGAGTTAAAGTGTTCTGACACGGCACTCCTCTCCCAACCACATGAGTTTAGTATAATATTTAGAAAAATAAATCAGAGAAATATCTTGCTAGGGGAACGCTATAAAGGACTTGGCCAATAATTCTCAAATTGTTAAAGTCACTGGCAAAGGTCTAACATGTCTGTGAAAGCTAGTGCAATTTAAGGAGATGTAACCACATGCAATGCATCCTGATAGGCTATTATAAATAGATATTAGGTAAAAATGAAAGCTGCTTACATTGAGTATGGATTTACTCAGTAATAACATGTCACCATTGATTCAGTCCATATAGGAAATACTAACATATAAAATTAAGGAAGTGAGAGTGTTTTATATTAGATTTTTAAATTATTTTTTATAATTCTAAGCTGCTTTAAAATATAAACAGCACTTTAATAATAAATGCAGAGTCCAGCCAGGAATACATTTTACTTAAGCAAACAGTTAAGTATAGACAGAGCTACTAGAACATTTGATGTTTTCATCAAAAGGGAAATAATGATTTAATAATTTATAATAAATTGTTCAAAAGTCATGATTGAAACATTTATTGGGGTGAAAAGTTACTGATGAAATTAGAATTTTTTGAATAAAGGTACTATTGATCTTCTTAAGAGAAATAAATAATCTGAGAAGGCTTGCAGAAGTGTTTGTATATATCAAGATTCAAGATGTATCAAACTGGTATTTTATTCAAACTTTACAACACATCTGTGGTGATATATATTATATTTAATAAAATCAGCCTGGACTATCAGAGAACAGAATCACTCACAGTCAAGATATGAGGCTCAGAGAGTGGTGACTCATGCCTTTAATCTCATCACTCGAGAGACAGAGGTCTTTCTGTATTTCTGTGAGTTCAAGGCCTAACAACCAAACACCTTTAATCCTAACTCTAGGATTATGATACAGGGTTGAACCTGGAAGTGAAGTAACTGAGCGGGAAGATAATTAAGGTGAGACCAGCAGAGATACAGGCATTGTCTGTGAAGTGATCAGCCAGGTGGAAGATTCTTGAAGATAGCATTTACCCTGTTAGGCCTGAGAAGTTGGGTGGCTGAGAATTGACTGTGGTTCTGTTTCCTCTCTCTGATATTCTAGCTTTTCCCCAATATCTGGCTCTGGGTTTTCATTAAATACTAACTAACTAGAATTGGTGAAATATACATCCTCTACTCACCACTAAAAGAAGCCACCTTTTACTCTTCTCTTTCTCAGAAATGAAGGCCTTTGGTGAGGCAGAGAAAACAGAATTGAATACAATACCTTTGACAGATACCTTTACTACATGTATGAGATACATCCTCTTCCTTGATAACAATGGCATGGGGCTGTGAATGGGAATGTGTAAATAAGAAGGGGGAGAGAGAGAGGGGGGGGAGGGAGGGGGAGGGAGAGGGAGAGGGAGAGAGAGAGAGAAGGAGAGAGAGATTTTCTTTTTAATCTTTCCTACAAATGTACTTAAAGATATAGGAACAAAATATGGATATCCATTTTTTCCCATAGTAAGCACCTTTTTATGTTAAAATTGTTTAGCAAGGCCTTAATGTTAAGTGTGTTTTATAGAGATTTACTGAGGCATGCACTGCCGCATAGAAGTTCTGATGACAGAAAATTAGAATTCAGGGATTTACATTTTGCATATTAAAAGTCACTGGAATGTCAGGAGGTTTGTACAACATTTATAATATATAGCTTTCCGATTATAAGGAACTTAGAAAATATGGACTCTGGGTTGCTCTTCTTTCTTTTGCTTGCTGTGATAAAACATTGTGAACAAATTTAATTTGAGGGTGGACAGGACTAATATGATTTCCACTTCGAGGTCATGCTTCACCACTAAGACAGGAATTCTAAAAGAACTGAAACAGGAAATATGAAGGGATGATACTTGCTGGATCACTTCCAGGTTCATACTTGGCTAGCTTTGCTGTAAGGTGTAAGACCAAACACCACCTGTCTGTGCTGTGGAGCTGCACAGTGGGCTCTGTCCTTTCAATTAACAGTCAAGACACATCTTGCAGGCATTTTCAGAAGTCACACTCTCTGTCCAATCCCTCCATTGGGATGGCCTTCTCTGATGACTCTAAGCTATCCAGTTGATAATTCAAGCTAAATAGGACACAGATTAGGTAGTTTCTTCTTGACTTTGGTGATATTTAGTCAATGTTAATGTGATTGTCTCTCAGTGATCATTGAGCATTTATGAAAGGCGATAAATGGGACTAAATGGATTTTTATCAAGTATTTTACATATATTTCATTAGTCAATATAAAACATAACTTCTGTAGGATTTAACTGTTACATAAGCGTGAAGTCTATGTAGACAATACTTTAAATGTCAGTGATGGCAAATACACAGCTGCATAAATATCTGGATTTCTTATGAGGCTTTTTATCAGTCACACTAGTGACATTCTTTCCTGATAAGTTTTGTAAAAATTAAAACATCATATATTAGTTTATTTGCTTTACTTAAGCTAAGGTAATATATATCTTGTTATTCCACTTTTGAGTATTATTTGTTCAAATGTCTACTAAATTTCTCTTCTGAAAAAAATTAAATGAATTTTTAAATTATCATATAAAGTAAAGGCAGTCAGCACAGTGTTTCATACTCTGTATAACTGAACTGTGGTCTAATTCGATTCCCTTCTCTAATCCCCTTACCTGTGCCTCCTGCTCCAACTTTTGCTTGTCCCCTTTGTCCTCTCCAGATAATCCCTCTTGCTATTTTCAGGTGCATGTCACATCTATCCCATTGCCTTCTCCCATGTCACATTTCTGTAGGGTGCTTCCTCAGCCTCCTGGTCTTTTCTAAATTCTTTCACCACCACCCCACACACAAACACACATGCATATAAACACACACACCATTTAACCTATGTATGTCTCATGTGTAGTATTTTCTTAATATGATCCCCATTTGAATTTTTTTTCCTTGCAAACATCTAATTTTCAATTTTCCTTACAAGTGAATAAAATTTCCATAGTAAATATAGGCTTTTTTTTTTTTTTCCCAACTCATGTGGATGAAGATCTAGGCTGTTTGCTTTCCCTGGCCTTGTGAAGAGTGCAATATCTGAATGTGCAAATATCTCCATGACATGCTGATTGAGAGTCCCTTCAAGTACATACCCAGTATTAGCATAACTGGGTCCTACCATTGTTAACATCATGCTGAATAATGGCTAGGACATTCACTTCCAATGTGGATCAAGCATTCTTGCCTCTTACTGCTCTTTTCCACTTCTAGAAGTGGTTTGGAACTAATCTCTATGATGTTGACAAGGCTATCCATCAATAACTACATTCAAAATACCACACTTTGGTCAAAGTGATGGACACTCTATTACCTTTCAGTGGCTTCCTTTTTCCTCAGAGAGAAGCTAATCCTCTGAAAAGTTACTTCTTCACCTCTTCTCCTGAATTCATGTCCCTGTGATTTCTCTACCCTGCTCTCCAGCCAGGCCAGGTATACTATGCTATTTCATCAATAGTGTTGAAATTTTTGCCTGGCTATTTTCTCTCCCCTGTGTGTCTGAATCTACTAATGTGCTTATTCCACCTCACATGTCCCTTAGGAATAGCACTACATTTGTCTCACCATTTTTTGACTTGCTCTGAATAGTCTGAAAAGACAGAGGTATTGAGGTATTTTCAAATGCATCTCTCAAGTCTCCAGGACCAAAAAATAATAATACCCAATAATCTTGAACATTAAAATACCAACCCTCAAAATAGATAAAAACTGAAGACTGTCAAAATATAAAAAATATTTTCCATATATGAATGAATAACTCATAATCTATCCTTTAACTTGTAAATGAAATATATATATAAGTATACAATACAATTGAAAAATATGTTACAAAAGTAGATATAGTGAAGATATAATAAAAGTAAAATAACTTAAAATAAAACGTAAAGTTTGGCATCAAACAAGTGCATATCAGATGTATTTAAGAAAACTATTTGACAGTTGATATTAAGAGAGAAAACATAATTAAAAATTTTAATTGTGAAGTTCTACTGTCCTGTAATTTATATATGTGGATATATATGCATACATGCATAAATGTGCACATTGTAACTGATCTCATGAAAACTAAATGTAGGTGTTTAAGTAATAACTTCTAAATCATCATCTATGAAGAGCAACTTGAAGATAAATTTGACATTTAAAAATGCAATCTGTCATTGGAGATGGTTGCAGAGCCAAATGTATTAAAAGATAAACATTGTTTTTTATACAATAAAATAAGAAAAATATCTTTCCTGGAATTTACATCTTTCTAAAGACTATATTTGTGTTGACAACCAAGTAATATTCCACCTCAGAGGATGTTGTCAAATTTTTCCAGAAGAGATTAATAGAGTCATAAGAAATAGTAAGGAAGCCAAACAGGACCTGAGGCTCTACATCCATACTCCTTAGCACATGAGTCTAGAGGTCTGATAGGCATAGGCATGCTTTCAAAATTTTTTGCATTCAAAAACAGAACATGGTACTCAGGAATCTTCAATACTAAAATAACAACAATCAAAATAGAAAAAAATTGTCAAAAAGTAACAATATTTTCCATGTATTAATAAAAAATAAAACTTTCCAACCTAACACTTGACATTATCTACATGGAATGTGAAGGCATGTACTAGAAATAAAACGAACTTTATAAGATAATTTATGGTATACAAAAGAAATATCTGAAGCTTTAAATAATAGCCTAGAGGTAAAAATATGCCTTAGATCCTTAGGAAAACAATTTACAACAGACCTAAAGGAAAGCAAGAGTGGACAGTACAGTTCATGTTTACGCATGGAACGTTTGTGACATATATGTATTACATTTCATTTCCCCAGGCATCGTCAAGGTCTGTGAATACTTTGAGAGTCATGAAAGACAAAATTTAGCCTTTGAGCCACTAGAAGTAAACAGCAGCCTATTTATTATTATTATTAATCTGTTACAGACATTGATGGTGTTAAATTCCAACAAGAGAGTACTCCAATGGCTTTGGTCCAATAGCAAACAGGTTCAGTGTTGCATATCTCAGAAGTTGCACAAATCAAGCCCTGACCCAGGGGATACAATTCTGGAACAGGTGTAATATCTACCTCTAGGCCATTAATTTTTGTTTTCTTTGACCTCCAACTTCACCATCAAATGAAAACACAAATTCTACAAATGTTGCCTTTGTTGAAAAACCCTCCAGTGTCTGTTAGACAAATCTAAGGATATGGGAACATGTTGGAATCAGAGATCCTTTTAGAAGTTTGTTTACCTATTAAAGTTCTTATACATCTTCTCTGTTAATGAAACATGAGACCCAGTGTGATGGTAAAGGCACTTGTTTCTCAAGTCCAGTGACATGAGATCAATCCCCGTAACCCTGTAACAGGTTGAAGGAGAGAACAGACTACAGAAAGTTATTGTAATAGTTTGATTGTAATTAGTCTTCATAATTGGGAATGGCACTATGAGAATGTGTGGATTTGTTTGAGTAAATATGGCCTCGTTGGAATAGGTGTGGCCTTGGTGGACGTGTGTCACTGTAGGGGTCAGCACTGAAGTTTCTTGTACTCAGTGTAACCAGTGTCTCAGTTGATTTCCTGTTGTCGAAAGATGTAGAACTCTTAGCTACTTCTCCAGCACCATGTCTACCTGCATGCTGCCATGCTCCACACCTTAATGATAATGGGCTGAACCTCTAAAACTATAAGCTGCCCCTCAATATAATGTTTTCTTTTATAAGAGCTGTCAAGATCATGGTGTCTCTTCACAGCAATAGAAACCCTAACTAAGACAGTTATCATCTGGTTACCACACATGTGCTATGGTCCCTGCACCAATACTAATATACAGACACATAATATAATCATGTAAATAATTAATAATAATAATAAAATAATAAACTTAAAAATAACTGAAGAACAAGAAAACACTGAAGATGTTGGCTATTTTATATTATATTACAAATCTATATTGTTACAAAGCTTCGCTATATATGAATTATGTCTCTATTTCTATCATTTTTATAATAGCTTGTATACAGTTCTCTGACTGTCTGTAACTCAATGCTCACAAAATTATTAAGTTTCTCTTTCAGACAATGATGAAGCAGACAAGTGGAAAGAATATTGACATTTGGCATCTTTCGAGATAGTGAAATTCTCTGATATCAAAGAAATATAAAGACTAAGACACATACATAAATATTAGTCCTATCAAAAAAAATTGTAATTTAGCTTTAAAGTCAATGACCTGAAACTTAATGTTTCACACTCTTTAATGGTCAATTCTCTGATTTAAAAAGATTTGATATAGTTCATTTATAATAACACAAACAAGAAAAGTAATGATTATTAATCATTAGTTATTTAATAAATTTCTATATTATGTTTGAAATACCCGTTTGTTATAAGCTGCTATTGTCATTCAGTTATTTGTGAAGTAATATGGGATGTCTTTCTGTAACCTATGAATATGCTTTATTACCATTGGTTAGTAAAGATGCTGTTTTCTATGGCAAGGTAGCTTAGAAGCAGGTGGGAAATCCAATCAGAGATAAGAATGAAGGAGGGCAGAATCCAAAAGAGATGTCAGAAGATGGAGAGGAAGGAACTTGAGAATGCTGCTCTGAGAAAATATCCCAAGCCATGTGACTAAACATAAATAAAAATATGGATTAAGTTAAAGTATAAGAGTTAGATAGTAATAAGCCTGAGCCTTAGGCCAACCAGCTTTTGATTAATATAAGCCTTTATGTGATTATTTGGGACTAAGTGGCTGTGGAACTTGGAACTAGGATGGGTTAAAAAACTGACTGAAGCAGAATACTACTGTTCACTTGAAAAGCCACATTATTTAAGCCAATCCTATTTTCCATTTTTCTTGCTTTTGTACAAATACATTTCTGATATAGACAGAAGAGAGTTACTGTATTTCTGCTGAATTGTGTAGCTGTGAAAAAGTACCCTCACAAAGCACTTCAAGTATAACAGTGTTTATTGTGATTCACAGTTACAGGATGCTGTCTATCCCAGCAGGAAAGTCACTGTGGAAGGATCTTGAGGCTGATTAATGAACAGCATCCACATCAGGAAATGTTGGATACTGGGCCTCTGTTGACTTTCTCCTGTTATGCTGTCCAGAACCCAAGCCCAGGAAAGGATGCTGCCTCTTAGGGTTAATCTTCTCATCTGAATAAATCTAATTAAGATAAGATAAAACAGCCACAAACTAACTTAATCTAGATATCTCATTGCAGGTCTGTCCTGAAGCTTCTCACATAGGGTACTCCAGATCTTGTCAAGCTGGTGGTATTAGCCATCCCAGCATCTAAGCTTTGGTTTGACTTGGTTTGCCTCTATTATCATATCAGGAAGAACAACTTATGTAATGCAAAATGTCTAGTACTTAAGTTAATTAACACATGAAAAGGGAAATGAAGTATATCTCATTGCTGATTACTATCATAATTACCCTGTACTATGATGAAGTAAACAGGGATCAATAAAGAGGGGCAGCCAGGCTAGAGTTGCAGAATTTTGTATTGTAGATCAGAGAAAGATTAAGGTGAAACTAAATAAAGCAATCAATGGATCATAAATCATCATATTCTTTATGAGTCAGCTGGCGATTTTTCTTTTGTATTAAGGCATGGTTCTTATTTATGGTCATATTTGAAGTGTTGCTGTAATGTAGCAATGTTTTCTGTGTGCCTGAGTAATACTAGGATGCTATGAAATGTCTAACTGAGGTAAGTGCAAAATGGTCCCACTGGGATATAAGGACATATATTGCTTTATATCTTTTATGGGATATCTCAGGTTAATCCTGGACTTCCTAAGAATTCTCTTGCTTGTGAAGATGTAAAGGGGCTTACTCAGAGAACTGAAGTCTGTACCCTCTACAGAACTTTACAATTTAAAGAGTACAAGACAAAAATTTAACTCAAAGAGTTAATTGACTTTCAGAAAGTCACAAACACTTTAAAGAAAATATGTTTGGTGAGTGTGCTAAATATTTATATATGACTTTCAAACAAAAATGCTAGTCATAGAAAGGAGATATATTTTGTATCTATATTTCCTTATAAAAATCATAAGCTTTTTTGTATTATGTGCCTGTCTATATAAGATATCACTGTGTATATGTGAGCCTAAAATTCCTAGTTCATGAGTTAGCCAAAGTCAAGAGCCAAGAAATGTTTCAGAGTTTGTTGGAATTACTAAAAATTGATGACTTGTAATGTTTAAAAATATTCAGCTTTAAATTACACATGACTGAAAAGCACTTAAAAAATTGCTCAATATCTTTAGCCATCAGAGAAATGCAAATCAAAACAATTTTTGAGATAAACTTACACCTGTCAGAATGGTTAAAATCAAAAACACAGATGACAGACAGCCTATGCTGGAGAGGAGGGAGAAAAAGGGAAACACTCCTCCACTGCTGGGGGGAATGTAAACTTGTACAGCCACTCTGCAATGCAGTACGAAGGTTCCTCAGAAATCTGGGAATCAGTCTCCCCAGGGATCTAGCAATACCACTATTGGGCATATACCCAAAGGATGAACATCTGTACCCCAAAGGCATTAGCTCAAGCATAGCAGCATTATTCATAATAGCAAGAACCTGGAAACAGCCTAGATGCCCCTCAGCTGAAGAATGGATTAACAAACTGTGGTACATCTACATATTGGAGTACTACTCAGAAGAAAAAAACGATAATCTAAAATTTGCAGGCAAGTGGATGGATTTGGAGACTATCCTCCTGAGCAAGGTCTCACAAACTCAGAAAGATAGGCATAAGACGTACCCACTCATAAGTGGATTTTAGACAAAAAATAAAGAATACCCAAGGTACAAACCACAACCCCTGAACAGTTGGGAAGAGAGGACCTAGATTAACTGTTCTCTATAAAATGACTCTCAGAAATGGCTCTGGTTTTCAAAGTCCATCAAAAGATGCAGTGATAAGCATTAAGTATTACAGAACAACTAGATGGGTTCTGAGCTAAAGACCAGGATGGTGTGTACATTAGAAACTGGGGTACAACTGGAGTACGTGCTTCCCTTATAGTTACAGGTCATTAGAGACATCACGGAAGCTGGGAGGCAGAAGTGCATGCGAAGGTCTTTATTGTTTATCTTAGAGCAAACTCCGAAGCATAGGCAATAGCCTGGTAATGGAAGCTAAGTATGGAGAGAGAAAAGCAAACTGATAAAATATTTTGAAAAAGATTATAATATTTATTTTTATTTAAGACATTCAAACTATAATTCAGCTTGTAATTTTAAGTAATACAAATAGAATTGAGTGAATTCCACAAAGCTATTTCAAATGTCAATGAATGGAGTAAAAATCTTCGTGTGTGTATGTGTGTGAGTGTGTGTGTATGTAACTCTTTTTAGCCACTCTCTCCAAATACTGATAAATCTCATAAAAACATGAACAAAGGAATAGTCTAGTGACTGAGGTTTTATTAATAAGCCATAAAGTAAAAGCACTGCATTATGCATTCTACCCATGTGAGCTCCTCAGCCACTCACTACTAGAATACACATCTTTTGTTGGCATCAATAAATCAAGTTCAAAAGTTAAATCAACACAGTTACTGTGTGGCTACTCGTATATATGCTAAGCATGAATTATTTTAAGAAAATATTCAATGGGATATGTGGCTTTGAAGAGACCATTGGAATTTATTTTCATTATAGATCAAACTATATTGATGACACTTATGATACTAATATGATACTTAGGCTTACATAGCAAAGTTTATAGAAAACATGATATACATGTACAAATCTAATTATTAAATTTCTAAAATGATCAAATGTTTTCTAGATTTTATATACTTTCTTCTGGGATATTTTTTATCTTCTTTCAGGAAAGGTTTCTACCTATGCTTCCTGAAATAGATCCGAATTTATATGAGAAAAGCACATATCATACATCTTGAGGTTTGCTCTTCAGCCACAGATACCTGAAATATTTCTGACATGTTACCTGTTTCCCAAAGGATCCTTTAATCCCCACTCTCCAGCTCTGTCCAGGCAATAATAACTCAGAATGGCTGGATTCAGTTTGATTTGGTTTCTCCACTTAAAGGCACATGGTGAATTTTAGTTCAAATGCCTTCAATTCCTTATACAGAAGAATATTTCTATTTTTAAAAACATTTCTTCAATTTTATTACATGAATGTGAAAAATGAGCTTCTTTCTTCTGTTTTAGAATAAAGCTAATAAAATTTGAACTTTCTAATTTGTAAATTGTTAAACACTTGTCCAAACAAGTCAGATCCATTCCCTTTGTTCAACAGAATGTTTATGGGATGAAGAGGACAATCCCATGGCTGTGATCAGGTTGAGGAAGAGAGATGAATTTAGAAGAGAATCAAAGGTACATTCCATAATGGTAGAGAATTGAATCATGTTGAACCATAAACTCATATGTGTTAAGTATATGAAACAAGCTAATATTAGTCTTAGAATAACCATTCTAAGTTAGTAGATATATATATATTCTTCATATTGTTATAAAAATGGGTGGGCTGTTGTCAAGATTTACAGTACTGCTCTGTAGAGAAAGCAGGAAGTGGTTGATTAACTCTGTAACTCTAACACAAGTATAGTGATCTTGCCAAGCTGATCACTATTGCCACTTTGGGGACCCAGCTCTGGGCAAGACCACAGACCAAGCTGATCACTGTGGCCGGTTACAGGATTCAGCTCTGGGTAAGACCATTAATGCCTTATTTGTTTAGCAGCTTGAATAGTATCTTCTGGAATCATATAATCTAGCTATTTAAGAAGTTTCAGATGACCAGTATCTTCAGCAGCAGGGTCATACTGTGTGTTAACAATGGGCAACCAAGAGCCTAAGTTGTTTTGATGGCCTTTGAGGACTCCTTGAAAATAACAATGTCCCTGAATAAAATAACCAGCTAGATGTTCCAAGTTCTAATAAAAAAGAATGCTGCTAGCTGAGGCTATGCAAAAATAGAAAAATGCTAAGTTAATAATAGCTAGTAATTAATCAGCCATGACAAAACAGATTGCTTTATGAATACAATATATGTTTGTGTCAAATAACTCCTTAATTAGCACCAAATTAACTCACAAGGAGGTAATCTGTGTTAATAACCAATGTTTTCTGGGAACAGCATCGTTCAGCCATGTAGGATATTCCTATTTAAATTTCCTTAATGTGACATTTTAAAAATTGTATTATAAACTAATGAATCTACATTATGCTTTTTTTCTGTAACTTTGATATCTGCACTTTGGAATCATCATGTTTCTACCAACCACTAGGTTACAAAATCAAGTCTAGTGTACATCAATCCACTGTCCTTCTCTATATTAATTTAATATAGACAGTTTTCCAACTGGGTTTGTGCTTAACATGTGGAACATGAGATGTCAGTGAATGTTTGATGCAGGAATACTCAGCTGGAATTTTGAATTATAATGAAACATAATAGAACTCAAGTATAAAACTGTAATTTTGGTGGTTATTAGCATAGAAATAATGTTAGCTTCTTAGAAGAGGTTTGGAAGAAAGAGGCTGTAAAAAAATGAAGGCTGGATAGAAACAAAGTAATACCCTGTTTCTTTGCAGTTGACTGATGATTTTCTACAATCTCTTATGTAGATATGACACATAATTTTTATTAATTCATTACTTAAGTTAGATAAAACAACTATTAAGACCTTCCAACTCCTAGTAGAAAGGAATACTGCTAGCTGAGGCTATGCAAAAAAGCTAAGCTAACTGATAGCTAGTAGTTAATCAGCTATGACAAAAACAGGTTTGTTATAAATACTAAATATATTTGTGTCAAATCACTCTTTAATTAGCATTAGATTTTGGAAATTTTAGGAATCATGAAGACAGCTAAAACAATAGGTCATCTGATAGATAATATGGAAAACTTATATAGGTGAAGCTTTCAAAAATATATACATATATGAATATTATCTAAATGAAATTACAAAATAATGGAGGAGGCAGAGACCTAAATGGCCATATCTTGTTCACCAAATAAAACTTTCAATATTGGAACTGGGATACATCTAATTGATTTATTGGCCAGTGGAGTTCCATGAGAATCCTCAAGCTACACACGATAATGTCAAAGCTATAGGGAACCTTCCACCAAAATGATGGCAAAACCTCATTGAACACAGAGAAGCTGAGCAGGTGTCCATAGAGAGTGTTAATCCCCATGTTCTAGTGTATTTGGTATAGGAAGTACTCTGAAGGCTACAAAAAACATAAACATTAGCTAAGCCATAAAACCTATAATGCTACCCTGCCTGCAAGATATGCTAGGACAATTGTGGCATATAGCTTGTAGGAGTAACCAAGCAATAAGTGATTTGACTTAAGGCTCATTCTATAAGATAGAATTCATACCCAACACTGCTTAGATGACCAAAACCTGAGTCCAGGGACCTAGGGTAAAACCAAAAACTGCTGTTCAAATAAAAGGTTCTAACAACATTCTTCTCTACTCATAGATAAGTGTCTTGCTCAGCCATCATCAGAAGCTTTCTCTTGTAGAAGATGGGAACAAATACAGAGATCCACAACAAGACAATACACATAAAGAAACTTTGGACCAGAAGGCTCTAAATATGATAACTCCATCAAATCTCTCCCCACAGCTCAGGGAAACCTACAGAAGAGGAGACAGAAAGAGTGTAAGAGTCAGAGGGGATGGAGGGCACCAGGAGAACAAGGCTCCTAAGTCAACGAGAGCAAAGTTCATGCAAACTCAGAGAGACTGAGGCAGCCCACACAGAACTGCACCAGGTCCTCTCAGAGAATGAGTGGGTCTCTGGTATTATTATTTCTCTTGGGCTCTTGACATTCTGATTTATTTTGTTTGTTTGTTTTGGTTTTCTTATTTTAGTTTTTGTCCAATTATATCTTTTTTTAAAAAAATATTACCTTTCTTTTTAAAAAGAATTGAATCCACTGGAGCAGACTGAGAAACAGTCAGACACTTGGGGGAAGGACCCTTGAACACAGGTTGCATTTGGTTCACTTACATTGATAAACATTCCCCCTGAGTGACAGAGCTCATCTTTCTGGGCAAAGACAAAGCTGAAAGTCAGATCCGAACCTGCAGTATTTCTAGTCCTTGGGTTATGCATTTTTTCTAACACTGTCTTTGGTGAGGAAAATTGTGGATGGGGAACTGATAGTAATTTTTGTGGTCATTTCTTAAGCTATGAAGCTTGTTACATATTCATATGTCACTAAGATACCCAACTGTTTTCTTGCAGAATTAGTGCTTTAGCTCTCAAGAGACACACATATGTAAGTATACCGGCTAAGGCACACATGTTTATGAGTGCAAGTATAAAAGAGGAGGACACAGAGAGCAGGAGACAGTATGTAGAATCATGGAGAAGGCTTTATAAGTTATTTGAATATTTTTATTATTTTCTCACTCTATAGGAATTTTGCTATCCTCTTGATACCATTTGATAAGTATTTACAGGAGCATGACACATTTTTGGCAGACACTTTCCAACTACTGACTTGCTTCTACATAATCGGTTTCCTTCTTCTAGTCCGGGGCGGTAAGTGGCAGTATGAATAAGCAGTAGAAAGGCAATGTAGAAGAGAATGTGAGCCACAGTTATTCTTATTGGCAAGTGTATTAAATGTGTGCCCTGACACATCCAGTAGGAAAACACCGATTAGGGGTTGTCTGATTAGGCGATGCGAAAGACTGAGGAATTTAGTATAAACTCTTGTATTGCCCCAAAGGCTTTTCTAACTTATTGGTACCTCGACCACCAATGCAGCACATCCATCACTTTTTGCTATAGAGTTTATGTTGTGATTGTGTGTTTAACCTTGAGCCCTGCAGCTCTAGATGTGTGCCTGTGGATGCTAAGGGCGACAGAGGCTTTTGAAAGACTCTTTCCTTAAATCATCAAATAAAGCCTTCAGTAGCTCAGGACTTTGTAGAGCTGCTGATTAAAAATGACAATTATAGAAAGTATTTCCTGAGTTTCTTTATATTACTGATGGTATGGTAATTAGATAAGTTTATTCTGGGTACTATCTGGGTCTCCACTTCCATCTATGACAGGGTCATGTTTGTAAATCTATGTTACATAAATATGAGTGGTTATATTTGTGTGGCACTGTACAATATAGAGATATTTAATTACATGTCTTCTAAAACATTAAGACAAGCTAGGAGAAAAAGGTTCCAACCATAAGACAATAATAAGCATTAAATCAGTATCAATTAATAGTTTAGATTATACCAAAGAAGCATTTCAGGAGATAATCTTCTATTTCATGTAATTTGCATAAAAGTTGTAATAACAGGAAAGTTTTGTTAAGATTTTACATCACGTAAGCATAACGAAAAAGACTTTTAGAAAAGTCCTATAACAAAAAGTGTGCAGGATCCTAGGCAAAATGCTTGAAACCGAAGCATTAAGAGAAGAACCTTGCCATCATGGTTTTCAGAACATCATCATCACTGTAAACTAGTAAAGTCACTGTAGGTACCAACTAACTATATGGTTTATGTAAATAGAAAAGCAGCTTTCCTATACCAGCATCCTCTATAAGTGTAGTGATTAAAACAATTTAAACACCTTACTTGTGGTAAAATTAAATAAGTTTTACTATATAGACTGAAATGGAAGCTTTTCCCTGAAACACAAATTCTAGTTGGTGTCTAATAAAAATGCAGAGCCAGATATTGGGGAAAAGCAGGAATATCAGAGAGAATAAACAGACCCCCATCAGTTCTCACCCAGCCAGCCTCTCAGGGTAAAAGCTATCTTCCAGAGTCCTCAGCCTGACTCATTGCTTCTACAGAATACCTCAATGTCTGCTGTATGTCTGCCTTAAATACCTTCTTTGTCCAGTTATGTGCTTCCAGGTTTAATTCTGCATCATAATCCCAGAGTTAGGATTAAAGGTGTGAACTACTACTGTCTGTTAGTAAGGTCTTGAACTGACAGAAACACAAAGACCTCTGCCTCTGGAGTTACGAAATTAAAGGCATAGGTCACCACTCTGTCTTTACTGTACTGGGATTAAAGGCATGAGTTACCAACTGTCATTACTGTGCTGGGATCAAAGAGGTGTGAAATATTACTCTCTGATCTTCATAGTTTGATTGTGGGTAAATCTGTTCTCTGATATTCCAGACTGATTTTATTAAATATAATACAGATAACCACATTTCCCTACTAACCTTTAAGGATGCTCACAATGCATTCTTGGACATGAAAAGAAGTTGCAAAGGATCCCATCTACAAGTAACATCATTAGCTTTCAAATGACAGTGTGCAGGTATGTGCACATGTGTGCATGTATTCCTCAAGACAGATACAACAAATATCTATTAAGGTGAACAGAAAACATTTAGTAATTCCTGAAGTAGAAGACTAGCAGGAACCTCAATATCACTGACAGTAATATCAGTCTACTCTGTAAACCACGTTATTTGAGTTTATACTATATGCATGTGTCACTCAGAGGAATAATATCATCAATTAGTGAATTTGGAGGTGTGTGGGTGTATGTCTGATTGGTTTTAAAAATAAGAATGTTGAAAGAATGAGACGTCTATCTCATGCCACCTAATTGCAAATTTTTCACTTTTCAGGTTTAATTCATAGTACTTGATACAAAGACTAGGTAGCAGGAAAGCTGTAATAATTATCCATGACAGTTAAGGAAATATTTGCTATTCTATTTGGAAGTTATACATACACATGGCCTTCATAAACTTAGCAAACTTTTATGTAATACACAAACTTTTCAAGTAAAATTTAAAATTTAAGGAATTTATTAGTTCAATTTATATAGAGAGAAAAATTAAGATGAAGCTAATTAAACCAAAGATGATGTGTGCATTGACAATTAGACATATGGCTGAAAACACTTTTAATTTCATAAAGTGATTAAATTTGATATAAATGATTTTTTAGAAAATAAATTCTAAAATAGTGCCTCTAACTTGATTTGATTCTTCATTATAATCGATAACCTTTAGCAACTAGAAAAGTAATTTGAATAAATAACAAAATGACTGTAATTCACATTGCTTCATATTTAGTTAATATTATTATAATATACTTGAGTGTCCTATAATTTTGTTACATTTATAGTCTTCTAAATTATTACTATTACTATTACTAGCTTCTGAATTGTGTGAAAACTATTAACAGTAAAATTATGTTTGCTGTACACATAAGCATATACATTTCATGAATACATATAACATGTGAACAGAGTCTTGCATCATTCAAACATTTATCCACTATCAAAAACTCCAAATGAGCAACAATAACTTATTTGCTAAATTGTATCAAATTGCACCTATAGAAAGACACAGCTTTATACTTCTTATAGATCATGAAATTCTGTAAAATTATTTGTCTTTGGTATAAATTATTTATTTAAATGTGTTGTTTTGTTTTAAATTTTTAGAGTTGGCATCTACTCTGAGTTTCCATTAAATCTCGGGTCTTCATACTCTTGTCAGTAAGCACTTATCATTCTCGACTGACAGAGTCACCCTGAGAAGAGAGCAGTCTGTGAAGCTGTATGAATTAGGAACAGTGATAACAAGAGGTGTGAAGAGACTGTCACGCCAACATCATGACAGGTGGCAGAGTAGGGCAGACAGGAGAGCTGCTATCATCACCACAGCTCTGCCCTCCGAGGCCCATCACTTACAAATGCACATTCTAACACGTTTCTAGCCTGCACTGGGAAATAAAGGGTAAAAACATCCACAAAATGTATCTTTGGCACACATGCTAGCCTGGTCCTTCTGCTAAGCAGCAGGGAAGGGCCAAATCTGTCTCATTCTTACATTAGCTCATGTAAAAAATAACTGAGTGAAATAATAATTTCCCTTTTGAGCGAAAGAGGAAGAGAAATAATAAACCTAACAGAGCCAAAATTTGGCGTGGATGCAGAGGAAAACATAAAGGAATTGTTAAGAATCTGTGGACAGGTTTAGCTGGAGAAAGAAGTCGATGACCTTCAGGTGAGTGTAACTTCAGTGACAGCAGTCAGAGCTACGTGAATGGGACTGTTGATTTTAATAGACAGCATCCTGGATGTGGCCTCTTGTACACAGGCAAACAGGAGTCTAATATTTCTTGGCTGCCATTTTCCTCATGAAAACAAAATATCTTGGTTACTAACCTTCATCAAATGAAATTTCTATAAGTAAGATAATAAAGTTCTTTGTCACTTTGTGAAGAAAGGCACATAAATAGTGAGTTGTGGGGACAGTCAGCTGTGCCAACACCTAATGATTTCTTTCATTTCATGCAGGGCAAGGGGCTTGTCTCTCACTTTAATTCCTGAAATCACAAAGCAGAGAAGGAAAAAAAATCCCAAATTTCTGGATGTCTGTGTTTAAAAATGATTTTAAAAGACGCTACAACTATGAGAGACAATTGTCACTAAAATAAACAGAATACATCTCAGGGACTTGGCAATAAATGAGCCAGTGAACTCCTTCCGCTTGCCATCAGAGGCAACATGATGATACCTCGCTTAGGTATGGAGAGTTTTGCAGAGCTCCCAGCAGGCCTTGTAAGTCCCAGGTGCAAAAAGACCAAACATTTCAAGCTCTTAAATGTGGACTCAGAGCCTCGAGCTCTACACAGTTATATTAATCAAGGGAATAGAGAACTATAATGTCTCTGTGTTTAGGTTTCACTGTTCTTGAGATGTTTCAAAAATTACTCTGTTGTGGGATTCAGGTGTCAGCTGATAAGGTCAAAAGACACTTATACAGGGCACCGGGCCCCCTGAAGGGGGCGGGGACAAGCCCATTGAAGAGGGGCTTCTGGAATACGAGATGCTCTCTTCCTGGTTCCTGGATGATTGGGGTAGCATCGGCGACTGTCCTCACCGTTCCAGACTCCAGTCCTTCTTCAGGTGCTACTGTAATCTGTTAACTGTACCGTTGTTGTGGGATTCAGGTGTCAGCTGACAAGGTCAAGGGACATTTATACAGAGCACCGGGCCCCCCAACCTGAAGGGGGCGGGGGAAAAGCCCCATTAAAAAGGGTCTGCGGATACGACACGCTCTCTTCCTGGTTCCTGGCTGCTGGAGGAAGGACCCCTTCGTCCGTCCGTCTGCAGACTTCGGTCCCTATTGTACTTGGTTACCTGTACCGTGAGTGTTGGTTTATATTCTAATAAATATCTATAGAGTAAAAAAAAAAAAAAAAAAAAAAAAAAAAAAAAAAAAAAAAAAAAAATGGTCCTGATTTGACTATTAATAAGGCTGGATTTGGATTGGGAACTTGTGGCTTTCTCCCTCTCTAAACCCAAGCATATTGGTAAAGAAATATGAAAAATTCTGTCTCACATCATAAAAGCCACCTGGTGTGAGACAGAAGGCATAATATTTAGGGACCAATATTACTGTGACTTCATCTTAAACCTCGTTCCTCCCTGTTTCTGTACCTCTCAAACATCTCACTCTGTCTGCTTCCAGTCTCCTAAAGTCATGAAAGATATAAATATCTTTTGAATTTCTACAATGCTTAAGTTTTCCACTGTAAATAACATTTCCTCCTATCAGCTATCTACAAAGAATCTGAAACCGAGATGGGGCCTCCACCGGAACAACTCCTGCTAGAAAAACAAAAATAGAAGAAAGAATATGAGAGAGAGAGAATAAGAGACAGATAGACAGACAGCAGAGACAAAAATAGAAAAATCAGGAACCTGGTGCGCACCAATCAATAATTGCTTTCAAGAAATAGATTATTCAAAAACAGCTGCAAGATAGCTCCTTATGATTATCCTTCAGATCACACTGCTAATTAAGTTTCCAGATGGAGTTAACCACTATCCTAAAAATGGTTATAGATGTATGTGGTCAGTCCATTAAGAACTAACCATTGTTTTAGCTTTTACAGGATCCCAAGGAGATGCCATCGCCCTTAAGTCAGCAGGAAGCAACCTTATAAACGACTACGCCCCCTTTCCCAATAAGTTTTATGCTCCAAAGGTTGTGGGTAAAACTGGGTAAAAGACAAAACTATAATATAGCATCAGAGATCTTTTTTTTTAGAAGAGAGGGGGAATAGATAGGATAGATAAAGGTAGACTGTTCTACCTACCTATACTTCATTTTAGCTGAATGTATGGGCTAAGCTAAAGACAATTTGCACTGTCATAGATATCTGTATATTGATACTAATGCAAAATCATTTTATATGTTTAATTGTGATAATTTGTACATTGGTACAAAGTTTAATCTGAGATTGTTTTATGTAACCAAAGCAACTTGTACTTCGATATAAATCTGAATCTGTAACTATTATGTAAAGCTGAATCTAAAATTGCTATATTTTATGTATGCTCATACCTTTGTTTAAAATATTTGCACATCATTGTCATGTATACTATGCAATTACTACCTTCATTTAACTATACTAGATATAATGTATGATTGCACTAGTTATGATATATGCACAAGATGTTTTATATACCTCTGTTTAGATGATATCTATGTATTTACATGTCTAAAATGCTGTGGACACTTTACCTGGTAAAATACCCCTGGCTAATGCTCGATAGTTCTACTAAGGGTCATTGTTCAGAGATTGTACATCCCTTATATAAGTATTCTAATTTTTAGTACAGGGTTTATTCCTTAAGACGATAAGATCTGCAGTCAACACTATTTAAGGTATCATATCCCAGTCATTTCAGATACAGGTTAGAATATCATAGATGGACAAGAATCTTCAACCGTTTCATAGACCCAGAGAATATGGCATTTAACATTTAAAATTTGGCCACGAGAGACACGACGACTCCTGGTGTCACTGCTCCCTTCACGAGATGGTGTTGAGCATCAAGGATACTCCATTGGAGTTGGTCCTTTTGGCAAAAAATGGCCGGTTGAGTAAGGAACTGTCCTTACCTTGATTGCTGACAGTACACACATGATGTCAAGCTGGATGAACAAATTGAGATGGAGACTGACGAAACCTGCCTAGACAGGATAAGACAGTCCCTTCAAAACTGTTCTGCTTGTAAAAAGATCTGTCAGATGCCATAGGCCTATAGCCAATCCGATAGATGCTCTAACGGTGCACAAATCCAGAGGTGATTGTCCAGGTAGCTGTGTTGCTGTCCTCTCCCAAATTTTGGAAGTAGCTGCTTCCATGTACTTCTGTCTTTCAGACAAATTCACCTTCCTTCTCAGGTCTTGAAGAGGTTGAAGAATAGATGTTTAAGGTTTCCACCCTAGTATCCCTTAGATAAGAACACTCAGGTGTTAGATTCTCACTTTCCCAGATTAACCCTTTAAAATAATCTATACACCCTACTATCTACCAATATTCTAGAACTATTAGATATACCTTATATAAGTTAGGCTTTGATTAGCAATTATACTTTGACCTCTCCTAGATGCTACCTCATAATAATTCTTACTGTATATAATCTTAGTTTAGAACCTTCTTAGTTAGACAAAGGGGGGAGATGTTGTGGGATTCAGGTGTCAGCTGACCAGGTCAAGGGACATTTATACAGAGCACCGGGCCCCCCAACCTGAAGGGGGCGGGGGAAAAGCCCCTTTAAAAAGGGTCTGCGGATACGACACGCTCTCTTCCTGGTTCCTGGCTGCTGGAGGAAGGACCCCTTCGTCCGTCCGTCTGCAGACTTCGGTCCCTATTGTACTTGGTTACCTGTACCGTGAGTGTTGGTTTATATTCTAATAAATATCTATAGAGTATTTGTGTCCTTGTGGGTAAGCTCCGCCTACATACCGTGAGTTCTGATTTATATTTTAATAAATATTTATCTGGTACTGGTGCCTTCTAAGTAAACTCCGCCTACATTACTCTTTTTACTCTGGACTCTCTTAGGCTTTTCTCAGAACAAAGGTCATTATTAGTTCACATTCTCACAGGTGCTTCCTTCCTTCTCATGATAAGGCTATGTTCCCACTGCTGATAGAACATTAATATATTAAAACCTAATTTCATGTATGCAGTAAATTTTAGCTTTTGGAGGATATTAAATATGTATAACTCACCAACCTGTGAGCTAGCAATATGGAAAGCAGTCCCATGGCAATGCTGTCTCACGTGTTGCTTATTTCTGGCTGTTATTCAATGAGGGTTACCTTCCTTGCCAATAACAGATACTTCTGTCCATAACACTCACCACTGACATAAAGCAACAAAAGTAACAGTTAGAAAGTAGCTAGAATAAAAGAATACACCGTCAACTTCGAACCATTCATATAAATCAAGATGCCCAGAAATAAGAGCAAGGAAGGGCAGATAGTACTGCTTCTGGCTGTAACTATGCCGTGTCCCTTGAGTCCCAGCCTGAAGGGAGGGGGCTGTATGGAAAGTCGTGGCTCTATCTCTATCTGCATCCTCTGTGACTGTGACTCCAACATGGTAGTTGGATGCCTGGTAAAAGCTGATGAGTCACATACTGCTCTCCTGTAAATAGCACCCCGTCTCTCTTCCCCTCTTTCTCTCCACCATTGGCTTACTCTATCCAACCCTCAAGTGCATTTGGTGGCTCCTCCTGGAACAGATATCCAGGCCTTAGAGGAATTCAGAATATGTCTAATTTAACAAATGTCACACTGAAGCTTATTACAATGTTTTGGAAGATATCTAGCTGAAAATGTGATGGTCATATATTACAGGAAATAAATATGCCTAGTGGTAGAAAAATGAGACTCTCATTCTATATCATAAAATGTCTTCTTTGTGATATGAGATAGAAAAAAAGAATTGAGATGCTAATGCCTTATTCTAATATTTTGCATGGACAATAACATTCATGATTCTATTTATAAACATAAATTCTAAATTTAACTAAATACATTATTGATCTTCATTAAATACCCAGGAACTGATTAGGAAAGTACAGAATAAAGTAATGGAGGCACAACTATAATCCAACATAAAAGAATCTTCACTGAATTTCCTTTTTGTCTCTTAGATGCTGCTCTGTTTCAGAAGGAGAACTTGACATTTAAATAAGAAGTTTTAAGATTTGCTATGAACAAAGCCACAAGATAATGTACTACGTGGTTAAAGAATATTGAGTGCCAGTACTTTAAATTTTAGTGGGATATCAGAGTTGGAATATGTTCTTCCTGAGGCTTAAAATGTTACCAGACTAAATACAAGGTGTCCATTTGAATTTCAAATTATCAGAGGATGTTTTAATATTAATATGACTCAAATGTCTAGTGTAATTTATAATCAAATTAATCTATTATTTATCTTATATTGGTATTTAATAAGATACCATATATGGATGCATTACTAAACCTAACAGCCCTATCACATTTTACTAATGGCGAACAGCCAGCTTGTATATCGACATTAATATTTTGATTTATCTAGTTTGAAGCCAATCTAGGATTATTTTATTGTGTCTATCTATAGAAAATTGCTGTTCTCATATATTGTCTGATAAATAGGTATTGAGATGGATCTCAAATCACTATGATTCTTGCTAGAGCTATGGTGTGCACATGCAAGTCCTCTCTTACTCTGGCAGGCATACACTCTGAGCATATGTCAACATCCCTTTGCATAGATGAGTCCTTCTAAATGGAGTCAACCCCTAAACAATTACCAATTCTTGATGTGTATCTTAAACTATATTCTTAGCTAATAAGGCTGAGGTTTAGCCAGACAGCTGAGAATTCATGAGGACAAAGGTGCTCTAAGGTTTCTTTGAGAGGCAACTTGAGGTTCTCTTCTTAGACAGTGTGACATCTCTCTTGGACCTCCTTATTTTTCATGCAGCAAACAGTATTTGATTGTTTGTGTTTGGGTAAAATTTAATTTTGGGTCTAGATTCTCTGAGCCATAGGTAGACACATGAGCTGACTTTTAGCCAATAGTTAGAGTTAAATAAAGAAGGAGAGAATTACAAATGAAAAGATGTCAAAGGAGAAAAAAACAGTGTCCTTGGGAGCACAATAATTAATTATATGTATTACATGTAGGTAATTGATATATGCCACACACATACAACACACACACACATACAACACACACACACTGATGCTTATGGAGTCTATAACTAATCATTTTTTAAGTATATAATAAATGCCAAGTTGCTCAATTTTTTAAGCAATCTATATTCCTTTATATTATATTAATTATGCATTTATATTTTTATTTTTGAATTTTTCTGAGTTATGTAAACTAGCCTTGAGAATGAATGCTAGGCCAAGCGCTACCAAGTTACATCCCCAATACTGTCTTCTCTATTCTATGGATGAGGATTCTGAATGATGGAAAAGTTAAATATTGTTTCTCATGGTCACACAATGTCAGTCCTGAGATCAGAATTAGAATCTAGGTGAGCAGGGCCCCAGAGATACAAACTTTCACAACTGCATTAATATGTTACTGTCATGCTAATTTAATGAATTTTTAATAAGTTATAAATTCTTCTAAAGCAGGGATTTCATTTTATTCTTTACAACAGTACAGCAACATGGAGTGCAGCTAAACATTTCCATACATACGGTACACAACGAGAAGAGAAATAAAGGCATTTTTTTTTTTAAAAAGGAGGGACAAGTCATCTTCCTTGGTGTCCCCAGTTCTGAGTCCCCAGAGGGTTCCTGAGTAACTAGTGTGTTCAGCTCCAGCGCATACGACAATCACATTCTCATCCAATGTTTCCTCAAATCACTTGCAGACCAGAAGCGACAAAGAACTGACCTGGCAACTCTCACCACAGACAGTCATATCAGTCACTTGTTCCCCTTCTGTGTGTGTCTTTCTAACAAATATTCCCAGGTTACTACTTTTGACAAATAATTATCAGCAGATCAAAAGCTACTTCCTAACAACAAGTACTTCTGTGAGATTTTAAATGTAGAATTATGCCACATGTGATACAATGTATTCCTTGGGCTTATCACATACTATCCTAGATATTATGAAGTCTAAAGATTGACTTCTCATTTTATTATTTTTACCTGATTTTTACTTTTATGTTTATTTTTAAATGCAATAAAATATTAGAAACAAGAGTGTGGATTTCAGAGAGAATAGGATGGGATCCTGGTCCAGACCTCCCACTACCTTGGGACACATCACTTGTCCTTTCTGAGCCTCAATTTTCTCACATTTTAAATGGAAGATGATGGTGTCCACCCTACTTTGTTACAATGGTGAAGTGGAATGCTGTCCATAAAGCTGTAAGAGCTGTGCCTGGCAAACAGCAAGCACTTTAAATGTAAGCATTATATATATCTTAAAGTATGCTTATATTCAAACCTTTATTCTCTTAATAAACACATGCTAGGAAACTGCTATGTGCTAGACATGCTGTAGTAGTGAATGTATCAAGAGACAGTATAGCTGGCTTTCATAAGCCTGAATTCTATTGGGATATCTGTGGTGATAAATAAGTCAGTCAACATGACAGACATCAGATGGAGCTGGGTGAATACAAAAGTCTCTTCTTTTGGATGTATTCTGTTTGGTGAATCAATTTGAATTGATACAAAAGGAAAAAATCTATGTGCACTTATGGAGTATCCTATGTTTGTATACATACATATACTTTATAATATTTAGATCATGGTAAACATTTTCCTTGGTTGTTTATAATTCTTTATGGGTAAAGGTGTAAAATTTTTCCATCTAGAACTGTGAAATAGAACATAGGTTGTCAATATCTGCAGCTGCCATATTGCACAGGAACATCATAAAACTTGCTATTATTCACTTAATGACTTAAGACTCATTGATAAATATCACTATTTCCCACCCTCCCTCTCACTCTTTTGGTAACTACCACCCTACTTTCAGTGTCTATAAGATCATTATTTTTGTTTTCCACATGATAAATACATACAATGTGAGTTTAAGAAAATTAGGTGGTAAGGTATTTCGTATGCTGTGTTTCCCAAATGTGAACTTGTCCATCCTCAGAGCTCTTTCCAAGAAATTTTCTCAGAACAAAGAGGTCTAAGCTCTGCATTTATAATTCCTATTTCTATTGTCAGTTGTTGTCCTGTGTAGTGTACAGGGGGGTTTAATAGAAAGTGATTTTTCTCCTTTCTCTACTTTAGAGAGTGTGAAGTGTGATGGTTGGTGAGAGTGTGTGAGTGTGTGTTTCCTGTTACTTGGATTGAAAAATGCCTTAGAGACACTGGGAATGTCTGCAAGACTGTTTCAATTCCATGTGGGATGGTCACTGAGAAGACAGGGCTGACATTTGGTGTAGAAGCTGCTCTCTAAAGGACTAGATAGAATAAACATGAAAGAAGAGAAAATGAGCCAGTATGTGCAAAGTCAATCCTCCCTGAGCATATGTCTGTAGTGCTGCTATGGCATGTGGGCATCAGGTTGCAATGCCTCACATTTTCCATGTGTACTTTTATTAGCCAGTCTTTAAGGAGCATCTGGGGCATTAGTATAAGATGTGGATTGCTGAAGTAGAAGATGTGGACTGCTAAAGCTCTTAGCTTCTCTATGTTTCCAGAAAATAGCCAACGTTGAACTAAGTCTCCTATCATAGAAGGCAATCCAACAATCTCACTGCATCTATCTATACCTATATTATCTATCTATCATCTACATCAATCTCCATCTAATAGGTCTCTTTCTCCAGAGGACTCTGACTGATCTAAAAGATGACCTGAATAGCAACAAGTGTTTTCTGTACTCCATACCATATAGGACAGGTCGCAGTGTTTCTAGAATCTACTTGGTGACTCCAACCCATATTCATTCTGGCCTGCATGGTCCGGGGCCTTCCTTAGTTCTAACTTCTCACTTGTCTTTCTGTTCTCTGCTTGGATTATTAGCAGTTTCATTACATGTGAATTCTATGCCTTGCTGTCTACTCTCTTTGTGTAAATACTCAGAGCATTTTCTATTCCCTGAATGGAAAGATACACTATCTTATTTATTTATATCATTTACCTACTATTCAATTTTTCACTTATATTATGTTTATGTAGTCTATTATATTATACTTATGTAGCATGTAATCCAATAATGTTTAACCTTATGTCTGAATTTTTGAATCTATATTAATATCTCAAAATCTTTAACCCCTCATCACAAATACAATTTTTCCTATTGTATAATTAAATATCACAAATGACTAGAGAATTGTGTCAGGTGAGATTGAAACATATTACAAACATTTATATTGATTCTTTCCCTGACTTCTCACTAATTAGTATAATTACACTATATTTCAAATACCAGAAACAAAAGCAAGTTATGAACTCAAGAAATAGCTCAACAGAGAAAAGGTCACCAAAATCATGTCAGGTCACAATTTTGAGAACAGGATGTTGTATGTATTAGTAATTATCTTGGATTATTTTCTGGGCAGATTACAAACAGTAATCAAATATTCACCCTAAGCACGTCAGCACTACTCTTCCAGGTTTCTCACCTCATCCCCACAGGAATAACTCACCTTACTAGCTAGTAGAATGAATAATTTTAACATGTGAATTTGTAACCAGAAACTCCAGGATAAAAGGTATTAACTACAGAATAAAGAATTCAGATCTCAAACTACTCACACTTCGCTTCTGTGTTTTCTTTACTGAAGTTAAACACAGATTTCTAGTGGCCATAAATATACAGCACTTTTCTCTAGAATATATTTCACAATGAAAAACTTCTTCCTATAAAATGTACAGACTGTGATCTCACAATAAATGAAATAAAACAGAAGGGTCAAAAACCCATCACCACTGTACACAGTAAGCAGGAACTTTTTTAAACAATCCCACAATTCACTACATTCCTCCACAGCCACATCTGGATGTCTCTATCCCTGACTCTTACATCACGGTAAACCATCATCACCAGGGCAGGGATGGTTTCTTTCATCTAAAGAGCAATACAAATAGAGCCAAAGCAGAAGACTGTACCTATTGTGATGCCTACTGACCCAAACCTCGCTGTCCCTTCTCCAATTTTGATTCTCTGATATTCATCTTCTTGGAGGTGATGGGCCTTTCTTTTACTACTAGTAACTGTGTTCCAATAATACATCTCATTTTGTACTCTACAGTTATCTTTTTTCCCCCCCCTTCGGGGAATTTACTTGTTCCTTTTTAATGAGGTGCTCTAGACTCTAAAAAGAAGTTAAATACAAAACTAAAAGAAAAGAAACTTCAAGTATTTGATATTTGTGTTGACCCTCACTTAGTTTGCTATTACTAAATGCTACAGGATGGATAGTTTGCAAGAAAAAGAATGGTGTATGCTTTTATGATTTTGGAAGCATAAAATCATGGCACAGGTGTCAGCTTAGCATCAAGAAAGGGGTTTTATTCTGGGTCACGAAATGACACAGTTACACAGGAGACAGCAAGGGTAAGCAGCCAAAGTATGTACCTTCATAACAAAGCGATTTCCCCCACAGCCCATGAATGAACCTATGTACAATTATTTTAATCAACCTAGGTGAAAGAATACCCTCAGGACTCAGCCACTCTTAAGGTCCCACCTAGCTCTACTTAGTACTTCAAAACAGGGTTTTAAATATTAAGATATTTTTTAATGTGTGTGTGTGTATGTGCACCTGTGTGTTCCTGTGTGTATGCAAATGTATGTGTGCCATGGTATTTGTAAATTAGAGGACACCTCTCATGTCAGTCTTCTCCTTAAAAGTTTGTTTGAAGAGAGAGAGTCTCTTGAATACCACAGCATATGACAAGCTAGCTAGCTCATGACTTGCAGGACTTCCATATTTATCTCATATTTTGACTACCAGTCCAGCAGATACCTTCTGCTACATCAGGATTTACATGGGTTCTAGAAATCTGAAATGAGGTCTTTATACTTGTTCAATAAGTACTTTCACCCACTAAGCTGTCTTCTCTGTTCTTGACATGAACTTTGATGGTGATATATAAATTATAGCAACAGCATGACCAGTAAGTATTAAATATGCATATTTTAAAAAGTGAGACATTGGAATGGCTTAATATACTCAGCTTTATTCACATTTTAAGTTATTAAAAGGCAAAGAAGTCAAATCATGACTACTACTTCATACCCAGTTCTTTAGTGGCCAAGGGACTCTTTAAATCAAACATCTAGGAGGTAATTTCAGGATTTTCGGTTTTCATTACTTTACTCACTCATTTCTATCTTCATTTATTTAACTTGTTCCCCAAACTTCAGTTAGGTCTATAATGTCTAGAACATATATAAATGTACCTAATGCATACGAAGTGAAGAATTAATCTCCCTTATGCTTGTCATAAACACAGCAGTGGCCTGCTGGGACTCGTTTTTATTAAAAACAAATCTCTAAAAATATTGTTTCTTGAGTCAAACTTACTATAGTTGTTATCATGGAGTCAAAGCCTGTCAAAAGCACCACAGATTGAAGAAAAACATAAATATATATAATAATTATGATAAATACAATTCTAATAAGATTTCATTTAGTTAATTTTTGTGTATTAATGTTTACTAAAAAAAACAGATCAAAAAATAAAAGGAATATTATTTTAAAGGATACTATGTCAAAACCGGGAAAGATCTGAGAGCTTATGATATTCTGCAGCTGCTGTGAAGCTTCAGAGTATAAATCCACAGCTTCTCATTTTCTATGGAAATAAAAAGAAAACCTCTTCTCCAAAGCAGCATATCTTTGGATTTCAGTTTTAAAGTCAACTCATTTACAAAATATATAGATTGAATTAATCCAACAGCATTTGCAATCAACTGTCTTTTAGAAGCTTTTACTATTTAATTTTCTGTAAAGAAGCTTAAAGATAAGACAATAATATACAGTATCCAGACATTCTTTGTATTTTCCATCTTTAAGTGGCTTATTTTTTATTTATTTATTTATTTTACTCTATTTCTTTTTTAAGGGCTTTCTCTACCTTTTCTTTTCTTTCTCTAAGCCTATGTATATATATTTTCAACACACTTAGACGTTTTTAAAAAACTGTCTTTACTGTATATTTATTTCTTAACTTTTTCTGTCTCTGACCACAACTTTACTTGGCTAGGGTGATTGATTCCACCCAGATTCTTCTATTTCGTTCTGTTTCTGAACACACCTTTAATCTGTCAATGTCCTTGACTAAGGATTAAAGGTTGGTAGGATGGGTAGATGGCTCCACCCAGCTCCAGCTTCATAGAATTTAACTTTTTAGCCCAGGTACTCTGGGGAATTTTGGGTCCATATAATTACCAAGTCAAGCTTTGTCATCTGCTGCTCATTAACTCCATTTAAGTATTAGGCAGCAGGACCTCTTAAAAATCTCACAAATGTTTTGCCTCTAAGGCTGAATCAGGAAGTTTCTCTTAAGAAGGCCAAGCCTCAGTTTGCCTCTGGCAAACAGAGCTAATCCAAGAAAACATTGACAGGAAGAAGCCATCTTTGACTCTATTCTCTTTTTGTCCTTATTAATAGAAACTTTAAATCTACCATACAGAGCTCTTTGCTTACATCTAGACTCAGGAACTGGCCTTGTTCACCTTAAACTGCACGTAGCAAACACACCATTTTATAATTTAATCCCATATACCACTCAGTCTCTTTACTGCGGGCCACTTCAGAGACACAACTCAGAAGCTGCTTTGGGCTTCAGTTCCTGTGCTCTAGACTGTTTTTTAAGCTTTATATGGTTTTATATGGGTATATATCATGTATATGCCCCAAGTTGGGCTGCCATTTGTAGTAGGAGGTTTCTGGCCCGGACTTTTGGGCTTAACCTCAAGGTTTAGGACTCACAGACCCGCAGTCCTGCAAACCCACAGAGACACACAGAGGCTTACTATAGTTTTGGGCTGATTGGCCTAAGGCCCAGGCACGTAACTTGCTAGCTCTCTACCCTTCATCTAACCCATGACTCTTATCCTGTTCAGCCATGTGGCTTGATACCTTTCTTGGAGCAGCATAGTTGTCCTCTGCTTCCTCTGGCTTCTCTCTGGCATTCTACTCTATGCTTCCTGTTCTCAGAGTTTTCTTAGTCTGGTAGCCCCACCCACACTTCCTGCCTGACTTTGGCCAATCAGTGCTTTTTATTAAACCAGTGGGTGGAATAATTATTTACAATGTAACAACATAATCTCCCACCCATGTATGGTGGCCAAAAGTAAAGAGAAAGAAACTCAGAGCTCAGGGAAATCACATGTTTTATAGAGGGCAGTAAAAATGCTTGACCATTGCCCTGGAGGAAGACATGTTCTTTCTTGTCTAGATGGTAAAGCATATTGCCTTGATTCTCCATCTTGTACCACTGTCTCTTACTTACAGTATCCTAGTAAAGCATGTTAAGATTAATGATTAGAGAGATGGCAAAGCAGTTAAGATCCTTGATTGCTCTTGTAGAGGACTCAAGTTCAATCCCCAGCACCCCAGGATCTGTCTGTAGTTCCAGATTTGGGGGATCTGTCATCCTTTTCTGGCATTTTAGTGTACCTTCACTCATGTGAAAATGTCTACACACACACACACACACACACACACACACACACACACACACACACACACAAAGAGAGAGAGAGAAGGAAAGAGAGAGGCTGGCAGACAGACTCTGAGAACAGGAAGCATAGAGTAGAATGCCAGAGAGAAGCCAGAGGAAGCAGAGGACAACTATGCTGCTTCAAGAAAAGGTATCGAGCCACATGGCTGAAAAATAGACACAGACACAGACACAGACACACACACACACACACACACACACACACACACACACACACACACACACACACAAACACACACACACAAACACACACACACACACACACACACACACACACACACACACACACACACACAAACACACAGGTGCATGAGCATGGAATTAAAAATAAAACCTTGGTTTTGTTTTGTTGAAACAGGGTTTATCTGTGTAGTGCTGGCTGTTCTGGGTGAGGTTGGCCTCTTACTGAGAGATCTGCCTGTCTCTGTCCCCTTGTGCTGGAATTTAAGATGTGTGCCACTACCATCCTGCAAAAATCAAATCTCAAAAAAATTAAAAGAAGGTTATGAACATTCAGTACTTCTCATCATTGCATGTTCAGAAACACAAGATACTCACAAACAACTGGATTTCAACACTCTGAAAGGACATCTGAGTAAATGCTTAAGAACATTAAACACTTTCTCCAGTTTGAGAAGAGTTAATTGTTACATCTATAACTGACCGGAGAACACATGAAGCAACTTTGAGCCCTTGATCCATAAATTAGGCTTCATAAGTGAGTAAAACATTTTTCTATTACATCAGGATGATTTTTTTAGTCTGATAAAACGTCACCTACTGATCACTTTAATGATAGAGCATGAAAAATTCAGCCACCACACTGCTATGCATCAAGTCTTTGGGAGCCAATGTCATCAAAGCATGCTGAGTAGCAGACAAGAAACCTGACCTACTCAAGACTTCGTCACTGGAGAAGTAGCACAGAAACATGGATCATGTTCCGCAGTAAATTGGATTAGTTCTAAAATTTGGTTCCTCAATTAATTTTCTCATTTCCTCATTTGCCTTCCATGGTCAAAGTAATTGAAATAATATGATACAGTAATACAGGATTACAAAAGCTGCTGGAGACCAGATCCAAAGTCATGTCATTTCCTGTGAGAAACAGTAGCCTAACTTTTGTCATTCTTCAATATTCAGGTACCTGTGAGAAGAAACCTTCCACAAGGCTATAGACCCTCCCTCTCTATTACTGTAAACCAACATGTGTGTTTGGGTGTCGGCCACAATGTGGTCTGTTTAATTGTCTAAACATGTACTTAAGTTTATAAGAGAAAAAGTTGAATCTCAATCATGTTTATCTACCCAATTCTTAAAATAAAGCCATATAAACTTATAATGTGCATACATACAACCAATAGCATAATGATCATCAAAAAGACATAAGCTTCCCTATTTGTCACCAGAAGACTAAAGATGATAGCGCATATACTCATACACATGGCCTACATACAAGAATGTAAATATGTATATGAATATGCATGCATATTTAGTATGGAATGCCTGGAAATTTTTCAACACTAACCTTTACATAAGTTTCAATGATAAAACTTATGAAGTTTGGACAACTTGGAATTTCTTTAGTTCCATTTAGTCTTTCAAAATGCCAGTTGATATCCATACACAAACACCCGCTCCTCACTCTGAACAGCAATGAATCATTTCCACCACTTTCTTGGGACATCAGTGCTTTCCAGCTTTTTAATAAATTAGTTTATCAGAGATGGTAGGCGGATGGTAAGTGTTGTCTGTTGCTCTAGAAGCCACTACCTAAAGCTCAATCTAACACTGCCAGCTGAACCAGAAGTAAGGCTGAATACACTTTCCTGCATTTAACTGTTGTGGGTGGTTGGTCTGCAGTTTTTCCAAGGTTTGCAGAGCCAGAAAGTCTAGGTAATGTGTGTAGGAACCATGATGATGTAAATGCAATCCTTTGTCTCAGAGATGTAAGAAAGTTTGATGGACAGAATAAAACAGCCTTCCATTCTGATCAGCCTTCCTCTGGAAGATTGAAGCAAATAAAGCATTTCTGTGTCTTCTGTTCTTAGGCTTTTATTGCTTGCATTGCTAGTGGACATGTTCAGTGAGTGCCTGACCCATCACTTAGACAGAACTAATGCACAATGTCCTTGCTGCCCTCAGGATTTGTCCATGATTCTTTACTTCACCATCACTGTTCAGCCATGCAGTAAACATTACCTCTCACAAGTGAAAATGGGAAATAAAGCTAGATCTAGAAATGACTCCCCTATTCTGTAAGCAGCCAGCATTGATGGAAACTTCAGTTTTACTGTCTTGTTACATACTAATGATGCTTTAAACCAATCATAAACATGCCTATGAGGGTAGACTAGAGGAGGTGGAGGCAGGAGCAGGAAGGATCGGGTAGGGGTAGGGATAGAGGAAGAGAGAGACAGCTGGAATTGAGGTTCACTTGGGAAGCAATGTTGAAACCTAGCAATGGAAACTCCTTGTAATCTTTGAAAATGGCTAGAGTGAGGAAACCTACTAATGGAGGATACATACTGAGTCTGCACTGGACAACTTCTGTGGCCAGGCAATGCTTCCTTCCATTGGCAAGACAGGTTGTATTTGGTTGAGTTGTTGATCTAGGAGGTCCCATGGAGATCTTAAACAACCGGGCTGATGCTAGGACAGAAGTTAATTCTCTGAAAGCTGAATAAAGAGGGGCCCCATTGCAAAGGACAACATCGATAGAGCTCATTGAACATGGAGAAGTTGAGCTGGTGCCTGCATGGAGTCTTCACCCTTATGTTCTAACCTCTTTGGTGCCATAAGGCACTGTGTATGCTATGGAAAGAGGAAATCTAGACATTGGACACACATCCAGCCATAAAACCCTCAATTTACAGTCTGTCCTGCCTTCAAGATATGCTGGGGCAATAATGAAGCAGAGCAGATAGGAGTGGCCAATGAATGTCTGGTTTAACTTGAGACCCATGCAAGAAAGAGTCCATTCACTACACAGCCTGGATGGCCAAGAAACAGAGACTGTATGGTTTTCAGACCTAAGGTACAGCCAAACATAACTGGCAAAAAATTGAATTATATTCTTTTATACTCATAGATTCATGCCTTGCCCAATCAACATCAAAGAAGCTTCCTCTTGTAGCAGATGGGAGCAGGTGAAGAGGCCACAGCCAGATATTATGCAGAAAGAAAGTCTAAATTAAAGGTTCTCATTAGGTCCCTCTCATTGGAGATGGGAAACTCTATGGAAGAGAGGGAGGAAAGATTGTAGAAGGCAGAGAGGCAGGAGAACATGGCTCAACTAAATGGAACCATGGGCTCACAGAGACTGAAAAGCCAAGAGTGGGGCCTGCATGCGTCTGAACCAGGTCCTCTGCGTATATGTTACAGCTGTTATACAGCTGCATATATAGTTTGGGGTTTTGTGGAACACCTAACAATGGGAACGGGTGTGTCTCTGGTTCTTTCTCCTCCTCTTGGGACTCCTTTTATCCTATTGGGAAAATTCATTTCCTTGTCCAGCCTCAGTAGGGGTGCTTCTGTCTTGTCTTATTACATCTTGTTATGTTATCTTTGACTGTCCCCTCTTTTAGGCCTGCTCTTTTTGAAAGAGACAAGGAAGGGGAGTTGATCTGGGAAAGAGGAAAAGTAGGCATGGATGAGAGAAGGGAGAGAAGGAAATTGTGGTTGGGATGGGTTGTATGAAAGAAGAATCTATTTTCAATAAGAAAAATAGGTCTAATCATTTATCTCTGAATGTGCTTTCATATTGTTCTTTGATCCTGCTTTCTGATCAGGAAATTTATACGCATCATATACTGTAGAGAAAAGAGCAAAAATGAATCCCTCATCCTGCGAAAGTAAGAGATTATTAGCGTGAAATGGGGTGATGAGACCAGCCACAGCCTTCGGTGGATCTGTTGTAAAGTCTGGATATCTGAGTGCAACACTTTGCTTCCAACTCCATCAAGATAAGGCTCTTTATGGGGCTTTAGCACATTATCTCATTCTTTGTGCTTCAGTTATCTATAATAATAAGACAGTTGATCCTTATTAGGATTAAGGGCTCTCTTTTTGGAATCCATTAAGTGGAGTTCCATTCTCTTGTTTTTCCTTTAACAGTCCATCTATGTCATGTGTTTCTAGATTTTGTAATTCTCACTTGGATTTGTATTTTGGGTCTCTCTCTTCTCTATTTTCAAACTATAATGTTTGAAGCAGAATTGGCATGTCACTTTTCTTGACACCTATCTCTGTCCCCACTGATATCTTATGAAAAGTAGTTAATTTTCTGAAGTCTTGAAACAAAAAAATTGAACAGAATTGTCAGTCCTCTACTGTGCACAATGGAGACTTCTCCATAGCCTTTTGTATCATAGGGCTGGGTTAGGAGTCACTTAGACTCTGTATAGATGTTAATGAATAGTGTTATGTCTATCCTCTTTAAAATAGCTCATTTTGACAATTTGTGTGAAATAAAATATATCATCCATGTTGCTGTAATTGCAGCCAATTCACCCATGTTCCTACGTTTTCTTCCATTCGTGGAATATTCACACTCTTAACTTATTGCTCATTCCCTCCAATACCCTTGAATCATCCTTGATGACTTAAGTATACACATGAATAGCTCTCCATGTTATTCCTGGAAATGTTTCAACACAATGACTTGTAAATCTTTTGATCAGTCTTCATTGTTCAATCATAGGCAATCTCTGTAGACTTGCATTATAGCTTAGTCATTACCAGTGACTATACTATACATTTGAGCTGAAGATCAAACATCTTACTCATTAACCAATTCATCTACCTTTCCAGCTCATTACCTCAAATATATTACTTCAAAAATTCTTCAGCTTAATTGGGATGTATAATTGCTGAATTCGTCATTTTTTGCTATTCCTTGTTTGACTTCTCTTAGTGCTTTGGTAAAGAATGTCACACGTGAATTTCTAAAATATCTAACTTAAAATCTATGCCTGCAATTATCTTTTTTCCCCCAATCTTGCTCATGTTCTTTACAGTCTCATAACTTTACCTGACTAGAAAAACTCCTAAACTTTGTTCATAAATCTTCAAATCTTCATGCTACTCAGAAACATCCTTCCTTTAAAAGTTGGAAAAACAAGAGACAACCATGCTAAGAGGTCTCCATTTAAATGAAACCCACTTGCTGCTAGTGGAGCCAACAATTTCACTGTGCATGTCACACTCTCCATGCCTCCAATGCTTCCTCCCTTTTCTCGTCTCAGATGATAGCGTGGCTGCTCATAAAGATCAGAAGAGCAGCAGTTCCTATGTTCTCCTCTTCCCCTGCACACAGTGAACTTCTAATGCACTCCTAGTATCTCTTATCTCAGCTTAAAATGGCAGTGGTGATGGAAACTGTTAGTCCCAGCACTTGGGAGGTGGAGACAAGAGGATTTCTCTGTGAACTCAAAGTCAGCCTGGTCAACGAAGCAAGTTCCAGGACAGCCAGGACTGTTACACAGAAAACCCTGTCTCAAAAAAAAAAAAAAAAAAAAACAGGTTGGAGAACTGGCTCTGTCCTCTGATATTCCAGGTTGATTTTACTAAATATAAAATATATCAGCACAGAAATCCTTCCAGCTCCAACGTGAGCTCACTTTTGCCAGTTCTTTCCATACTGACTAAGAATCTTTACCCCCACACCAGTATCCCCCAGAAGACTATTTGTTTATTTACTTCACCACTGTTTTCCTGTCTACTTCATTCTTTCCATCTGAACACAGTATCCTTTGTTTCTAATAATAAAGTAATCCACCCTCCAGCAGCCATTCCATTTCTTTGATTTTCTACTCCCCCACTTTCTCAAATTATTCAATCTAATTTCACTTGATCACTCAACTCTAAATACTTCTTCAGTTTACTACAAACCCCTTTTGTCCTGGTCAATAACGACGTCACATTATTAAATTTAAAACTAGATGGTCAGTCTTTATTATACGAGTGGTATACTGCATGAATCAATTTCTCCTTTCCCTTGGCCCCTAAGACACCGTGCTCTTGTCATCCCCTGATGCCTTCCTGTTATTTTGTATTTATATACTAATTCAATTTACTTATTTATTTTATATCTCTATCAAGGTTTTCTTGTCAGCTCCCATCCCCCCTCCCATCAGTCCACCCCACCCATCTACTCCCCCATTTCTTGTTATTTTTTTTCACATTCTCTGGCTCTATTTTATTTTCAGGTTTAAAAACAAGAATAGTTCAAGGTTGTCACCTTCAGCTTGTTTATTTAGGCTTACTTCTGAGCTGTTACCAATTTTGTTGCTTTAAAGAGCATCAAAAACTCAATTATCCTCAAAATGTCAATGCCCAGAGCCACTTTTCTGGTCTCTAGATTTATGTTCAACATTGAATTCTGAGGTTTTTCATTTGAAGCTTATAGGGGCTTAATCTCAGTGGTTAACTTGAGATCTAGAGTAACCTGGAAGACAGGCTTCTAGGCATGCCCAGGAGGGAATATCTGGATAAGAGTACACACGTGGGAGAATCTGCCCACCCTGAGCATTGGCATTCTTTGGACTTGGAACTGAGTGGTTCAAAAATGAAAAAGTGAGTGAGTCATATATTCATCACTTTAGTGAGTCATATATTCATCACTTTTTGCTTACTGAATGTGAATGAAGGGTGACCTGCTGCCTACCACCAGGCTTTCCCTGACTGAGGTTATGTCTTCCCTGCCATGACGGACTGCATCCTTCTGAAACTACAAGAAAATAAGCCATTACTCCATCGTGCTTTGTTGATAAAGATGTTTCATCACCACAAGGAAGAATAATCAAGACAAGTGTAGGCAGCTCAAAATGAACAAATTCAAAGTCTGTGCGCACACACACACACACACACACACACATATACACACACGCTCACACATACACACACAACTACGCATACTCACATACATACACAGACACACATACATACACTCACACACACGTATACACACACATATGCTGATATATATTTAATAAAATTAGTCTGGAATATCAGAGAGTTAACAACAGAGCCAAGCTACTGAAGTCAAGGAGTTATGACCCACACCCTTCATCCTAGCTTTAGGAATGTGGAAAGAGGAAGTTAAGATAGCTGGACAGTGGAAGAGAGGAGGGATTTTTCAGCTTTCCCAGACACTTCCTTGGTGGGCTGAGGAAAAAGAAGTTGGATTTACAGGGCTGAGAAGTTGGCAGAAGAGAAATGGATATGGTTTGTTTCTCTGTCTCTCTGATATCCCAATTTTTGCTCAATATCTGGCTCTGGGTTTTCATTATATACCAAATAGAATTTATACAACACACACAAACACACACACACACACACACACACACACACACACACACACACACACACACACACACACTTGTTTCTCCATATCTTTTTCCTTGATAAATAACCTTAATATAAGTCTTATAGTAACCCAAGCTTTTGCTTCTTCCTTCCTTCCTTCTTTCTTTTTTATTTATATATTTATTTTTAACAAATCAAAGATGTTTATGAGTCAAACCACTGAGCTGATCTATCTTCACCCTGAAGTCTGCTTTCTGATATCAGTATGGCTTGCTCCTCAGACTCTGTCTTTTCATAAAAGGCCTTACTTGGTAGCTTCCACAGAAAGCCTTCTTGCCTTCTCATGTTATTTGTGTCCAGTCTCTTGATTGAGATTTTACTTAGATATTTTTGATGATAATTTTATTGTTATCTACTCTCATGATCATATGAGCTCAATGAGATCTTGTTCCCTGGGGAGCTCATACTTAGACACTGACTGTGACTGAATGAATCACGAACATTCCTCTACTCAACACCCAATGCAAAGTTGTATTCGGAAGAACTGGCAAGCAATGACTACTGTATTTTAATTCTCAGGGCACAGTTTCTATTTCGAAACAACTTTTTACCTACGTTTTCAGACAGAAGCTGTCTGATTTTTTAATCCATTCTGCTTCTGACCCAAGAAATGTAATGGCTACATAATTTCTGGCCTACCAGTATTTACAAATTAATCCTTTGCGTAGCCAGTATACCTGAGAAAGATAATGATAAAGAAAGATTTGGGACCTTTCTTTAATCTAGTTTAACTACCATTGATCTAAATATACTCAGTAAAAACAATTTTAGTAATGATTATCATCCATTGCTTTTAGAAAGTCAATCAAAATTTGCTGCCGATATCCCAATTAACTTTTCTGTTGATGCTATCAATTAAAGAGGCTCAATTAAGACTGTTGATCTTATATTTATTTTTTCTGTTTTTTATTTACAAAAAAGTCCCCCCCCCCATGCAGTGGATTTATGATGTTACATTGTAAATAATTGTTCTACCTATGAGTTTAATAGAAAGTGCCGATTGGCCAAAGGCAGACAGGAAGTGTGGGAAGGGTTACCAGACTAAGAAAACTCTGGGAGCATAAACAACAGAGCAGAATGCCAGAGAGAAGCCAGTAGAAACAGAGGACAACTATGCTGCTCTGAGAAAAGGTACCGAGCCACATGGCTCAACAGGATAAGAATCATGGGTTCGTTTAAGGGTAAAGAGTTAGCAAGTTATATGCCTGGGCCTTAGGCCGATCAGCCTAAAATTAATGTAAGCATTTGTGAGTCTCTCTGTGACTTTGGATCTGCGGGTCCAAACCTTGAGGGTAGGCATGAAAGTCTGGGCCAGAAACCTCTTACTACACCTCCATACATCCCACTACCTCCCCTCCCTTCCCTCCACCCAACTCCTCCTAGTCAGCCTTCAGCCTCTTCCTTCCCTATCCCTGATCCCCTCCCCACAAAGGGTAAGAAGTCCCAAGGTAGGTCACTTCAGCATGGCACATCCACTCCAGGCAAGTCCGATTTCCTCATTGCAAAGTGAAGACTGGGTTAGGTGTTCCTCTGCAGGGAATGGTGCCAGCCCATGAACAGGAACACAGTCTGATCTCACCCCTTGAGGCTCCACATACTGCTCATGCCAATCAACAGTTTTCTAGCCTTGGAGGGCCTACCTTCCTTTCTAGATGGTTCCCCAGTGGCTATTCTTGATTCAGTGAGCTCCACAGAGCTCCAGCTAGCCATCACTGTGGGAATAACCTCTTGCTCAGATGCTAGACCTCTGCTCGACCAGGAGCTCTGCCCAGTGCTCAGCCATGAATCTCTGCCTCTACCTCTATTCATTGTATGTAGGTTCTGTGATGATAACTTAGTGTGGTTATTCATTTGATTATAGGCAAAGTCCTGTTTAGGCAACCCCTCCACTATTGGTTGGAGACCTAAAGAGGGACATCCTGTGAGTTCTTTTTTAACAGCATACATCATTAAGATTTTCTGTGGTTGTGTGGTGCTCATTGTGGTATTGTAGTTCTTACAGAATATTGACAGAAAGTCTATATATAGCATGAATGTGAATATCTAGGGATGTGATGTAGTAAATGTTAATATCATGATGTAACAAATATTATAGTTAACATTTACAATGCTCCAAGATGACAGTGATCAACCAGTTTAAGGAATTTCAAGCCTTTACGGTCCATTCTGGGCTGACTTACATAAACAAACAGCACAATTTGCCATCATTTAGTTATTCCATAACTTTATGTATATTTGGCAAGGAATTCCATAATGCATAATTCAAATTTATTGATTGTAAGTGATCTACACTGTCAAAAACATTATAAAAAGGCAGAGGTATAACGGTGTCAATAAAGTAGACAAGTGACCTTCATAAAGCAAAAATGATTCTCAAATCTTACGTTCTTTTTCCTTCCACCTGATAATTAGGCAATCTTAGGGAGAATGACAGGATCTAATAAAATAATCTGAATGAATCTTCAACTGAGCAGTGATTGCTGTAGTAACTATTAGTAGGGGTAGGATCTGCATGTGTTTCTTTCTTATGATGGTACAAGCTGTCTAGGCTGATGGCAAACTCTTTACTCCATTTACTCTCTGAATGAAGTGTCTTTATTAGTATTTGCTTACCTGTCTTAAATACATAATCCTTTTCACTTGCCTATAGCTATCATTAGATTTACAACTGCAGGGATAGGGCCAGTCTTCTCTTTTTCCACAGCTCCTTAGAGAATCTGGAGCAGCATACATACTGCACACAGAGAGTTTTAATAAGTTTTCAGCCCTGGGGATATTTTTTCAGAGTTAAAATTGTTATAGAAAGGCACAGAGTGAAAAATGGGCTGTGAAGGCTCAGGCAGTAAAGATTTACAGAGGTACTGGCATTTCTTTTCCCAATGGAGCAATCACTGTGTCCTATTCCAGATATTCAGACTTTCTGGTAAACTTATGAGAGCACCCGAAACATCTGTAGCTCTCCCTTTCTCCCAGCTACCAACCCCCACACTACCAGAACTGCCGAGTAACAATACCGGCACAGAACTACCTCCAATGTTCGGCTTCCCATACCTTCCTGTCTAAAATCTTCTCTTTGGAAACAGTGTCAAACTCCAAGTCATAGAAAAAGTAGAATTTCACTATATCGTTTCTGTGAGCAATTCTGCTATAAAATGCCAGGTGAATAGGGATGTGTCACTAGTCAGGAACAGATCCTGCTTATTAATACTTTTCATATTATGTAATATTTTCACACGAAAAAAAATGATGAAAGAAATGAGGAAGAGCAGTAACACAGGTAGGAAGCATTGGTAAACATACCAGGCAAGATTTCATACACTATCAAAACCACAGTATTTTGAAGCATACCTATAGATCTTACAAGAGTCTCTCAATTTACTCTAGAAGCTGTACTATGTCAGAATTACCATCACAGAATGCTGATCTTAAAGTATAATTAAATATCACGAAGGCAACAAATATTCTTTCTAGTGGTGTAATACCATAGTGACAGCCAGTTGATCACACCAAAGAAAAGACAGCATTATCAGTGGCTCACAGAGCACCTGAAGTGACAGAAGAAGAGTACATATATCACCTCAAAGACATGAGCATTTTATATTTGCTGTCTGTTGGCCCCTCTCTTAAAGAGAAAAATCTCCAAGACAAAATTTCTATCATCATGTAATTTGCATATATTTGTTGAAATCACCTATTGCATCTTTAATGCCTCTCTCTCTCCCAAACAAAGACAATAGGCTAGGAAACTCTCCTCATACCCAAACATCTCCATGTTCAGGACGCAGGTTTCCTGACAAGATCATGACTGACTCTGTTTCTAAAAATCCACTTCTTAACAAGTATAATAAACAAAGACATATATTGACACACACCAGCCTCCAACATTGTAGACCTTAATTCTAAGATATACTTAGAGCTTAATTCTTTACCTCATTACCACAGGGCTATTACCCCTTCTCCGACAGCATGTCCCCTTCCATTTTGCTGAAGTATGTAGGCTGCTTTCAGTCCCCTTCACCCTTTGACCCTCCAAAATGCCCTTCCTCCTGCATCCTAGATATTTTATTCCCAACCCCCCTTTCTAAAATGTTCTCTAATAAATGTTGGTTCTTCAAACAAGATTATTGTCATTTCTGAGAAATCATACAGTCTTATAAATGTATTTGACAATCTTGAAAATTGCCCCAAATACCTTTATATATTTCCAAATTTGGGTGGTGTGTGTCTGTGTGTGTTTGCATGTGCATGGTGTGCTCTGTGTTTATTTCTTACTGTTGTTCAGTCTTGATAACTATAATTCTGTTAATTACAGAATATTCCTGTGTAACATGAGTTACAGATGGTTTGGTTGGTTATGATTCCTAAATGCCTATTTCACTCATTTAAGCAAAGTACATGAATATTAAATTGTGCTATGATTGTTGAAAAATCAGTAAGTATTTAAGAAACACCATAGATTTTAAAAGATATACTGTTAAAAGGTATTCTATACCTTTTAAATCCTATACCTGAATTCTATATCATTTAAAATCAATACTCAAATAATCATGAATATAAGTTTATAGAGAAAATTTTTATTTTAAGTAACACTTGGTATCATACACATTTTTGTATGTGGTCTCTATAACGAAATAAATGAAAGCTGCCCCAGTGATTATAATTATGCTTCTTTAAACAAAATTATTTTATTTGAAATTTATAAATGTTGATATTTTAAGGACAAAACATCAGATATATATGTATTTCAATATATGTACTTCTAATTTTTAAAAAAATTATTTTGTGATTTAATTGTATGTGTGGGTGTGGTTTTTGCATGTGACTACAGGTGCTACCAGTGGCCAGAAAAGTACATTGGATACCTTGGAGCTGTGATTACAGCTGGCTATGAGCTTCCCAATATGGGTGCTAAAATCCAAACATGAGTCCACTCCAAAAGAAATATTTGGCTTTGCTTGCTGAGGTATCTCTCTTATTCCATTATTTTAAATGCTTATAGAAGCTTCTAAATTTTTCTTGCTATTTTTTGTTTAAAAAATTGCATGAAAAATATAACTTTGAGGTAAATAGCTCTACAAATAATTCTTTCGGAATGTGTCTTTCAGATTGTATAAAAGAAATATCTTTGAATCTCTGAGTCACCCAGAATGCATGCTGGGCAAGTTTATGTGAATATGTAATTAATTATTATTAGAAGATTCTGTTGAATTAGAACATTCCCTGTCACTTAGTAGCTGTGATTTGAGTTTTCATGTTAGTTATATGAAATTGTGATGAGGCTTTCAAATCTCTGGAAGGGAACTAGAAAGAGGAATCTGAAATTTGGGAACCTCAACCCTAAAGGAGCCAGTGTAAGTTTATAAAAAAAGAGAAATATGATACAGTCAACAATGTGTCAAACAGAAACCCACAGATATCAGGAGAGTCTAAGCACAGAGCACATTTCGGGGAAAACTGGTCACTCAGTAGCAAGTTCCTATTCCAGAGCAGCAGATATTTATTTGCTACTTATAAGACTAGTATCCTTCTTTGAAGGAATTTATGTTTTATTTCCTCTGAACAGATTTTAGTAACATGTGAGTGTATGTACAAGTACTTTTCAGATAATTTTGAGTTTCCTCATTGGACTCTTTGCATGGATCTTAATAGATAATGCAACTATTCAGAAGTGCAGTCATGCATTACATTATATGGAATCTTAAATTTTATTTCACATTGATTAAGGAAAACAAAGACCTAAACTGGGTAAATAAAAAAAAAATTGCATTGTGCTTTGCAACAATCTTTTCAAAGATTTTATTTAAGTTACAATTAATGAAATTGTATTTCATGTTCTAGATCAACTACTTCAGACATATTGGGAAGGGATTTCTAAAGTATCTGTGATGTGATTATTTCTTAAGTATCAACTCCTGGCGTTGGTACTTTCACAGTTGTAATTGCCCACTGGGGGACTCAGGTGTTTCTAATGCCACAGATAAAGAAATTGGGGCACAATGTTCATCCCTGTACTTTAATTCTGACCCCAAACAATAGTATATAAACTGATTGCACATGACAAGGTTATTATAATTTTCAATTCTTTTGATAAATATTAATTGAGTATCCAGCATGAGCATTCATCAAAACAGCAAATAGTATTCTCAACTAATGTATCTAATGAATCTTAAAGCAATGGTTCTTTCCATGGTTCTTCAAACCTTGAACTTACAAAGACTTAAACTTTCAAAATAGAACAAGACTTATGTAGTGATGAACTAACTTTACTTTCATGGCTATTTTTGAATATTTTGAATAATTCACTAATCTGTCTCAGTGGTTATATTATAGCAAAGGATGAAGAAGTCCTTCAGACAGTATACTGTCTACTTAACAGAGGCATCAATAGTTCTGATATATAAATATTGGACTCAGAAACACTGTCACTATTAGGTCTGTGGTTGGAGATGTACAAACCAGATATAAGCAGTTTTTATTGCTGCTTTCTCTCTGTATATCTGATCCTATCTGTGAGTTCTAGAAAAGCTTAACAAATTAACAAACTTTATTTTATTGTTTTTTAGAAATTCATTTGACATATTTTATCATATTTCTTCCCATTTCCCAACTCCTTCCTTCATGTTCCTTATCCCTTTGGAAAAATAAACGCAAAGAAGAAAACCTCTAGAACCCATGGAGTCTGATTTGTGTTGGTCAATAACTACCAGTAAGGAGCCTGCCCTATTTTGTGGTTGATAGACCCAGGGTCAAGCCACTGAAATAAACTGATTTTTTTTTCTCTCAACAGCTATGGTTTGTAAATCATTTTTTTTGCCTGGAATTGGGGTACTGTGTCCACATTCCCTCTGTTGTGCTGGGATTTTGTCCAATTTGAATTTGTGCAGATCCTGTGTGTAATTATGTATATTTACATGTGCTCTGCCCTGTTGTGTTTGCAATCTGCTGTTTCTTTACAATTGTATGTACCACTGGATTTCTCCCCATCTTTTCCTGTTGTACCTGTGTCAAGGGACCTCCAAAGACCCCCCAGGGAGCTGGATTTTGTTGTAAACACACAAGGGTCAGTTTATTCTTTTGGACAGGTTCAAACAAACCCAAGTTGAAACCCTTTCTTCAGGCACAGTGGAGGGTTTCAGCCATGAGCCCAAAGGTAAGGGGGTTTTTACAGAAAAACAGACATAAGTGGGGTGCTATACATTTTGCCATTTCAGGATTGGGTAAAGGGGTATGGTGTACAGTAACTATTGGCTACATTTTCAGCACGAATCCAAGTCCTGAATCCACTGGCTGAACTTTTGTCTGGAAGATAAGTTTTGAATCTATTGGCCTTCAGGCACATTTTTGAGATTCTTCCCACACCCTCCCCCAGGTCTTCCCTCAGGCATTAAATGGTCTTTTTCTGAAATAAAGTTTTGTAAAGATAAACCCATACCTTCACATTACTAGTCCCAAAACCTGGTAATAATTTTTCTAACTTTTTATACCAATAGTACTTACCTGGTCTCTTTAACTAGTTGCCATGTAAACATCCACTATTGTATTGTCTAATTATGCAGAAAATTTGCATGTGATCAGATATCTACTAAAACAAGCAGCTTAATAAATCAGAATAACCATGTCTCTTAGGTAGAAAAATTACTAATGTTCTTAGCTGATAAATTTATATGATAAACAAATGGAGCAAACTGTTTATATTTTACCCCTAAAACAATATAATGACAAAGCAATAAAAAGCACCAATGAATGAACTCTTAATACTTTCTCTTCACCAGGAGAAGTTCTTCTAGAAACTTTCTTGCTTTATCCATCTCTTTCCTTCAACTGCTCCTCACAGCAAACAAAGAATTTCCTTGGTCTTTAGTGACTAATGGAAGAAATAAATGGGATTTTGAAGAAGAGTCTGAAAAGTGTCAAGGCTCATTACTTTGGAGTGGCTACACTGCTGCTCAACTTGAAGAAAGAGGCTGCCATGGAGCTAAGAAGGCAAAGAAGAGAGAAACAGGGGTCTAACTAGATCATGTGATCTTTCATTATCTCAAACCATATCATATCATAGTATTTTTACATTTATGTGTGGTTGTCTGTGTATATAAATGCCTTTAGGTATCCACAGATCCAGAGGAGATGGTTGGGTCCTCTGGAGTTGGATTCACTGGGCACTGTGAGACTCCCAATGTGGATGATATTTCAAGCTCTAATTTACTTATTTATTTCTTCAATTTATTTATGATATACAAAAAGCTTTATTATAAACATATTAGAGATGATTATATGTATGTGAAACAATCCTACAGTCTATGACATTAAAAGATTCTTCTCTTTCTTTTAGCTATACTGTAGCAGGCTTGAGTGTTCTTTAGAATCCAGTCTATATTTATATTTCAGACAATAGAAAGTTTAACTTTCAACTGGAAATCACCTAGAATCTGTTAATGTCGCAGGAAACAAAAATCATTATTTAAGAAGGACACAGTTAAGAGCTATGCTATACCTTGACTTGTATATACTGGGTATCTAAGGCTTGATTTTGGTATCACATAAAATATACAAACGCATATTGCTTCTCTTCTCTCCCCCTCTCTGTCTCCGTTTCTTCTCTCTTTTCCTTCTCCCATAACCAACATACTTTTATTCAGTGTTAATGATTTATATAATTATTGAAAGTCAATAGATATCTTTGTGAAGAATATTTTCACATCTTTACAAATCCCAGTTAACGTCTGCTTAGCATCTATGTGATACTTTTCATTTTTAGACACTGTGATAGTTGGAATGGAGTTAGCCTCATAAGGAGTAGCACTCTTAGGAGATTTATCTTGATTAGAGTGGGTATGGCTTTATTGGAGGAAGTATGTCATTGTGGGGGTGGGCTTTGAGCTTTTTATATGCTCACGATACCACCTAGTGAATCCATTCACTTCATGTTGCCTTCAAGATATAGGTCCATTCAGCACTACTTCTACTGGCATGCTGGCATGTTCTCTTCAAGGAAAATAATGGACTTAACCTCTGAAACTATAAACTAGTCACCCTCAATTAAATGTTTTCCTTTATAAGAGTTGCTTTATAAGAGTGGTCATGGTGTCTCTTTACAACATAAAAACTTTAAGACAGAAATTGGTGTAAGGGACTGAGATATTATTTTGATAAGCTTGACCCTGTAACTTTTTTTAGAGTAATCTGGGCTTTAGTACTTTAAGACTGGAAATCAGTGGAGGACTTTAAGCCCTGCTTAATGGGCCATACTAGGACGATTGTGGAAAGCAGTGGTTCTGAATGTGACTTGATGAACTGTGCAAATCAAGAGGTTTAAGAGAAGAATTTTAATATGTTAGTTACATATCTTTCTTGTGATATTTTGGTGAAGAAAGTAGCTGTTTTTTGCTCTTGTCCAAAGAGTGTGCCTAAGGCTAAATAAAGTGAAGAATTTTGGATTAATTATATGGGCAGAAGAAATCTCAAAACTGCCTAATATTGACTCTGTGGTTTTTAGTATTAATTCTAATGAAGATTTATAATGAAAAAAAGCAAGCTGAGCAGGATAAATTATAAGACATAAAATTTGAGAAAGTGGAATGGAGTTAAAACAAGGAGATAATCAGATTAAGACTTGGAATAAAAAGGAATGGTGATCTCAGGACAAGATCCCACCCAGCTAAATTCCCAACTAGTCAGAAGGAACCGAAGAATATCTTAGAGCAGGTTGTGGTGATTCATACCTTTTTACCAAGTAGTCTGAAGGCAGAGGATGACATATTTCTGAGTTTGAGGTCAGCTGATCTACAGAGCAAGTTTTAAGACAGCAAACTTTAGCTAAGTGGTTCTGAGTTTCGGGTTAAGGATACAGAAAAGAAATTATGGAATAAAATCACTGAAGCCAGGCACGTGTCTGATGGTGTCTCTGAACAGAAGCCATTGTGCACAGTGTGAAGTTGAAGCCTGCACTGCCATGGAGACACCGTGGAGGCCAAGGCCATTGTGTACAGTGGGGAGTTGAAGCCTGCATTACCTCAGAGACACCAAAATGTCAGAGATGCCAGAGTAATGTGATGCCTGCCTAAGAGAGCTGCTAGCAGGGAGTGAAACCAACCCAAGAAAAAGAAGTGCCTTGCTATCAATAATCCTGAATGGAGTTAAAGATATGAAGAGAGTCTTGATATCAGATACTCAGATACGTGGTGAGATTTTGTTTGTGCTTGCCTGGAAATTAGAGGGCAAAGCTAGCCACCAGCTAAGGATAGAGGCCAGGCAATGGTAGCACACACCTTTAATCCAAGCACTTGGAAGGAAGAAACAGAAAGTGATGTGTCTGGGTGGAGAAAGGAAGTAGTAAGGTGGGGCAGAGGCAGGAGCTCAGCCTTTTTTCACTTGAGAAGTTGGAGAAGAGGTGAGTATGGCTGCTTTTTTGTTTCTCTGATCTTTCAGCATTTATTACAATATCTGGCTCTGGATTCTTATTAAGACCAATTAGAATTCGCACTACATAGACATGGAAATGCAGAGTTTAGAGTTTGTCCAGCTGGTTTTTGGTTTTGCATTGGTCCAGTATTTCCTTACTATGCTTCCTTCTCTATGTTTTGGAATGATAGTATATATCCAGTGCCATTATATCTTGAAAGAATATGATCTGTTTTTTATTTTGATTTTTATAGGTAATTATAGTTAAGAGATTGAATGAACCTCAGAAGACTTTGATCTTTGGACTTTTAAACACTGTTGAGACTGTGATAGACTATGAGGACTTTTGATGTTGGACTAAATGCATTTTGCATTATAATACTGTTAAAAGCTTATGGGGAGCAGGAAGAAGAATGTGGAAGTTTGAATGTACTTGACCTCCATAAACTTGTAGGGATTGGCTCTATGAAGAGGTGTGGCTTTGTTGGAGTAAGTATAGCCTTGTTGAAAGAAATATGTTACTGTGGGAGTGGCCTTTGAGGTTTTCTATGCTTAGACTACCATCCAGTGACTTAGTGAACTTCCTGTTGCCTTCAAGATTTGGACTCTCGGCTCCACCACTATGTCTGCCTGCATTCGACCATGTTGCCGACCATGATGATAACGGACTGAACTTCTGAAACTGCAAATGAAACTATAAGTTAAATATTTTCCTTCTCATTATGTGTCTTCACGGCAATAAACACTCTACTAAGTTAAAAATCTTAACATTTTTTAAATAACAAGTATTTTGTATGATCTAATAGGAGTCATCCAATAGTCTTTTGTAAATATTTACCTTTCTTTCATCCTACCATACTTAGATTTTGTGTTCTACAATGCAAATTGAGTTTTTAAGCTGAATATTCTTTTATATATCACTATTTGCTATTTTATATGATTTGTAAAATATGCTATACTATAAGACCTTTATTCTACATTTTTTATAAAACAAAATAGTCTTTAATAATTTAGACATTATTTTATGGTATCAGGTTTTGGTATGTGTTTACATTATTATTGTATATTATGTAATCTCATTGTATATGGCATAATATTAATCATGTTTATTTAAAAGCATTGTTTTAAGAGAGAATAAAATGTATATAGTTGAGAAATAAGTTCTAAAAGAAATAATTATTTACAATATAAAGAATAATTGAGGGAAAATAAATTTGGCTAGCTAATTATTTCTATTGTTTTTTAAATTTCCATTCCAAACAAAATTTTAAAAAAATACCAGAAAAATGTTATTTTATATTAACAATCCACATATTTGCAAAGTGTTCAAAACTTGAAATAACCTTACCTTTCACAATTTGTTTCCAATTAAACATAAACATAATGGCATATAACAGAATGGGCGTGCAGGTGAGTCAACTTAATGGAATAAATTAAAGTGATAATTTCTTACTTAATTGGTCAGTCTATCATGCCCACTTTGATTCAATTATTTTTCTATTTGCCAGTAAATAAAACAGAACAATATCTGTTTCTAAGAAACTTGACTCTATTTGACATCACCAATGTTTGTTCATTTAGAATAATCTCTGGGGGAACCTGAGGCAAGACCCCTTACACATAGCTCGCTAGGTATTTCTTGACACCGACAGAAGTTAAATATGGAATAGTTTGAGAATGAGGTAAACTACTTAAACATTGCTGTTGGGTTACAGTTGCCACATTCCACTGACAATATCAACCCACTTAGTTACACATAGCATGCTTCTCTCAAGGCATTTATTCAAATGATAGTATTTTACCGGCATACATAGAAAGTACACAGTGTAATATCTCACCTCATGATATTAATTTATCCATGTACTTGAAGAAGAGCGGAATGAAAACATTCAAACTCAATTCTACCTCCTGCTCACACAAAGATTTTAATCAGAACCCAATATGAAACTCTACAAACATTTTTGAAAAATAATAAATGAAAATTCATCTCAATGTAGATACTAGGCTCCAATCAATGAAATTAATCATGTACCAGTGACATGCAAAATGTTTATTGCATACATTCACAATATTAGAGAAAGGAAGCCAAGGGATGAGAGAGATAAAGAGATTTGTTTTACTAGCTCATATTTTGAGTCAGAGATTTGCAAACTGATTAACAATAACATCCTAGACATTATGTTTTCATGGAGAATTGCCAATAAAATTCTGAGTTCATTATATAGTGAATGCAATAAAATAAGTTTGGGGCCATGTAGATATATTCAGTAGATGCTATATCTTGAGAAAACAAAGATATGAAGTAGATTGTGGTAATTTGAGGAAAATATAGTTGTTGGGGTTTTCACTTTGCATTGAGATTTAAGTTTTAACTCATGCAACTTGCATTTATCCAAGTAAAGGGTACAATTAACTGAGTTGGTTATATTCACAACTGTGGAACCAGGAAGTAAGAGTCTTATGTTTTAAACTTCAGTGGTCAAAACTAAAACATTATGTGAACAAGCAACCAATAGACTTCATTTATCCATCATTGAACAAACACTCTCACAGATCTAATAAAACGCAGGCTAATGAAGAGGGTTGGAAGTGTAGGCTGAGGATCATAAAGTAACTTTCGGTGAATAATCACATTAATTCATGGGAGATGAGAGTTCACCATTCCTAAATACTTACATTTCACCAAATGCCTTTAGTTCAATGATTCTCTAGATTCAATTGAAAAAGTTAATTACAGGGGTCATGGAAAGTTGTCTACCTTAACAGTGTCATACTGAGGACCAGGGAGGTTATTAGAACATGAGATTCTCATTAGTAAAATTAGGAGACCTGAAGATATCTGCTTATTACCATAAGTAATCTCTAATGAGCATACTTACAAATTCTCTTTGTGCTTACATGTCTGTATTCAGTGTGCATAGTATACATATGACAAAATTATTGTTTAGTTTTTGACACATGCTAAGTAAGAATGTAACAGTTTATATAGAACATAAAGTCAATGGATCAACAAAGTTTATGTCTGTCTGCCATAATTAAACTCTAAGGAAAGAAAAATTGATAGTATAGTTCATTATTTTATCCTTTTTAATATTATAATTTACCCCAAACTGTAATTTATTATGAGTATACTTGGTTTAAAATTATTTTTCATATTTGCTATTGCAATTGGTATACTTCAGTATAATCTACTTTTCTAAACAGCTCATCTTGGATGAAGTTAATTTAAGTTTCTGAATAATGTAATTAAGTGGTGTTCAGGTAAAGTTTACTGTGGAAAGTTACCCAAAATAACAGAAACAGTGTCTGCATGTGAGATGATAATGAACTCTTATAGCACCACAGGTTTCTGATTTTGGAGGCTAACAGTATCTTTCTTGTGTATAAACAAAGGCATTTCTGTCTATTCAGGCCCATGAATTACATCCTACTGTGATAAATATAAATGATATTTAGACATGTTTCATCTACACTCATACTATAAGTACTATGAAATACTACAGGATAATTTCAAGGGAAAGAGAATGAATTCCAGGCCCTGGGATGGAAAAGGGTCCCCATCTTCAAGGAAATCAATAAATAGTGAAGACAGAGATAGGGAGTGGAGGGTGCTTTACAAAATGCTAGCAAAATTTCACTTTTCATTAAGTGAACAAAAGTTTTCTCCAGATTTAAGTTAAAAATCAAAGAATACAGCCAAATACATCACACCACTTACTGACATCTGATCTCTGATTCTTGAAGTACTGGAGATATTTAAGTTCATATAAAATAAAATTGATGGCTCTAGATTGAATTCCTTCAGCTCTCAACGTCAGACACTAGGAAATAGACTATCTGCATAAAAATATGTAAATAATATTAGAGTTTCCTTGTGTTTGTTGTAATTGAAACCAAAACACAGTAGTAAAAAACTACCTCAAACATACACTAAAGAAATATTTTAGCAGATGTTCTGCTCAGTCATAATTTTTAAATTAATCTGTCTTGATAATTTTATATATGAAGACTGTATGTGCATCATCGCTCTTCCTTTTTTCCTTCCATTGTCTTCTGTGACCTCCATACTTATGACATATATAAAATCTTATGTAATTACATATTTATAAATTATGTTCTTATATAAATTTATGAAGAGAAACTGCTAAATCCATTCTAATATTTGTCATCGTTTTAAGACAGAAGATGAGATTTAGCAAATCAGTTTTCAAGAATGAACCTCCAGATAGATCATTCAATCGTATTTTTAAACATCAATACATCATTTTCTCATTATACCATGTTGAAAATAATTTTTTAATTAAATCTCAACTAGTAAACTCATTTTTAATCCAGTTGAATAGAAATCACCTAATTTTCTGATCATAGCAATCATTTTGTGCATGTAGAACACACTCATCCATACTTAATAAGACTTCAAATTTTCTGGTGAGCCTTTGAATTATGTGTGAACAATTATACATGATAATATTTTCTATTGCTGAGGATCAAACCCAGGCTCTCACCTAAATTAGACAAATACCTTTAAAATGATCAGAAATCTCCAGCTTCATAACTCAGCATTTTAAAGAAGAGATACGCTTACCGGTAGAATGCTTGCTTAGCATGCACAAGCCCTGAGTTCAATCCCTAACACCACAGAACATAAATGAAAGGGCAAACTACTGACCCAATTTCCAACCACTTCACTGGGCTCTTTTTCATGGCCAGAACAACAAATACTTTTAGAAGTGTGAACAATTGGGATATCAAACATTTTGAGTACAAACTCTTTTATAAGAACTCATGTTTATTCGGCATAAAACTGACATAAAAATTACATGAACAACATGTTCTAGAAAAAAAATACTTGCAGAAAATGGGTAGGAGACCTCATAAGGCATGTGGGACATATGTTCCAACCTTAAGTTTATGCATGCAAATAAACTGCTTACAGAAATCACTATTTCCAGTGGCTTTGGCATTTCCTGAAGGTTCATCCTCTCCTCTCTGCTTTATGACTTGTTCTTGTCATAAATCATATCAGGTGTTTTGAATTTCACTGTGTTTCAAAGAGTCATCTTCTAAAGTGCCTACTGAACAGTGTCTCTTACAAGGGACAGTTAGACTAAACAGTGACAGCTTTGGAAACTTTATATGCTCTGTGTTCAGGAGTTCATCTTGCAGACAGATGATTCAGTCTTGAACAGAGAACTAAATATATAATAATAGAAACAATTCCCAGTCATAACAGAGATGTGAAGGAGTTCACTGAACATTAGAACTAGAGAAAATGGCATGTTTCCATGGGAGCATATTTAATTAGAGGTATATCCTAGGCTTTTCCATTTTTGTTCATTAATCATAAAGCTAAAAGTAACTTATGAAATTAAAAGTAAAAAAATTGCTTTTAAACAACTTTTTTTTTTTGAAAAAATTTCAAACAATTGCTTTCTTGGACCATAAGAAACTCACTTTATGTTTTGGTCTCTGCCCTGTAATAAGTTTAGTGTTATACATTTTATTCAGGAAAGGGAGGTTCACATTTTATGTTAGGTCAGAATCCAGTACTGATAAAGGGAAGTATTATGAAGCATATGGTACTTACATCTGAGATAGATCATCTAATGGTAGGCGTTTCAGCAGTAGCTTTAACAGTTGAACATACTTTGTGCAGTAGCAGTTACAAATACAATAGTAGGGGGGAGGAAAGGAGAGGGGGAGAGAAAGGGGAAGAATGGACTATGGGTTATAATGGATAAGTTCATGGTGGCACAAAAGCACATCTTTGGAAACCCACAAGAAAAGACCTGTTTACCTCATGTGTGCTACAAAGGGAAAATGAGAAGGAAGGGGTCACGACCAGGTTCTTAGTGACAAAACTTCCTTCCAGTATTTACCACTTCCAAAGTTTCCATACCCTCCCTGCTGGTATCATAAGCTAGTGACCACATCTTTAACAAGTAAGCCTGAGAAGGACCTTTAGACCATGACAAAATCTTAATCTACACTACTCTGGAATGTCTTTAAGAGAGTCTTAAGGTGTCGCTAGGTCAGATGTGTGAACCCTGAGCTAGGAATGACATCCTTACAGGAGGAAGACATTTGGATAATGGCATTGCTGAGGAAAGGCCTCGTGGACAAAAAAGAACAAGCACCCAGCCCAGGAGAGAGGCCTCAAAAGGAACCCATTCCACCAACACCTTGATCTCAGACTTATAAATTACAGAATTGTGAGAACATAAATTTCTCTTGTTTAAGCCACTGAAAATATTCAAGCCCTAAGATTCATCAAGACACATAATTCTCCTCAGAATAGGTCTTCTTACACCTTTCCCAATTTTGATTCCAACACTCTCCTTGCCCTTCTCTGTGTATGTGTGTGTGTGTGTGTGTGTGTGTGTGTGTGTGTGTGTGTGTGTGTGTGTATAAAATACAGGTCAGTAATTCAGATTACATTTTTAATTAAATATTCTAGCATAACCTAATCCAAAGATTACTGTGATGTATGAATGTCTTTCTGTATGCTGTGAATATCAGTCTTTAAATAAAGGAGCTGTTTTGGCCCATGACAGGCACCATAGGAGAAGTAGGTGGGGAATCAGAATAGGTAGGAAAGGAAGGGCGGAGTCAGAAGAGATGAGCCAGCTGCCCAAAGAAGAAATGTGTAAGGAACTCAGGTGAGCCATGAGCCATATGGCAAACAAATTAATAAAAATAAGCTAAGATAAAATTAAAAAAAAAAACTAGCTAACAATGTGCCTAAGCCATAGGCCAAACAACATAAACTTAATATAAGATTCTAAGTCATTTTTTAAAAAACCTAAACAGCAGAGGGTGGCTAAGAGGTCTAAAGCAACAAGTCTATAAGTTTAGACCTCTGGCGCCCGAGGCCAAAAAACCATATTATAACAATACTTATCTGATTATATATTGAGGTATGATTGTAGAAAATATTGTCCCTCATGGGATTTAAGTCATAGTTTTAGAAAGTAAGGTATCCCTGAGAGAAAACCTTTAGTCTAGCTTCAGAATAGCCCAATTAATTCTACAGCTTTCAAGAATTCAGGGACCATTCACATTTCATTGCAAAGGGGCAGAACATTCCAGTCAGAAGGAATGAGAGAGAATGGAGAGAGAGAGAGAGAGAGAATGGAGAGAGAGAGAGAGAGAGAGAGAAAGAGAGAGAGAGAGAGAGAGAGAGAGAGAGAGGAAAAGACTACAGGATACTCAGTTGTAAGTGGGCCATGTGCACCACAGTTCCTTCTACCAAGGTTCAGGGGGCAGTGTGGTCCTAAGAACCAAAGGCAGTGGAAGATTAACTAGGAAACTATGTTTTCTGGTCACAACAGGGCAGTTGCATACATGAACTCACAGTAGTTGGGACATCACGCACAAAACTTGTGCAGAATAAAGCCAAACCAAATCCCAGAAAGGCAACAGGAGGTAGGCACAAACTCCCACCCCTAGCTGAGGAACCATTGGCAACTGAGAGCTATGGGAAGAGAGGGGTTTTCTTAGAGGGTCTGGCCCCTGATAGACCCACTATAATCCAATGAATGGTAACATACTAAAGAATATACACACACCCCAAACTAGAATAATGGTTCTAAAAACATGAAGATAAAAAGTTGTGTGAGTAGGAAGAGGGATGGAAGGGATTGGGGTAGTGGGGCTGAAAGTGATCAAAACATATTGTTTGTAGATTTCGAAGATACAGTTACAGAGTAAGCTTTTTATTGAGTTAATTATGTTATAAAATATTGTTTTATGTTAGTTCCTTTTATTCAACTAGCCAAAGCATCTCACAAGGTCTACAGATATTAATGTTTTTCTATTTTCTTTGCAAGTTTATGTTGTGATGTCTATTTCTGTACACTTTACACAACTTAGAATCAACTCAAATCTCATTTATGGATTTCTGAATTGTATTGGTAAAGGTGGAAAATCTTGCCCACAGTGCATAACATCATTCTGAGGGTAGGAAAGTGATCACAGATAGTATGAGTGCAGAAATTGAACAGGGTATGAGCATGAATGCTATAGAATATTATTTTAATATGTGTTACATTTTTATGAAATGGAACATTTGTTTAATGATACAAAGATGTGTTGAATTATGCCACATTTGTTTAAATTTGTGAAGCCATGTTACTCTGCCTGTCTAAGACACCTGATTGGTCTCATAAAAAAAATGAACAGCCAATAGCAGGGCAGGAGAAAAAAATAGGTAGGGTTGGCAGGCAGAGAGAATAAATAGAGGGAAATCTGGAGAAAAAAGAACATTAAGGAATGAGATAGGGAGGAATGGAGGATGAAAGTAGCAGCCACCCAGCTAATCAGCAAGCCATGAAATAAGATATACAGAAATGGAGAAAGATACACAGAGGCTATACAGAAATAGAGAAAAGTAAAAGCCAGAGGCAAAACATACATGGGATAATTTAAGTTAAGAAAAGCTGGCTAGAGACAAGCCAAGCTGAGGCCAAGCAAGAATAAGACTTTGAGTAATTTATTTGGGAGCTGGGTGGCAAGGCCCTCAAAGAGCAAAGGGTAAAATGAACAACTACACCTGACTGCTTTACTTCATTTCTCTCTGCTCTTGACTGTGGATGTACTGTAATCAGCTGCTTCAACTTCTCTGCAATAATGGACTGTACCGTCGAATAGTAAGGCAAATGAGCCCTTTCTCCCTTAAGTTACATTATCACAGCAACATAAAGTGAAACTGAGACACGGTGTATTGAAAGTCAGCATGAGGGCTTGATAAGCCTGTATTCTCAATGAATATAGTAATTGATTTTTACATTTCTTCAGAAATATTTTGTTTAAGTTTTAATTTTTTAAAAAAGCTGACGTCTTTCAATTTTAATTGTTACACATATAGTATTAGGTGGGATCCTATAGTTTTATTTGAGTATCTAAAACCCACCTTCCTCATCTTCAAAACTCTTGTATTTTATTTTTTTTTGCACACATTTCTCACAATCCCTCTACTACTGTAGGAGAAAATCCCCTTGAGTCTTACAAATTGCATTTAAAACTAGGGATTGCATCTTAGGGGGCAGAATGCCTAAGTAGCATATATAAGGGCCTCAGTTCCATCCCCAGGACAGGGATTGGGGAAAATCTAGGTCACTGAAACCCTACAATGTACTATTCAGTATTAAAGATTGTCTTGCTAAAAAGACAGAATAGGGGAAAAAATAAAGTTTTACCCAGAAGAACCATTTTTTTTTTTTCAGACACAAAGCTATTCTAACATTGCCTCCACAGCTGGTGGACACTGCTGCTCTGAGGTCCTTTCTTTTGACATTTCCTCTTGTCACCTACTGTTACTGTCACCAGAGTTGAAGTTCATAAGCCTAGTGTATCTTGGGCTTAATAATGTTAATTGACTAGACTCCTGGCTTTCATGGCAACAGGAATTGGATGTTTATTTAACATTTGCTCTGCAGGTGACAGCAGGCTACAGAAGCAGTCCCAGGTTGTGCAGTGTGAAAAACTCCAGGCAAGTGATCTCTGTCTTTTGATTTATTCTTTGTTATTCATACAAACTGTCTTTTGACAGCTGTTTTTCAAGTTTTACAAATTATTTTGAATCTTTTTCCCTTTAGGAAGAAAGGATATCCAAATTTATGAACCTGCCAATTTAAGTGACTTTTTAGCTGTCTTCAAAATTGCTTTTAATTTTAGACTAATCTTATTTCTACAAACATTTTGATAAAATTACTAGAAAATATAATTTTACAAAAGCAACAGTCATTTTTCTATAGTCAATATAATTACAGCAAACTTTTAAAAATTGTCTTTCTTCATTCAGTTGAAGGCAAAGGTTTTAAAACTTTGAAAGAATTTGTGTTACTGTCATGAATGCTTTTCAAAAATAATGTATTTGAGACAAGATGTCTATAGTCACACAGTTTAATTTCCCTTCACTGTTAAGTACATGCATGTAATAAAATGCCAAGTAAGAGGAGATTTTTTTTTAATTGCTAGAAGATAGAATTTAAAACCTGGCTCTTTCCAACATTGTAAAACAAACAAACCAAAATCCCAAGTAAATACAATAGAACATGTATATTACAATAATTAGGGTTAATTTAAGCTTTGATATTATTAAGAATACATTGTAAATACATCCCACATACTTGTTAAAAATGCTTAGATCATAAATCCTGAAGTATACCTGAAAACCATTTATCAAGTTAGAATTATGTAAAATTTGATTCCATACTAAAAATAGAAACTTACAATAAGCTTAAATTTTTTTCCTTGAAAATATAATAAGAGGCAGAAAAAAATCACAAATATTTAGGAAATCTTGGCATTTAAAATCTACAAACAAAATTTAATGGGGCCTATGGAGCTATATTTAGAGGCAAGTATCTTCAGGAGTTTTACACAATAAGTATGTAATTAATATCAACAAATTAAATATTGTTTCCAAAAACAATATATCTGTAAAATAGAAATGTTATATATTAAAATGAATTTTTAAGGAATGAGCATTTTAACTGTTTTCTAAAGAGCAATAAATGAGAAAACAGGTAGCCTTTCCTGAACAAGTATGACAGTAAGTTCAGGTTTCCAGAACTCCCTCTGATGGCTAAGGTTATGTTGATGGCTAAGGTTATGTTTAAAAGATTAAAAATCTATGTATTTAAGAAAACTTTTAAGCAAAATTAGACTTTCAGAGGCTTAATTTTTTTCATATACATCTGTTTTCTGATTTTGTAAACAAAACCTTGTTTTACGCAAGAACAAATTGTAACTTGGTATTCTTTGACTTTATAAAGCCTGATTCACGTAGTTGGGTACTGTCTTCTGGACTTTTGAATATATGTGGAAACAGGTGCCAGTATCCAAATAAAGCCTCTTTTTTTTTTTTGTTAAAATTTATTAGTAGTCAGACTGGTGAATCTTGAAGACTAGTTCAGAATTAGGGCTTTCAGCCAGATCCACCGTGGGAGCTCCCAGAACACCAGAAACTAAGAAATTAATTATTATTTAGGCCCAATGTTGGGAGGGCTCTGCCAGTCTTTAACCCTACCTGCTTTGAGTCCCTGTGAGTTCCAGGCCTCCTGGGAGTTGAGCAATCAGACAGAACCAGCATGTGCAGGGAGCCTCAGGCTGGTTCTCTATGTGAGAACTGACAGTGAGACTCTAAGAAAAGAAGCATCAAAAAACACGGAAGGAAGGATCATGTCTCAGCATCTATGACACTTGTGGAGAGCTGGATGCAGCTACAATTTCCTGCTCCCTCCTCTTGGTCCTTGGATACAGTTTTTCAGGGATTCAGGTGTCTTTTTTAGGTCAGGTGTCTTTTATAGCTGAGGCAGCCCCCAACAGAGATCCTGAATGAATCTACAATACTGAGGGGTGATAGTGTTCTAGCTAGAGATCAAATTACAACTTGCCTCCAGAGTAGTCTCTGTAAAGATGACCTTAAAGTGGTAATATATATATATATATATATATATATATATATATATATATATATATATATATATATATATATATATATATATATAAGATCTAAGAGGTCATCCAGGATAAATATCAAAACCTGTCTCAATTGTCAGATTACCTTCCAAAGCCCCTTGTAGTGGGATTATGTTACATTGTAAATAATTGTCCCGCCTACATGTTTAATAAAAATGCTGATTGGCCAAAGGCAGACAGGAAGTGTGGGTGACTAAGAAAACTCGGGGAACAGGCAGAATAGGGCAGAGATATCACAGAATCATTAGAGAAGTGGGTACAAAGGACCCCTATGCTGTTCTGAGAAAAGGTACTGAGTCACATGACCAAACAGGATGAGAATCATGGGTTAGTTTAAGGGTAACGAGTTAGCAAGTTATATGCCTGGGTCCCAGATCAATCAGCATACAATTAATATAAACGTCTGTGTGTTTCAGTGGGACTATGGGACTGTGGGTCTGGGGATCTGGTCCACCAGGGTAGGCCAGAAAGTCCTTTCCAGGCCAGAAACCTAATAGTAACAGCTCTCCTCTTACAGTATCTGTGGGGATCTCCCTCCTACACCATCAGGACCCCATTCTGTGGACAGTAGTTATGAAGATACTTGCTCCTCTCCATCTATTAGAGCCCTCCCTATTTCCCTCTCTCCTCTCCCTTGTTGCTGCCTGCTAAGTCCAATAGCTCCCTTAAGCCATTCAGAGCCGGTGAGACCTTGCTTCTCGTGTCTTTCATCTCCATTCTGGAAGTCTCATGGCTTCTCTATGCCCTTCTGAGCTTCCCACTTGGAGCTTATTAAAAAATCCCTTTACCAGCCTGTTGTACAGGGAAACTTCCAGGACAGGAAAAATCTCTGTGTTGAAAAACCAAAAAAGAAAAAGAAAAAAAAAAAATCCAAACCTCCCTTCAGTGGAGTTTATTTTGTGGTCATTTTTTTTATCATCCTCTGGAGACTCAGATTTTTATCAAAGCTTCACTCTGTTACTACAGCTTGACCTCAGTACAACCCACTGATCAAAATTGGCATGTTTGATTTTCAAATTCTTTTATATGTGGCACCTTTTACCACTGCACATACAAATGATCTGAAACACTCCTAAATCTAAACTTGCTTTTTCCTCTATGCGTTCCTATCTACATATATCTGGGGTAGTTATTACACACCCAAGAGATCTCACCTCTAACCTACAGCCTGTACTAATATGTAGTCAGAGTATTCTCTGTCTTATCTAGCTGATCCTGCAGACACTTATGAAATAATTACTCAGAGGCTTGATATTATAGTAAACGCTTTGCTAGTAGTTCAAGTATATTACTAACTAGCTTTTACAGTTAAATTAACCAATAAGTTTTATCCATGTTTAGCCACGTGGCTTGGTCCCTTTGCTTTAGTGCAGCATTCCCATCTTGCTTCCTATGAATCTGGCTCGCATCTGCTGCTCTGTCTTTCCTATTCCCAAAATTCTCTTAGTTTGGTAGCCAAGCCTATACTTCCTGTCTGCCTACTGGCTAATCAGCATTTTATGAAACCAATACAAATAACAAAACTTTACAATGTATAAGAGCATTATTATACATTTCCCCCTTTTTATTCTTTTTAAAACAAGAACCCCAAGAACCCTAAATCTAATCTCAGTTGTTTATTTTTTCTTCTGACCATTATCCAAAACAACTTGTAAGCAATACTCTAAACAAAACAAGCATCTATGATCCACTTTAGGGGAATGTGGGCATAGTTTTTGAGATCATTTCCTGCTGATTTGGGGCACTGGTTATCTTATGGGACACACAGAAAACTTAGGATTATGGGTAAATCCTGAGTGGAGTAGTCTGTGAAGCTCAGTAATCTGTGCCACAGCCCTGAAGCTGTTCTGGGTACAGAACTCAGAGAAAACTGTAACAGAGGAACAGAGGTGCTCTGAAACACTGAATCATCTGGGCCCTCTGTTCTCATTTGAGATTTCTCAGGGAGTCTTCCTTGAACAAACCTTATTTTCTTTAACACAGAATGAATCCATGGCCTCTCATTTTCTATGGAAATAAAAATGAAATGTCTTTTCCAAAATAAACTATCTTTTGACTTAAATTTTGAAGTAAAATAATTTTCAAAATATATAGGTTGGATTAATACAATAGCATTTATTATCAAACATCTCTTAGCAGCTCTTGCTCCTTCCTCTCCAGTGAATAAACTCCAGACTCTGCATAATTTCCATCTTTTCATGGCTTATTATGACTATCTTTACTTTCTTTTTTTTAAGGCTTTCTCTATCCTTTTTATTTTCTCTCCCAAGCCTACACGTATTTTTACACATTATAAACTGTTTAGACATATTTTTCAATGTCTGAATCTGTCTTTACTATATATTTCTATTTTTTTTCTGACCATTGAAACCTTTAATCTATTAAAAGGCATTAAAAGGCACAGCTAAGATTAAAGTCTTGTGGCTATAATTAAATCCTGGGCAATGGCGGCTTACTCCACCTAGCTCCTTGGTCTGGGAGAGATTAGCTTCATGGCAGAAGTACTGGCAGGAGCCCTGTTTACCACCCCAGCTCTGTGAAATCTTGGGGTTCACACTGTCACCAAGGAGATCACTCATAAGTCTCATTGAAGTATTTGGCAGTTCAGTCTCTTATGTAATCTCTCAGCTTTTGCTACTAACTCTAAGTCAAAGTATTTCTTAAAGAAGCTATGCCTCTGCTTACCACCAGCAAACATATCCCAATTGAGAAAGTGCTGCTACCAAGAAGCCATGCGCTTGGCAGTGTTCCCCTTTTGTCTGTACAAGCAGACACCTTAAATCTGTCATATGTAGTGTGTACTTCTACCACGGCTCCTGTGAGACTGCAAGAACCTGCCCTGTTGTAGCTCAAGCCAGCATGCCACTCTGTACCATGGTCCACTTGAGAGACACAACTTGGAAGCTGTTTGAGGCTCCATTTCTGTGTTTTAGAAGCTTTAAAGCTTTCTCAGGCTTTGTGTGGATATACATGCCATACACACACCATGTTGGAGTGCCACTAAAAGATTCTGGAATTGCTCTAAAGCAGGCTGTCAATGGCCGTTACAGTTCCTTGAGACTTACATATCCATCCTTCCTTTGCTGCAGCTTAACCCTATGCCTGATTTCTTGATGACCAAAAAGAAGATGACTGTAAATAGTGGCCAGAAACTTAGAGAGGTTTATCATACTATTCCTGCTACTATCATAAGACAAACCTTAGATGTCCTAATGCCCTCTGTCATCTTTACATACAGGACGACTTCTTCCTCCTCTACATGTGAGATTGCATGGCACACAAGAAGGGAGGAGGGTATTATGCCAAGCTGTATTATGACCTGTTCATTGGGTATAGGTGCTTGGGCAGACATGATCAAAATGTAAAGAAGATACACACCACTCTCCCCCACAAATAGGTACAGAAAAAAGTGATGTGATCCAACATTCATCAAAGATTTTCTAGCATGATGAGAAGCACCTTTTTCTATGTATGTATGTATGTATGTATGTATGTATGTATGTATGTATGTATCCCTTGAGAGAGAAAAATGTGTTAATACTCTTAAATCTAAAATAATTTTTTGGGATCCCAAAGCTTTTACTATGATTCAAAGGCATCAGTCTATTGCTATTTTTTTTTTTACAAGGTCTATTTCTGTAAAGATTTCAAACAGTGATAGTACTAATATATCTAAGACGTTTATCTTTTTTAAAACTTTAAATTTATATAAGCTTCAGGGAGTTGTGACTTGGATTCATCTGTCAGGGGTCATGAATTCCAGATAAGCACTCCTGTCAATCAGTAGCCTAAGCTTCCCTAACTATTGCGTATTCCAAAAGGGGGAAGTTCTAGGTGCAAGATTTTCCTAAAGTTCCCAAACTTTAACTTCTGTTCCTAGTCTATGTCTGTCCCAGCAGATTTGCAATTGGCTGACAGACACCATCCATGAATCAGTTGTGAACTAGAAACTGTTCTAAATGGCTGCTAGCCCTTGACCTGCTGAAAGCTGATATAAACCAATCCATCCAGTGTGATTGCTCCCTGTCTCTTCAGATAGGTCAGCAAATTTGATGCTTACGACCCCATCCCTACAACCAAGTGGATCATCACCAAGTCTGGGAAGATCCACTAAAAGTAAGATTGGTACAGGTGGTAGACTCATGTTGCTCTGTCTATGTTACTTGTTGCTCTTTTACGAGCTATATGTCTAGATCCCCCTTTTAGAACAAATACAAACGTGCCATAAATGTTGATAGCTCCTTGCCGTCACTTTCTCAGGTGGACACTCCTTCCTTCACATCTTGCTTGAAACTGTTCCGTTTGTATGTGATGATTAGATTACCTCCCTGCTCAGCTATTTGGCAAACACTTTAAGCCCCAACATTTTGTATCTTCCTATTTCTGTTTCCCTAGAAGTTTGTTTATGACGGTCCAGCAGGGAGAGAGAATGCTTATATACACAAGTCTTTCTAGCCCCTTGGGTGAAGGGAAACGTGCAGTTCCTCTTCTTACCCCCCCCCCCCCCATAGTAAGTTTAGGATTAGGAACACCTGGAGCCACTCTTGGGGCAACAGGCAGATAAAAGGCTAATGTCAACTATAAAAACTGAAATGCCAAATAACCTAGGATTAATTTGCATCAAGAAGGTCTATTGCAAAATTAGAAGGACAGAACAACTAATTCACTGAGGTAGTCTTACAATGTGGTAGGGTGTTTGATCTGCTTTACACAAAATGAGGTTACTGTATGATCTTGGGGAATCTTGCTGCTTCTGTGCAAACTACTTGAGACTTATCTGGTATTATTTATCTGAAATTCAAAAATGTCTCACAGAGAGGAAAAAAGTGCCTCAGGAGGAAATAAATGGCTGCAATTTTCTTTTGGGGGTTCTTTCTGGTGAATAACTATGCTGTCAACTATCACAGGGTCCTTAGCTCCCCTGTTCCTATTGACAATAGCTGGTCCCTGTGTATTAATGTCATAACCTGATATGTAATCCATGATTATGAGTATGATCTCTTAGGATGATGTAAACAGGTACTCACCACAGAGTCAAGGATTTGACTCAGGGTATATAACTGAAGGAGGAGACATGATGGCTAAGTTTATGTTGATGGCTAACTTTATGTAAAAAAGTTAAATTTTTTTGTGCTTAAGAGAACTTTAAAGCAAAATTAGTCCTTCAACGTGTTATTTTATTTTATTTTATTTACTGCTGCTTCTGTAAACAAGATTACTTTGCATGAGAGGACCTTATATTTGCATGAAAACACATTGTAACTTTGTATATTTTGCTTTTATAAGCCCCTGACTAAAATGGATGGGGATTGCATCTGGGAATCCAGTGTGCTGGTTGTAGAGTTGGTGCCAGTACCTGAACAAAAGCCCCTTCTTTGTTAAAGTGTGTTAATTGTCAGACTGGTGAATCTCTGAAGGAGCCCAGACTCATAACATTCACATAAAAGCCAGACAAATCCCCATACATCTGTAGCCCTAGAGCCTTATGGGACTGTAAGAGCTGGTAGGCTAGTTATAGGTTCAGTGAGAGACCCTGACTTCTGGAAGGTAAGGTATGATGTAATAGAGCAGAGCCCTAGGTATCTGTCTATTGTATTCATACAAAGGATACACATGCACACATTAATGTAAAGTTATAAGACAATAAAAACACAACTGAAAAGTCAAAGAACCACTTCTACAATGGGAGATATTAAATCAAGAACACCAAGGCAAGTACAATAAAAATTACTAAATGTTCCCAACACACACAAACACACACACACACACACACACACAAACACACACACATACAAACATATATATACACACTATATATATATATATATATATATGTATATATATATAATTCCAATCAAAATAAAATTTTTCATTCTGTTTTTAATTAGTACATTTTTTGAGGTATGGAAATGTAATTCAGTAGTTTGGAGGGAATGGAAGACTACAATACTGAGTCAGCTAGTAACAGATTTGGAGGGTTTGTTATGTTACCTGCTCTGAGTCAGGTTTTTCCACCTTTTGCTTCTCTGGTGTGCACTGGGTAATGCCCAAGAGTCCCTGAGCTACTACTACAGAGTCCCCGTTCACTGTGTCAGACTCGTGTGTTTTAAAGCCAGGATGGTAGCTTTGGCTATATAGTAACTACTTGGCCAGTATGTGGAGGGGGATTATGTTGCTCCATTGTAAATAATTGTCCTACCCACTGGTTTAATAAAATGCCCTGATTGGCAAAGGCAGCAGGAAGTGTGAGTGGGACTACCAGACTAAGAAGACTCTAGAAACAGGCAGAACAGAGAAGGCCAGAGAGAAGCCAGAAAAGGCAGAGGACAACTATGCTGCTCTGAGAAAAGGTACTGAGCCTCATGACTGAACAGGATAAGAGTCATGGGTTAGATTAAGGGTAAAGAGTTAGCAAGGTATATTCCTCGGTGATGTGGGAATGCCTTTCTGAATGCTGTGAATATCAGTCTTTAGATAAAGGAGCTGTTTTGGCCCATGGCAGGCACCATAGAAGAAGTAGGAGGAGAAATCAGAACATAGGTAAGAGAAGCAAGGGGGAGTCAGGGCAGATTCAGCAAGCCGCCCAAGGAGCAACATGTAAGGAGCACAGGTGTGCCATGGGCCATGTGGCAGACAGATTAATAGAAATGGGTTGATTTAAGATGTAAGAGCTAGCTAACAATGTGCCTGAGCCATAGGCCAAACAGCATAAAGTTAATATAAGCGTCTGAGTCATTTCTGCTGGCCTGAGCACCAGTGGTGGGCTGCTAAGGGGTCTGGGGTGGCAAGTCTGTGGGTCTGGGCCTCTGGCCACCCAGGACCAAGAAACCCCACCACAACACCTGGGTCTTAGGCCATTCAGCCTAAAAGTATTGTAAGCATCTGTGTGTCTCTGCGGGTCTATAGGTCTGTGGGCCTAATCCTTGAGGTTAGGCCTGAAAATCATGGCCAGAAACCTCTTACTACAAGTATGGGCTAGATCATACATCCAAAACATTTTTTAAGAATGTATCAGCATAGGTTAGGCATAGCTGGGTAGGAAAATAAAGCCCAGGTAAGGTCGAAGAGATAGGCAGAGCACCATAAGCCATATTAGTTCTTTCCATATTCATTTTAAGATAAATTTTGGAACAAGAACCCACCTTGTTCACATAAAATAAATACATGTTTATCTTATATAAAATTAGCATGTAAGAGTAAGATGGAATGGAGTAGAGAGTAAAAAATATAAAAGGAACAAAATTGTTTTGAGAGGCTGTGATGGAAATGGCCTTTCTGTGATCCTCCTGCCTCTAACTCATGATCTCAAGTTAAACATGATTACATAAAAAAAATTCTAGAAAGAAGCATCCACTTCAACTCTTCAGACCCATCAAGGCCAAGAAAACCTACAAAGAAAACCTAGAAATTCTACTAAATTCTCAGAAGGTGGAAGCATCTAAGGAAGCAAGACAAGAAGTAACATGATATCTGTCTTTAGACAGAGCTTCAGAGAGTAGACACTAGACAAAAGCTGCGGGGACCTAAGGAAGCCTTGGACTCCAGTTCACAGTAAGTCCCTAATACAGTTCCACCACTTAAATAAATAAATCACTTGGATATCAGATTAGCTGGTGAAAATCTTAGTCAAAGAAGAAGTGATGCAGGTGTCTATGTTATATGATCAATTTTTTCCATAAAGATATAACTAATTTAACAGTAAAATCTGTGAATAAACTTGAATATTTGGTTCACTAAAGTTTGCTCTTGGGATCCTTGCAGGATTCTATAAATAGTCAGCAGGGCCCATTTAGAGGATCTCAGAGGCCTTTTCCTTTGAGAGCTTGGGTGCTAAGATTTTTCTTTAAGTAAAAAATTATTTATGGATGATAGACATGTTCCATGACACTTAGGTCTCATTCTTTATAGTCTTATCTAGAAATATCTAAAAACATTAGTTGAATCTTCTGTAGACCAGGCTGCAACCTGGCCGAATGCCAGTGGGCAGACAAGATGACTGATGTGTGTTCCTGGTAAGCATGTGAAATAGTTCGTGTAACTATGAAGTTGACCACGGCAGAGAGAAAGCAGAAATCATTTGTGCCATTTACTGGGTTTCCCTCAGTCTTTTGAAGAAGTGATCCTCACTTGTGGGTATCAGGTACATACCTGTGCAAAGCCATGAAAACAGAAGATGAGGGCATAGCAATAAACAGAAAAGGCAATTGCGAAAATGTGGATCCAAACATCCAGAAATGTGATCAACATTTTCCTGAGGAGTCACAGGAACTATATTCTTAGGCTCTGAGGAAATGTTAAAAGAATTCTGTGTATGGATGTGGGTGTTCGCTTATTCTGTCATAGAAATGGTTCTGTGGGAAAATTCCTTGGTTTATATATTTATGAACAGTATTTTGCAGAGTTATTTTTGGTGCACAGAAAAAAATACAGAAATTTCCTATATATGTATACAGCCTCTTCTATTAGTCACACCTAGTAGCCGGTGATAGCTTTGTGTCAACCAATTACCCTAACTCTGAGACATCAACACCATGCAAAGTACATACCTAACATTAGTTTTCAATTTCAACTTATAATGTAGATGTCTGGAAAAATATATAATATCATGAATCTACCACTTAATAATAAAAAGTATGAAATTGTAGCTCTAATAATCCTAAGTGCTTCACTTATCATTTTCCCTAAGCCCTGGCTCATTAATCTTTTCCCTATTTATAATAAATATCGTATTTTTGGTGTGACAAAAATGCCTCAAATATTAATTTTTATTTATGATCTGATGTTACAGTCTACAGACTAGTAGGGAGGTTATGGTATCCAGGGGCATAAGACAGCTGGTCACATTGCACCTGGTCAGGAAAATAGACAGAAATGAATTCTGCTGCTCAACTTGCTTTGGCTTGTTTTTCAGTTCAGAATAGTAGTTAATGGAATCGTGAAATTCACAATCAAGGTAGGTCTTCCATGTCCATTGGCTCGTCTCCCTCAGGAGAGTGCCCAGAGACTTCTTTTCTAGGAGATGATAGAATCTGGAAAGTTTATAACATTATTACAACTCTATCCTTTGTCATCTTTACCCTCAACACACCATTTTTAAGTATTTTCATTGAACTAAAAGTTTAACAAAGGAAATACTGATTATAGAAATATCACATGATAGAATTTAATAGATAATGTAGTAGTAAAAACTTAATAAACAACAAAAAAGTAGTCCCTGTAGATTCACTTTTTCTTTCCTAAATGTGGGTGATCTTGTCTATTCAAATGAGTTCAAAATTTTCCTAAATACAGTAGTTATTTTAAAAGGATATACCTAGAATCATTTTATTTGTCATTCATGCATTCTTTTTTCTTGTCTGGCTTGGTTTTTGCTATGTGTGGACTAATTGGTACTTAGAAATCAGCAAAGAAAAATACAATACATTTTAAATATATAATATAAAGCATAATATATCTTTATAGTAAGTTCTCTGTGGAAGAATTTCCTTTCTTAATTCATTTATACACCTTCCCACCTTGATGGCATTTATGAGATAATGTCTGTAGGAATTCATACTTAATACTGTTCTTCTCTGGGAGCATGAACTCTTGAGAAGTTAAGCTGTTTCAGATATGAGGATGTTTTGTTTTTCTCCTGTAGAGAGATATACTCTTACAAGGTCGCAACCATTTCTAAAACAAAGGGCTGTTTTCTTCATAGTTGGGGATCTGTATTGACACAGAACCCATGTGACAATATTGATCTCGTCTTAAGATCTGAGCAGAGATGCAGAGGTACCTTTGACTAGCAGAGATATGATGAGTTGGATTTCATTTGAGAGCAAGTGTTAAAACATTTGTTTGATTAAAATTTATTCTAAAACTATTGGAAAAAAAAGTTTTGAGCTGAGGGAAGCTGCTGAGAGGAAAAATAAGTTACTTAGAATTAGATTAAGTCCTCCAATAAACAAAGGACCAAGAACACAGAAAGGAAATAATGCAAATAAACAATTAACCAAAAAAACCAAATAAAAACTTTTAATATTATACTGAAATTTTAATTAACTAGATATTTATAAATAAAAGTTATATAGGAATAAAATTGCAATGACTTGAATTATAAAGCTTATGTGTATTATTCTTCCTTCATTTTTCTTTCTAATTTGTTTCTTTTTAATATTGAAAGTAGAGCAAGTTAAATTTGTGAAAATTTTAAAAGATATATTTAAGTAACCGTCAGTTATATAGCTGATACTTGATGAGGAGTTGTCTTTCTGTGTGCTGTGAATTATCACTGGATAATATAGAACTGTTTTTGGCCTATGGCAAGGGATCTTAGAAGCAGGCAGGAAATCCCAAGCATATAGATACAGGGGAAGGAGGGCAGAGTCAGGGGAGATGCAATCCAGCTACCCAAGAAGCAAGTACAAAGGAATACAGGTAAGCCAAAAAAACTGTGACAAGATAGATTAATAGAAATAGGTTAACATATTTGAGCTAGCTAGCAATAAGCCTGAGCCATAGGCCGAACAGCATATAATTAATCTAAGCATCTGAGTCATTATTTGGGGCTAAGCAGCATCAGAGCAGCAGGTGGGTCCAAACCTCATGACTAAGTAGGAATGGACATGTCAGAAATATCTTACTACAGATATGGAAGAAGTATGAGTAGATGAACATGAATTCTGGCTGCCTGATGAATTAATTTGGGAACAAAATTACTACAATGCTTTGATAATTCAGAACTTCCAGAATATTTTAGCACTTACTCGGTTGTACCTACATTTAGCAGCACCATGTTCTCTTTAGTGTGTTTGGTATGGCAATCTACAGAAAATCTACTCAAGAGGAAACAGGACACCTTCCCATTTGAATGTAGCTCCTCCTCCTGAATAGTATGTAATCTATCTTAGCAATTAAATCATCATGATTGCACTACATTGAGTCAAAACAAGGATAATGAATTGTATATCATAAGCTCCTTACATTTTGGGAAGAATTAATATAAAATGAGATAATCACATGTAAAAGTTACCCCATGTTGTATCTTACACAAAAAGCATTCACAGAACAGAAGCACTTTGTGGCTCTGTGATTATTTAGGAATTAATAGATGTGCTAGGCTTCAATCTACTTCCCTTCCCACTGTGAACACCAGCTGGACTTAAGGACTTTGCATTAATAATATATAAATCAACACACTGAACTGATTTACCTGCTTGCAATTTCAATTGTCTAAACCTTTCCCATTGGTTAGAGATGCAGGACAATGTGCATGTGCCACTTTCTCTTGAAGGTCCCTTGTTCCTTTTTTCCATAAATTTCTCCATTTTGCATCTCCCATGGCATGCCTTTTTTTCAGTCTTCTGACTCCTGCCTTTACTTTTCTGTACTGCAGAATGCAGATCCTGAAAAATGGGGACTGTGTCTTACAAGGCTTACAAGTTTTTTCAAGTGAGGCTTCATACCCTTGCTCCTCTGTTGCTGCTTACTGTGTGGTCTTTGGAAGGCTGCCAGCATATGTTCTCCATATCTGAGCTACTAGTCTACATGCCTATGGTCCTGATGCTCATGGAAATGAGACCAGCTATGGGATCATTTTACTGAATAAGTCTGACTGTTTGTGTGTGTGTGTGTGTGTGTGTGTGTGTGTGTGTGTGTGTGTGTGTATGTGTGTGTGTGTGTGTGTGTGTGTGTGTGTGTGCGCGCGCGCGCGCGTACATGTACACACATGGTTATGTGTGCTGTTAGGTAAGAACCTTGGGCTTCATGAATACTAGGCTGATGCACTACCATTATCCATATTTCCATGAAAAGTGTCTTAAAGTTAACCTTGTTTCTATATCAAGTTTCAATGTTCATTACTTAATAGAATCTTGAGTAGTGTAATACAAATTATACAAATACCTCCTAGACATCGCAAACTCATAAAACCTCAATTTCTTTTTCAATGAAGAGTTTTATCTGCTTACCAAGATTTTGTCCGGGGAGTTAGTGTATGTTGTCATTATGTTGAGATTATATACTGTAGCATAAATTCTCTGGGTTTCCCAAGCATGACCCAAGGAGCTACCATCTTTTTGTGGTGATTGGCACAGTCTCATTACTACTTCAGGTTCAGAGAATAAGAGCTTGCGGACTGGTCAGCCCTAAATGGAACATACATGCTGCACCATCTTTCTCTCCAGTTTTGGGATCACTGAAGAAGAGGAGCAGAAAAGTGGAAGAGTCAGAGACTGTGCATGAACACAAGAAAGGCAGTGATTTCTAGATCCAGAAGAGCAGTTGTCCACAGGAAATCACAGTGCTTGTGATAACATGTGAAAGACCTGTACAAGCTTAAGCCAGATCAAATCCCAGAAGATAACAGGGAGGCACTCACTAAGCTTTATCCTTAGTCAGGGAGCTTCATGGCTATAAACAGGTCTTGAGAGAGTTAAATTTAACCATCCTGTAGAGGAAGGCCACACATCCAAATTAGACTTGCTAGCTGTGAAAGAGAGAGGAGAGGGGAGGGAGGAGGAAGGGAAGGAAGGAAGGAATGACGGACACATAGTTGGGTGGATAAGGAGGGAGGCATGGCTCTGAGAGGCACTGGGAGAGGAAGTGGACATGAGCAAAGTGCTTTGCATAAAATTCTCAGATAAAGTTTTAAAAACATAAGTTTTAACCAAGGTGGCTAAAATTTTAAAATAAAGCCTCTAAACTTTGCATATTATAAAATTGTAAGCATATATAACTTGAAAACCTCCACATATGAAATTAAATTGTACCCAAAGGCCTTTTATTTCAATAGACACAGTTTCCAAATGTCTTGTTCCATATAGTACAAACTAAGGCAAGGGAAGCTTAAAATACCAGATAAGAAGCTTAAGAAGACGAGGCAAGCAATGCCTGGTGCCACGAATAGCACTTTGGAAATAGCCAACACTCCATACATTTGGATGTGCTTATTTTTACTCTTGTTTATATAGAATACTTAACAGCCTCTCAGGGTGCCATAATGAGATATGCATCTGTGTGAGGAAAGATGGAAATAATCAGCTTAAAAGAAATTAGGTGAATCTAGACGATGTTGTTCATTCCATGTTCTCATCCTTTTTTCAAGAGCAGTGGGTGGTAAATTTTAAGGAAAAGCACAATAAGTATGGATATGGTATACATACAGCTAGACAGTTAGCAGAACCTCTCATGATGAGTCTGTAGTGCAAAAAGCAAACTAAGAATCCTTAACAATTTTTATTAATAAGATACACAGTATAAACAAAATTCCGAGTTCTTGATAGTTATGAATATTTTTGCAGACCATTATTGGCATAATAAAATGATAGCCTGGTATGGAAAAATACCAATTAATAATTTATTCGGATGGTTTAATTCTCTAAACTTCATTCTTAAACTCTAAGAGAAAATGCTATTTCTTTTATTCTTCTAAATTAGTATAATTTAAAGTTGAGGAAATTTCTTGGAAAGCTTTAAAAAGTTCTAAAGTAATTCTGTAACTCTGTGCCACAAAACTGAAGAGGACAGCAATGTTTTCATTTTACATCAGTGTTATATAATAAACAGAATTAGTTCAGAGGATCGTGCAGACCCACCATATTTTATCAAAATTCCCCTGACCACTAGGGTCCTCAGAAGCATATATTTCAATCTTCCACCTGCCAATCACACATATCTATTGTAATTGGAATTTCTTGATGACATATATATTAAACTAGCAATGTTTGGTTTGACATGATTGGAATTTTGAATCTCTGTTTACAACATCATGTTAAGATAGTTCAGGTAAGTGAAGCAACTTTGCATCAGTAATTAATTGGCCCTTAAATAAGAAAGAACATTAAAGTGGCACGTGTTCTCCAGGGAGCAAACAGCTCCTTTATGTCCATCTCATTGTTAGAGAGCTGTTTCTTTCAACAAGCCTCAGATTTATTTTTCCTCTAGTACATATCACAGAGAAGAAAGAAACCACTGATGTGGTCAAATTTAGTTCAACTTGGTAAGATGCACAAATTTTATCCTGGAAAAACTACGTAGACAAGTGAACTTTTCTTCAATAGTTAAAGCATTCTCCAAACAAGCAAATGACTGTTATGTGTACCTCTTAGGGTGTGAGAAAAGATCCTGTACAAGAAAAGTGTAGAGGTGTGATTCAGTAGCTGGTAATCTGAAGGGGTGTTACATATGTAATATCTCAGAAATCAATTTTGGAATCAATTAAACTCACTTCTAATTGCTAAAATGACAAAAATTGTCCCTTCAAATCATCAAAACGTTTCTTCAGTATTCCTTCATATGTGTAGTACTGTGAAACCCATTTTCCAAATGCTTAATTTAGGGAATATTTTTTTTTTGTTTCTAGCTCCTGTAAGTATTTTAAAAACTTCTTTATACATGCATTTAATTTCTGCATGCTTAAATCAAACTTAAGTATACACTGGAATTCACTTAACATTTATGATCCGTTATTCATTCTGCTAAGAATTCTGATTTTTAACAACTAGCTATTGTGCTTACAAGAGACTAAAAAAAAGCAATTCCTGTGCTGTCTCACCACAAAGAACCTAAAATTATCATCTAGGGCAAATCTCTTAGGTTTGGTCATTCTATTAAGTATATTTAATCTAAATTTGAAATTTGATAGTGGAAATACATTTGTTAAGAGTCTAGTCTCCTTTAGTTTAATTGTTTATGCTGTAATGTTGAGCTTTCATAATTATAAAGTTCTCAACCTTCCTAATACTAGGACCCTTTAAGACAGTTCCTCGTGTTGTGGTGACCCCCAACCATTAAAATATTTAGTTGCTATTCATAACTATAATTTTGCTACTGTTATGAATCATAATGTAAATACTTTCGGAGACAGAGGTTTCCAAGGGGGTGGTGATTCACACGGTTTGAGAACCAGTGTATTAGACTCATAGAAACCATCCTTGGGTTAGCGTCTGAGAAGATGGTAAGGTGGGCTAAGTACCTGCTTTGCGATCATGAGGACCTCAGTGGAGGGGAGCAACACTCACATAAAGGCTGGATTTGTAGGCATGTCCCTGTATCACTGGTTCTGGTAAGCAGATACAGGAAAACCCCAGAGGCACACTGGACAAGTCTAGGAGAAATAATGGCCTCAAAATAAACAAACAAAAATAAGTACTAAAAATGATAAAGGAAAGACATGTTGATGTTAACCTCAGATTACCTGCCACATGTATGTGTTTGCAAAGGTGGGTGCACACAAATACACACACACACACACACACACACACACACACACACACACACACACAGACACACACATACGTACAGGTTTTTAAAATTTAAAATTTAAATTTTATACATCATATTACACAAACATAAATACTACTGACTTCTAAGTTGTCTTTGAAATAGACAGCAATGATCAATATTATAGATATGGATGAGATATAAATAAGACAATGTAATTATAAATTTGGTTTACAATATAGCCAGTTTTGTTTTCTATCAATTAGTTTTATATGAGTACTCTGTTTGACAATAAAAGTTCTTATAAACATTTAAGCAGCATATTTTCTTTTAAAATGTAGTTAAATAACATTAATCTATTTGTGAATATGTAATTATTCATCCTCAATGCACCAAAATTGTGTTTGATGTTTGGAGTATGGAAAGATGTGCACATCTCCACACTTGCAGCCTAGGAGAGGAAGTGTCATATTTAAGAAACGAGAACACAGGATGGAAATCACTTAGATGCTATAAAAGAACATTATGCTTTGCAATTTCAGAAGTGGAAGAAAATTAACTTCCAGTTTTAGAGAGTAGTCAAAGGAACCAGTGCCTTTAGCTAAGTTTTCAAGGATAGTTGGGCTTCGGACATATGGATATAAGGGCAGAGAAAGCATGAGCTGAGGAGCCAAGGCAGTTGTATATCCAAAGTGTGGGTAAAACATCATATAGAATATAGAACAATACATGCAGGGTTGCCTGCATGAGAGTCTCACGAAACAGACAGCAAGAGAAAAGAACACTGTAATGTGGGTAAAGTCAATACCAGTCATGGGCTGCTAGTGAGTTCCACATTTTATTTACTTAATTTCCTCCCAGACTTTATTTACTGTACTTAAGAAAGTAAATAAGTACCAAGAATTTCCCTTACAAAATAATAAGCAGAGAGCCTGCGGGCACAGATCAAAGTAAAAAGAAGAGGCTCTTCATCCAGAGGGCCTGGATTAAATTCCTTGCATAGACATAGTGGTTACTGTCCCACTGTATGTCTGTAACTACACTGTCTTCTGAACTCTGTGAATGCCACACATACGTGTGCTGCAAATGTATAAATTCATACAAAGCTATCATACAGACAAAATAAAAACAAGTGGGTTAACAATAACCATGGCTCATGTGCTCAAGGCTTTGTTGGTAGACTGGCACTATTGAGGCATGGTAGTACTGCAGGAAGAGAGGCAGCTAGTTAGAGAACTTGAGTCACCAACGGCATGCCCTTGGAGGAGATATTGAGGGGATTGTAGGCCCTTCTTTTCTTTTCCAGGCTGCAATGCCTTATTGCTCTGATGTATTTTCTTACCTCAGTTCTAATAGCCAAGGAGCACACAGGATGAGATGCATGAGCAAAGGTATACAACCGCTAGGTGCCAATGGTCCATTTCAGCCCTGAAAAGGCTCACAGCCGATTTCTTTTCTAAGTTTATGATTAATAAATAATGGTTACAAACTCCAGGGGCAATACATTAAATATTATAAAACACAAAACCAAAAATTATCGTATCAACACATTAAACTTGCTTTTTGAAAAACTAAAAAAAAAAAAAAAAGTTTGTTTTAAGGCAATGAAAACAGTTCTGTCAAATAGCCTATTAGGACATAATAATTGAACTTAACACATACACATGTAAATATGCAAGTCAGAACTATTTTCATAAAAGGAATGTCCATGCAAATCTGCTTCTGTTTCAGTTTAAAGAATTGCAGATTAAAGAAGCATCTGACGTTCTCCCCTGAAAATGGAGACTAAAGGTGGGGCAGAGTGTAAGAATAAGAATTATAAATATGTAAGAATGTAAATATGTAAATTTTATGGGAATTATAAATTATGTATAAATACACACCTTCCTGAGTCAGTTTCTCTAGAGACCTTGAATGATGCATACCTTACTAACACTGACCTTATGATTTCACAGAGGTAAACTTGGACTAAAGAATTTGGGTCTCTGGGAAAGAGATAGTGACTGGATATCCACGGTATTTTGTGGGGCTTGAAGAATGGGCACTATTGGAGCTGGGGCTGAAAGCTCTGGGATCCAATGCTGCACATGTGTTCTTGAGAGCTCTGTGTAGTCACATTTAGGCTGACTCAGGAAACGTGTGAAAAGGAGTGAGGTCTGAACAAGCTGCTGTCGTTTGAGTGATTAGGATGACACTGACGGGAAAATTCTTCCATCTTGGTGACCCAGTGAGTAACATGAGTTTCTAGAATGTGGACTGTTCACAGGTGCCCATGCTACTGGACATCCACTTGGCAACTAGTCAATAACTATCTCCTGCATAAATTCTACCTATGCCATTATAAGCTCAACATGGAGCATGGTCACATGAGGATCTTGTGACTATCTTTAAAAGTCACGTGAGCCTTCCTATTTCTTGCCCAGAGGGAAATTTGTGGGCCAGATTTTGTAAGATTCTCCAATGGCTCAGCACAGCTGTTCTGCTTTAGGATAGTCATATGACTTACAGGAAATGTTTACACTGTAAACTAGATGTGATTCATCATCTATCCTACGGAGCAATGTACATGCACTTGAACTGATAGTCAAACACAAACATCTCTGTTCTGAGTAACAAGTTGTAAATATCATTTTTATATGTGGAATAACTCTTAATGTCTCCATAATATACGAAATCTATTCTGTCTCCTGTCCACCTCTAGTGAGAGAAGTTCATGTGTCACTAGTGGTGCTCACTGTGTCTCTGTTATAATTACAATCGCACTGAAATAGTTTGTAATCTAAAGACGCAGCTCTCAGTTAAATAACAATATCAAGATGTAAGTAATAAGGAAGCACTGAAGTAGAAACGTATAAACTTACACACATACATCTGTTTATCTATACACCTAAATGCACATTGGACATATGCATAGCTGGTAGAGTTGTCATGGTGTCCTGTCTTTTACAATAAATCACAGATGATTGTTGTTAGAAGTTGCTTATGGGTAACCTGTATTTTCATTCTTAATCTTAATCCTCAGTGGATAATAAAGACTTGGATTAATGTTATTTTTGTTTTAATTTTGTCCTTACACTCATCTTAGATTCTAGAGTCTTTGACATATTTGCCTAATTTTGAAATTGTGGTCATGATCTACTTCACATCTTCAAATAAGATCAGTCATTCTAGCATACAATAGTATGTCTGCATTTTTAATTTCTGGAAATGCGTAAAATGACCAAATGGTTTACTCAGTGATTATTCTTGTGTTCCCTTGTGAAATTATTTCCCCCTCAGGAAGAAAGAAATTCCAAACAGTAGAATCAAAATTGTTGAAAGAGATGTAAAAATTCTACAAGAGTACTATTCAGTAAACAATGCCATTCCTTCTTTCTCTCGTCATCCCCAGATTCATACATTATGGCTATAGAAGAAATGACATGGTATCCTGATCAAGCTTATTACTAGAAACATTTTATCCATTGACCAAAATCAATGCCTTCTTTAAAGAAGATAGTCTACACACTGCATGGCAATTACATCTCAATAGACAATCAATCATCCTATTATATAGTCTGTTTTAAAATGATGAAGTTAATGAATAAAATCGGATAATTCTGTGAGTAAGAGTCTATTGAAACACTTGATTGGAGTGAAATGAATACTTGACTCTGAGCAATGTGATGTGAAAGAAAACGATGGTTTAGCATCACCATGGATGACAGTAGAAGCACTTGAAGCATGAAGTATAAATGTGTATCCAGAATGTAGTCTGGAGATTCCAGTGAGAACAATTATTTTCTCTTTAGTAGCAGAAGATGTCCAGTGATGTGACTGGATGGCACCGATTGATAAAGGTGCCGTTTCTGAACATTGTATTCATTTCAGTTAGTGGAGAAATTAGGCATCTATGGTGGTGGTAGCTAGATCAGCCGAGGTCGGGGAAACTGCACACCATAGAGCCAAAATCCTAGCTTTTACTTAGGACACCATAGTCTTTTTTCCCTTAATAAAAATACAGAGACAAATTGCCAAAAAGGACATATCAATTCCATTCTTTAACCTAGAAGATATATATATATATATATATATATATATATATATATATATATATATATATATATCTCAAGTGATAACAGAAAGTTTCTGACTTTCTTACTCCCTGTCTGACTAGACACTGGTAAATTAAGCTAGTGGCATTTGCAAGCGGGTAGAGACTTCACATCTATATACACATTTAGTATATTCATCACTAAGGATGATGCAGAGTAATCCACTCTCTCTGAGGCATGACCATCTTAAAGACTACACAACTATAAACAGAGATGCCCATGCTCTAAACATCCCCACTATTTGCAATGTTTCTGTAAACTTCACTTGATTTAGTCCAATTCTGGGAATAGTTGGTGATGGAGTATTTTAGCATAGGCTACAGGCTTGGTCCTTGTTGTCTCTGCCTTATTTATCCCAGGCTTTATTGTTACTATTAAAATTTTTCACATTTATAGCAGAAGAATTTACGATCTGAATGTCTCTAATTGTACTATACACTCGTGTTATTGGAGGAAAAGCCAGACCAACATGTACAGAGCCTGTTTATGTTCATTTATTTATTGGAAGACCCTGTAGATAGACTTAAGTGTCCAGTACTCATGTTTCTTCCTATTACATGCTCATTTGGAAAGGTCCTCCTGTCTTGCTCACTTCCATTTTTCTTTGTCTACTAAACTTTCCCACATCCCTTACCAGGAAACCATTTTGCTTGTTTCTACTGATAATGTGATAATAAAAACATATATATCACACATATTCAATATACAGACCTATATGCTAACATCATCTATGGTCTCATTTTATTTCACATTATATTGCCTAGGACTGAGATATATATATATATATACACACACACATATATATACACATATATATATATGCACATATACACACTCATATATGTGTATATATGATTCAAAGTATTTTGCACAACATGAAATAGCCAACAAAATAGATGACTTCTAGTTTTATTCAGTTAAAAAATGGCTTCTAACATCAGTTTTCAGAGAGATTGCTCATTGACACTGTACTCCAGGAATACAGCTGCCCACAACCAGCATAACAAACTGAACCATCACTTCTGAGCTATGAAGTAAAGTTTCTGTTCCCCCGAACTTCTTGACTGGTCTCCTATCTCTTAATGTGATAGTATTAGAGAGGTAATTAGGTCGGGGCAGTAGAGTCCTAATGAGTGAGTTTATCACTGAATCAGGGAACATGACATGGCTCGTCTCACCTCTCTAACCCTTAGCATGAGAGGACACAGTTAGAAGATAACTGTCTGTAAGGAAGGGTGAGACCCTCCCCTCCACAGATATCAGAGGTACCCCAGCCTCTGCAACTGTGAGAAATCATTGTATTTTACTTAATCCACCTTTAATTTCACTCTGTGGAATTCTGTTATAGAAGCTGGAGCTAACACAAAGAACCACCTGTTACCACAAATAGTGGCTTCTTTTATGTTTTTATAAATATCTCTAAGTGTACTCAGAGAAAAAGGAGAAATTCTTCCTTGCACATGAATATGGCTGACTCTGCCTGTTAGGTGGGAATGTACTCTAGCAGTCTATACATATATGAATACTTTATGGTTGTTTCCTCCATAAGATTTTTAAGGCCTTGTAGGAAACACATTGGGTGCAACACCAAGGTTCAAAGATGTGCTATATTCACGGAGGATGGGCATTATATACTCATTTACTGGAATTGTCTTTAGTTTTGTGAAATATTTGTATGTACCATTTAATAAAATCTAAAATAAATCTTGTACTTTTATTGAAATCAAATCTGTATTGCAAAAGTAACAAGATTAAAATGAAGTATGGAGTATGAGGATGATCTTGTAAAGTAAATACCCTCACATCAACTACAGGGATGCAGCCATCCCGGTGTTGTTAAAGGTGTAACTTGGGCAGGGGGATATAAAGTTTTTGACATAGACACTTAATTAGCATTTAAGTCGACTCTACTTATCTACTTATTGACAAATATATTAGAAACTTTGGGAAGACATCATGGTGTAACTATGATGCTTTCTTTTTTGGAATTTCTATTCCAAATAAAGACAAAATAGATTCTATAATTTAAAACTTACCTTATTTAAATTTAGATGCCTCATATTTCAATCTTACTCTCTAGACTGGCTCTGTAACCCTGAGAAAAGAATGACATCTCTATTTGTTACTTAATCTAAAATAGAAATAATATCTGGTGGTGTAAATTTATAATCTCACCTTCCTGGGGTGGGATGTTCTGCTTGAGTCAAAAGTAAATGCAGGGCAGACTGAGAAATTTGATGAAGACAATCTCAAAAGAAAAAAGCAAAAGAAAAGATTGGGGATGATGCTCAGGGTTAAAGTGCTTACCACGCAGGAGTGAGGCCCTACATTCAATCACACATAAGTAAATCTCCAGAACCACAAGGGGGGGAAACGGGAGTAGTATGAGCAACTTAGGGTGTTTTATTTAATGCACAGATTTTTTTTTAAATTAAACACATTTTTCCCATACCTGTCACCATTCCCCCTCCCTCCCTTTCTCCCCATCCTCTCCCAGCCTCCCCTCACCCATCCCCTCATCCATTCCCTAGGGAGGGCAAGGACTTCCAATTTTGTCTGGTATATCAGAAAAATATGAAACATTTCACAAATTTGCATGTCATCCTTGCGTAGGGGCCATGCTAATCTTTTCTGCATTGTTCCAACTTTAGTAAATGTGCTGCTGAAGTGGGCACTAGTATGAGCAATTTCAAAGGAATCTTCAGTGAACTGTGTGATGCTCAGCCCCACCCCACCTCCACCCACACACTGTGCTCTTTCAGAGGTTAAAAAAAAAAGAAAATGTGGTCACAGATGTACCGATGAGAAGCTTTATAAGGTTCCAGAACTGAACTAGATGCTGAATTTTGATTAGAAAAGAGATAAGAAAGCTAAACCAAGAAACCAGGACAGCAAGGGCTGAAGCAGCAGTACCAATCGGGAAACAGCTACTCTGCTCAGAATGAGTGATAGATGTTAAACATCACTAAAGGATACAAGCATGAAATTGTAAACTCTGGATAACTCTTCCTACTTCTGGATTCTTTCTCACACACTTGCTGTACTGGGCATCTCCCTCCGCGCATACAAAGCATTTACTGTACCATCCTAAATTCTGCCCCACAGATTGCTCTCCATTCCTCACCTCAGAGACACTCACTGGTTGTCTGATTTGTTCCCCATGAACAAAAATGCAAGTATGTCTGTTTCCTCGTTTGTGGAAACAAAGACTGTACTCTTCATGACATGGAGCTGTGACAATGATTAAAGAAATTCATGGTTTCTGCAAGTGCTCAAATGGTTTTTGGTACATAGTAGACGATATAGGATATTTTAAAATTACTACTTACACTGATAGTTTAATTTTCAAAACTGTGAACTTGTATTCAGAGATGCTTCATTGGCATAAAATGTCTACAAGTTGGCAAACTTCTCTGTTATGAGTTCAAAGTCAAATGGAAATTTTATTGTAAAGTAGAAATGAGTAAACTTGACACATCTCAATAAAAATGGCTGCATTTGGGCTTATAAGTAATAGAATAGTAATACATGTCTTTTCTATTGCTTTATATTTCTTCAAGTAGCACAGTTTCATTTTCTAAAGTATCTGAAATTATAGGCTCTATATGCTTATTTCCTTGGATAAACATCACAATCCCCCAGGGATTACTTGGAAATCCTTCCACAAGCATACTCATGTTAAACAGTGAAGCGAAATTAGCCATGGGCTTTGCCACTCTACTTCATATTCAGTTTTCTTGATAAGGGAGCTCAGATGCTCTGACACACTGCAGCTGCTGTAGATACTTCCTTCAGCACGATAAGGCAAAATGCCCTTGTAAGTCTCTTTAGCAGCTGATTGATTTTTTTGTTGAACATGTTGGCAAGCCAGAGCCCTAAGAACTGGAGCTGATAAAATAGGTGAATTATTCTATAGGGACATTGAATTAACCATTAGTGTTTGAAGGCACTCTGATGTTTGAATATGCTTCTGTTTAATTTTCTTTGATAATAGCTAGCACTCTTTCCTGTAATGTGTTATGATGGTGGAATATACTGTGAAGGTAAATCTTAATCCTCCAAATAATGCTGCAAGTAAGATCCTTGATTCTTCATTTTTTCCTTTGCATAAATATTTACTAGAAGTAATTCATTCACTTTCAGAGATTGTGATAAGTCTTTGAACAAAATTGCTGTCCTATACCATATATACACAAACAACGTAAACACTCAGCATGCTACATTTATATGTTTGAACATATATATATGTATGTATTATATAATATTAATAACAAAAAATGAGGTTAGTAATTTGAAAGTGAGGGAAGGCATGAGGGGGGTCAGACAGTAACTAGGAGAGGAGACAGGGAAAGGGGAAAGTGGTGTCATATTATAATAAAAAAATTCTGCCTTGTGATAAGTTGAAATAATTTTTTAATTTAGCTTTTATCCTCTCTTCCTTATTAATTACTTTATATTTTATTTCATTATCAATTTTCTAATTTATTTAAATAAAGAACTATATTATTGGGAAAAAACTGTATTAATAAATCCTCCCATCTCCTCCACATTTTCATCTCAGACATCAACTCATGGCACATTTTATTAATATTTGTTCTTTATATTTATTTAAATATATCACATAACAGTATCCTTGTAAGCAATTGGAAACATTAGCTAACTTAAATAATGATAAAGAATGTGCTGAAATAATATTACATGGCTCAGAGTCAAAGCAAACGTTTAACTCCTCAATCTCAACCAGATCAAGGGCCAGGAAACCTGTTTGGACATTGTCCACCACAATAAAATCAACCTCAGCCACGGGATTCCTAGTCTGTCCTTTCTCCCAAAAGTTTAAATTGTAGGCAAAATCACATTGGCTGAGCTAGCTTTAGCTAACTACACCTCAGTGAGAGCATAGCAGAGCACCTGTCTATTCTAATAGTTTTTCAACAGAAAATTAAGTTTCTGTTACTATAAGAAAGGGACATTGGGTTTAGATAAACAAAATCCATAGAGGACAATTCAAGGATACAATGGCCCAGTGTCTCTTGAGGATACATCATGTTCATGATGTCTCTGTGCTTGTATTTGCTCCATACCATTCCATAAACATATGGTTAAGACTATTATAGTCACAGCCCATAGAACATTAGATCATACATATCATTTTATAATTCACATATTCCCTTAAGCACAAAATGCCTACCTAGTATTTTAGGATGATTATGTCCAACTTTCTGGCTCAGGGAAGTAGACAAAGATGAGTTCTTCCATTTGGGAAAAGGGCATGCTTAGTTCCAGTGAGAGGATCAGTAGACATTCTTGTTCTCTTGCTTGAAAACAAAACAAAACAAAACAAAACAAAACAAAAAAAACCACAAAACAAAACCCTACCTAAGCTTTCTGGAAATACTCTATATCAAGTGCTTGAGTGAGCAAGGTTACAGTATAAAGGTTATCATTCCAGCCAATTATAGAATGATTCTACTGTGCTCATTCTAGAGCATCTACCCAAAATGGCTGGATCTACAATATAGTGCAAGTAGCCCTCTACTCAATCATACTGCTTTCATTGCCAATACTGATTTCCAAAATCACCTTGAATCTCTCAACCTTATTACCTGCTCCATAAAATTTATCATGCAATTCTTGAAAACTGAGGCAACAATAGTGTGCAATTTGATCAAAATCACACTCATGTCAGAAAAATATTCAAATAAAAATATATGTCATTTAACCAGAAATTGAGAACTATTTCTGGTTTTCACACAACCTCATGTATTTACATATAGCATAAAAGGCTAGCTGATTCAAGTCTTGCAAGATTAATATGATTTTAATATGGTTAGTAGAGCTGCCAAATAAAAATATTGATCTTTGTGAATTTTCTACTGACAGCCATGGACCTAACAATTCCAAGTACAATCTTCTGACTCACCTTTCTTTCCCATAGGCCAGTGTATTTTTGTATAGTGCTATACTACGTACTGCTTTAACGTAAAATAGTATTTTTATTGACCCATGATCAGTTTCAATAAAAACTGAGTGATAGGTGTACACAATGTTCAAAAATCCTTATCCCAGCTTCTGTTCCCAGTTATCTTAAGAAAGTAATGTGGCATTGTTATCTATATCTTTATAGAAATATCATTTTTCTTAATTTTCTCTGGACTCCTGGTTGAGCCAGAATCAGTCTCTTTCTTTGTGGAGTTCTTTGTCATGCAGCTTCGGGGCTTATTTAGGTTTCTAATTGGAGTTCAGTGAAATAGATACAACTAGGGGAAAGTGAGAACTAAAGGCCCTTCCTTTGACATGAGATTCATTTTATAATAAGCCTACTATCTATGTGATAGGGGTTTCAACCTGGTTGGGGCTTATTAAGGTGAATAAGTGCAAGTGAGATAATTTTCAAATGGTTTGAAATCCCCCCAGCCATAATACTTATAAATTAGATTGTTAATAGTTAAAGTAGAAAAAGGAACCTTTTGAATCGGTGACCTTGGTTCCCTCAATACTGCAATTACAGATTTTCAAGAGTTGCATATTTCATTAGCTCCATAAACAGGGCTATTATTAACAACTCAATGTTTTGCATATGATTTCAACTGAAAATTACATTTCCTTGAGTATTCCTAATTCATTTATTGGGTAACCAGGATGTTTTAAAAGATAAAATTATTGTGAATAAAAAGAGATACCATTATAGGCATATAACCAAAAGATGTTGACAATCCTCTGCTTTTAAATGACTTGAATGAACAAATTTTATTCTTCAAAATATGGCATTGCCATGGAGTCTGGTAATGCCTAACTTTGGAGAGGAGCCTGTGTTACCTTTTTAGAGTTGAATCAAAAATATACATTCTATAGTTTCGTTAGGTCTTTGTTATGGGAACTATGAAACTCAGTTTATTCTTAACTTTTAGTACATCTATCAAAAATGAAAAGAAACACTAAATTTCAGATAGTGCTAAGATGATGCATCATTCATACTGAAGCATGCATTTTAAAGTTGCTATGCTGCAAGAATATTAGATGATAAATGAATGTGACCATTTATTCACCCATTTTGGTATTTTTCTCAGCACCACCGAGTACATTTATGTCTGTATTGTGTTGAGTGATATTACCTTAAAGGGATTTCATTGACTGAGTTTTTAAAGTCTTGTACATTATAAAAAAAAAACTCTATTATTTGTCCATACTGAACATTCAATTCAGGTATTTTTATTTTGCTTTTATTGAAGCAGGGTTTAGTTATATGACCCAGGCTGGCCACAAACTCTTATCTTCCTCCCTCAATCTGCTTGTGTTTTGATACAGATGCACAGTATCACAGCTTCTTACCGGACCTCTGAACTGTTCCCTTCTGTATGTTTTCAAAATTTGCCCTATAACCTCACAATCCTATCCCTGGTTTATTTCCCATACTACTCTTGTTTCATGAACTTTATATCTTCGCCCATATTTTTCTTTCTTTCCCCCCTAATGTTCAACCTACATGGCTTAATCTAATGATAATATCAACTAAATCTAAAGCGAGAGCCCTAGTTCTCAAAACCTGTGAAATAGTGGCTAATACAGGTGTCATCAGTCAAATATAAATGGGGAAATATTTAGAATGAATGAATTTGAGTGCCTAATTTTCAACATGAGCACAACAGGTAATTAAATTACAGTAGAGATTTTCACTAAACAGCTATCTGAGATTTTAGATATAATCTAAATTCACAATAACCTTTACACTGTCCATATGCATTCCATAATATTTTATATATTTCAAATATATACAATAAAATTGATTTATTTAATTAGTAAAGCAACTTCTAAGAGAGTTTCTGGACTCCTTTAATCCAGGACAGTCACATTAATTTCCCAATTTTTAATGAAATTTAGGTTGTATGAATGCCAACTTAAAAATCTTCCCATTGGTTTCTAGAAAAGATAATGTTTTCATTCATTTCTTGTTCAAGAAAATCTCCATACTGTGCTAAACACACCCGAACTGTCAATGGTGATTAACCTAGTTTTTAGTAATCCTGAATAGTGCTTATGAAACTGTAATTTTAATAGTACAGAGACATCTTTATGAATGCTTATATAACCCCTCCTCCCTCTCTTCAGCTGAACTCCAGGAGCTTGGCCTATGCTTTGCTGTGGATTCCTACATCTGCTAGCATCAGTTACCGGATGCAGGTTTTGTGGTGACAATTAGGGTGGTCACCAATGTGATTACAGGATATGGCCAGTTCATCATCCTCTCCACTATTTCTTTTCATTTTTTAAATTTTAATGTATTTATTTAACTAAGTATATCCATCACATTATTAATTTAATAGACAATCTTATATTTACTTATTTTATTTTTTTTAATTGGGGATTGAGAGGAGGGAAGTGAGGGAGAGCAGGGGTATACTGGAAAAAAAATTTTTTTTAAAACTGAAATAAAAACTCCACCGTTTCTATGATTCTTAGCTGGAGTCATCCTGTGAGTTACTGAGGATCTCCCCAGCACCTGGTTTCTCCCTAACCTCATAGCTGCTCCCTCTGTTAAGACATCCTTCTCATTGTTCTCCATTTCCATCCCTCCATGAGGTCAGTTTTCTATTTCTACTGTCTGCTTCCAAAAGTCTGAAAGTCTGATATAAAATTCTACAGCATGAATCTCTCTGCTTGCAGCTCACCACTACCCCTCCCTCCTGATACCTTTGCCTTCTTGCCATTAAAATGAACAATTCCTAACCATGTTGTGTCTTCCAATATAGTACATTACAAACTACCTGGCAGTGGTGGCTCATGCCATTAATCCCAGCACTTGGAAGACAGAGGCAGGTAACTCTTTGTGAGTTCGAGGCCAGCCTGGTCTACAGAATTAGTTCTGGAACAGCCAAAGCTACACAAAGAAACCCTGCCTCAAAAAACAAAAACTGAAACAAAGCATTACCAACCTATATGGTTGATCCCACTGTCCCACATGGTAAAAGGAGTAAAAAGAGTCCCATACTGCACCCACCCATATGCACAAATACACATGCACACCATATATAATTAAGATATAATAATTAAAACTAAGACCCAGATGGAAATAAAGGCATAGTTACATCTTTACATACATAGATAAGACACAAATAAATACAATGTCATTTAAATACCCAATGTCCTAGCCTGGCACTACATAATACACTTTATGTTTTAATGATTCATAATAATATAATTGTCAGATGAGATAGTGTAATGAGCTATGTTTCTATTATTATAAATAAAAATTCCTAGAGGTGAAAATACATCTAGAAGTGTCATACACAACAAAGCCATGCATTTAACCAGGAAGGTCAGTATTTTAAGAATTTATTATTGTCTTCTATTTTAAGACTTTGTAATGCTAAATTTGATTCTTCACAAGTATAAAGCTTATGATTAAGGAAACAACACAGGGTGGTGATAAGGATTATGTAACTACTTGACATGTATTTCTATGGAGATGATATGTGCAAAGGGATTTGCAGCTTGCTTGAGTAGAGCCTTCTCAGAAAAAGAGGCATGGGGATGTGACATTAATGCTCCTTCTGGTGGTTACAAGTGTGTAAAGAGAGAAAGACCTGTGACAAACAGAAGACAAAAACCTGCTGTAGAAATTTCATAACACATAGTCGGAGCAAATGAAAATAAAGTGGGAATAAGTGAGGTGAAGTTGTAGTACGAGGTTTCTGGCCCAGACTTTTGGGCCTAACCTTAAGGTCTAGGCCCACAGACCCGCAGACCTGCAGACCCGCAGTCCCACAGAGACACACAGATGCTTTCAATTAGTTTTTCAGCTGATCAGCCACAGGCCCAGGCATATAACTTGCTAACTCTCTACCCTTCATCTAACCCATGATTCTTCCTGTTCAGCCATTCAGCTCCGTACCTTTCTTTAGAGCAGCATGGTTGTCCTCTGCTTCTTCCAGCTTCTCTCTGGCGTTCTGCCCTGTGCTTCCTGTTCTCAGAGTTTTACTTAGTCTGGTAGTCCCGCCCACACTTCCTGCCTGCTTTGGCCAATCAGCGCTTTTTTATTAAATCAGTGGGTGGGATAATTATTTAAAATGAAACAACACAATCTCCCACATGAAGTATGGGCACTGTAAGGAGTAGTCAGTAGCCATTTCTACTTAGATAATTCTAGGGAAGTGTCTCAATGACTCACACAAGCGTATGAGTGAGGAACGCTTTTAAGCATGATTATTACAATATGTTGAAGAATGGAAATAATAAAAGTCAGAAACAACCATCCTTTGGAATGAGGAAGGGCAGGACAGACTCCCATCTAGGACCAACCGAACACGTTCAAGTCTACCTCAGCATACATTCTTTTGGTGGTTCCACAGAGAATGTAGCAACATAAAGAAGTACACAAATAAAAGCAAACAAAACATCATGCCGCATTCTTTAACGGTGTTCTAAAGCATCCAACCGGGATAACATTATACAGAATGAAGGCAATTATTCACAGAGGACACACAATTTTAAAAGAAGAGAAGGGAAAGGTGGGATTAGGTCTGCAAGTAGCAAATTCTATTTACGCTTGCCTTAATCCTACCTATAATTTTCATTTAATGTTATTTATTAATGACTATGGCTCTTAATGTGTCACCTTTAAAATAACCCTTATCCTGCCTGAATGCTTAATAAATAGATGTGTCATCGAGATGCAACTATGAACAGGAGTGTAATTCTGAACTAAATTAGGGAGAAGAAATATGCCTACGTAAGTAAACAAGAATCTTCCTGATGGAGGGATACAAAGGCCAATGTCAAAATCAAGAAGAAAAGCAAATGTCAGCCAATTACAAGAGAAACCATGTGTGGGTAGTATCTTTGAGTAATTAGTAGCCCTGGAGATGTCCCAGAAATGACAGATCCAAGAGAGAAAAGACTGTTCTTTAGGAACCAGTGAATAGAGACAAAGAAAAAAAATCAAAACACAAAGAGACAGAGGATCAAGCTAACTCTAAAGTGAAAATTAACGTTCACAGCCTGCCTCTTATGGTCTTGTGGAAAGGTCATGGAGATAAATAAACAGAGCTCCACGACCTAGGACTTAGCAAGAAGGCAGAGAGGATTTTCGAGTATTCCTGACGGTAGCTCCTTAGACATTTCTATCTTCAGCATGCTGTAGCTTAAGCTCTGTTAGAATGATGTTTTCATAAGCAGGTAGTCTCCAGGTAACCATTTCAAATGTGCTACACATTGATTTATGCAGGTCACACTTCTGTGAAGCGACTTCCTACCTGCGCTGTTGAATTTCCAACTCTGTGATATAAATTAACATTCTAAAGCCCAGAACATTTCTAAATCCCAGGAAATTATTATTAATAGCAACAAAGATTTTATTGATCTTTAGCCTCCTTAAGACTTCATGGAGGAGCCTTGCTGTTCCATGCATCAGCAAGTGGCCATGGCAAACACTGATTTGAGTTGGATCTTCTAGGCGCAGTGTAGTCTTTTTCCACCTAGTGACTTAAGGCAAATACTGTTTATATTACAAATTTTATCCATGAGATATTCTTTATACATACTTTTGTTCTTTTGTATTCATTGGATGAGTGATTATGTTTGAGGTGTGAGTGTTTATGTGCATATATGTTCCAGGCATATGGAATGTGCAGAACCCAGATGAAGACACTCGGCATACTTCTCTTTTATTTTCCAAAATTTGTTCCTTTGAGAAAGACTCTCTCATTAAAAATGAACTGGAATTTGGCATAAGTTTTATTAGGCTGGATAGCAACCACACTCTAGCTTGCTTCTGTCTCTACCAACCTCGAACATGGGGATAGGTCATACAGCCACATCTGCCTTTTTATTAATTGATTAATAATTAATTCTTCTCATCCAGATAACTATCCCTTCCCTCCCTCTTCTCCTCTCAGTCCCCTCTACCTCTTGTCCATACATGCACCCCCCTCCCATCCATTCCTCCTCCTTCCTTCTCAGAAAAACGACAGCTAGCCATGGCATATCAAGTTGCAGTAAGACCAGGCGTCTTTTCTCCTTTTAAGGTTGGACAAGGCAACACAGTAAGAGAAAATGGTCCCAAAAGCTGACAACAGAGTCAGAGACAGACCCTTCTCCCACTGTTAGGAGCCACAAAAGAAGACCAAGCTACATAACTGTAACATGTGCAGAGAGCCTAGATCAATCCCATGCAGGCTCCTGGAGATTCAGACTCTTTGAGCCCCTATGATCCCAAGTTAGTTAATTCTGTGGGTTTTCTCACGATGCCTTGGACCATCTGGCTTCTGTAATCCCTTCTCCCCTCGTTCACAGGAGACCCTGAGGTCCACCAAATGATTGGCTATGGGTCTCTGCATCTGTTTCCATCAGTTGCTGAGCTGAGCCTCTCTGCTAACAATGGGCACATTGATCTATGAGAATATCATTAGGAGTAATTTTATCAACCATGTTTTATTTATTTTTATTTTTTTGGCCAATAATGCTTGGTTCTATAGATCTCTGGGATGTTCAGCTCCTCTCATGCTATGGGTTTCAAGCTGGATCAGTCCAGTTTGGCCAGTCTCATAATTTCTGTCCCACCTTTACCCCAGAATATCTTATAGGCAGGGCAAATTTCATGTCAAAAGGTATGCTCCTGGGTTTGGGTCCCAGTCTCTTCACTGGAAGTCTTGCCTGGTTACAGGAGTTGGTTGGTTTTGTATCTCCTGTTGCTAGAAGGCTTAGCCTAGTTCACCCTCATGCCTTCCCGGTACACCTGGCTTTTATGTAGGTACTAGGGATCTAACCTCTTTTTAAATCTTGTATGTACAGCACTTCACCCACTAAACCACCTTACTGGTATGTATTTCTTTTCTTTACCCTAAACAATAGTGTGCAGCATAGAAAACACAAATCTAAGGGCATGGGGAATCTCTGACAGCTGATAACTTCCCATATCATCATTTTAGCATTTACTCTGGACTTAAAGACAGTAACTTTATATTTCTGCCTTCATTGTCCTGCTACACTGTTTTTTTTGTATAAGTGATTCTTGAAAATCAACAATTAAACTGATTAAAAGTAAAGTACGTGATAAAGGAGGAAGCCATTACTAAGAGGAGAATGTGGGTCATGTCTATCAATAGGCTTCACTGTACAACAAAGAAAGTTTGTGTAAAGTGTTAAGAGTTGGCATACTTGTAATAATAAAGCATGTGCCACTAATTGCCTGTGTGGAAATTAGTTTCAAGCTCAAATACTGTGACTAGATATAATTTGCATGTCATCTGAATAGTTATGTGACTGTAATCTGCTTTGGAAAAGCATAAACAGCAGTGGTGTGCAAAAGACACAAGCTCCTCCTAGCTGCTTGCTTTGTCTTCTGTGACTGCACACTGCCAAGTAAAATTGGTCCAATGGTTTAAATGAAAATCATTAAAGGGAAGGAAAATTCTGTTGAAATGTTTCTTTGGGACTTAGGCATGGAAGGTGAGCAGGACTGAAATTATTTCTTGAAAAACTGGACCTAAGTAGAAACAGATTAGTAAGACAAATACTATTAAAAAAAATTCAGTTTCAAAAGACATTAAAAATTATAGGTAAAGGAAGTGGCATTTGTTCAGGGTGAAAGAAAGCCATGACATCCACAGAAAATTTGAAGCTAGACATCCATTTGCTCACGTCGTATACTCCAACACACATCTTTTCTCTTTGTGCCTATCCATCTTTATTTTTGAGGTTGTATTTTAATTACAGCAATTCCCTTCTCCTTTGCCCTCCAAAACCCTCTTACAGATCCCTACTTACTCTTCTTCAAATTCTTGGTCTCTTTCATGGATTCAGTCACTATATCATGCATATCTGTATTTGTACACACACACATACACACACACACACACACACGTATACTCAAATATAATCTGTTGAGTCCATATAATGCAACTACACTTTTGAGAACCTTCCTCCCAACTCCAGTTACTTGCTAATTTCCCACCTCAACATTTCAAACAAATATTACATTTCCTGTGACATCGTTGGTTATCTTCCTCTGAAAGATTTTTTTTTTTTTCATAAAACCTGTGTGTTTCCCTTGGTGGAGCCACTGAGGTGGAGCAATGTAATAAAATGTCTTGGATCTCAACATTTGACTGGAATTAATAACACCACTTATTCACCATGTGACTTTGAACAATTGTTAAATCTCACTCTTTTCACATGTACTTGGCTCTCAGTTCATGCAGGTGTGGTAAAGATCTGAACGGTGAAGCAGAGACTGAGCTATACACTGTCTGCAATGACTACCCACATGTTACTGAATCTGAGCTAGATATGAGCAAGGTACATGCTGCACATTTATGTGATGATTTCTTGATGGAAGAAATGATACCTACACAATAAGCATTAGAAAATTCATAAGGATGTGGGTCCTTCGAAAGTTAAATCAAATCTTTCCTTTACTAAAATTGTACTTGTAATTCCATAAGTTTTAGAATACAATGATTAGTCCACTCACAAGAAATTTATACACTTAGAGAAACAAATCATGTTTTGGTTTACCATATGCCCACACATTTCAGTGAGGCTACAGAACCCTGGCATTTAACATTCCATATCCAAAACTTTCTCAGAAGGCCGAGGTAATAAGTTTTATTCAGTCATTAAAAAAATACATAATCAGAAAGAGTGATGTTTAATGAGTGACATTTAAAGGCACTTAACATTAATTTTCCCATTTATTCATTGTATGTACTCAGGTAAAAATGAAATGCAAATTTAAAAGATTGATAATTAGGTACAATATTATTGCCATCTTAGAATTTTGCTGTGGACAGATTGTCTCAAATGGGTTTCCCACCTTTAAAAATAAATGATAGCTGTGGTTTCAGGACTGCCAAGTCCTTCTTTATAAAGTGTATAGAAAGAAAATCCAATACTAATTTAAATCCAATTGAAACTAATTATTCTGAAACTTGAGTATGTATGTGAGTTACCTGGGGATATTATTACAAATAGGTTTGCTGGATCAACGGTTCCCAGGTGATGTTGCTCACACACTGAGCAGTGAGGTCTAAATGATGCTGACTTCTCATAAAGACAAAACACTAAAACCATGCTTTAAAATTAATAATTTTGCCCCTGGCACCTTGAATAAATTAACTATAAAACTGCTTAATTTGGTGTTTGGCTTGGAGATTTCAAATGACTATTATAATGTTTGTGATTTTAAATACTAATCGTTTTTTATAAGGAAATGCTTCAGTCTGCATTCACAAAAGAAATTCCCATTTTAATGAAATTTTCTGTTCCTCTGTAGTTTTTGTAAATCTCTGCATGCACTATGCTTCTAATTTGTAAGAAATTGGATTAATTCAGACAGTGGAAGGAGGATGTATGAAGGTATATTTTAACCTTCCATATCAAAATTTATTTCTGAGGAGAGACGAGTTCTAAAATGTTTATGAATGGTAGCTTTTGTTCCAAAGCTTTTCCTAATCATTATTAAATATCAAAGGAATATAGTATCTAAGAGAAATACAGTATTTTGAATGAAGAGTGAACAGTTCTCCAGAATTATGGAATAATTGTCTATCAGGATCTGCCACACAGCACAGGACTATAAAGCAGCAGGCTCTACTCTGAAAAAAATAATGTTCAATGGCTCTCATTGTTTGTGAAATGAACATGCCTTTTTATCAGAACATACGAGCCTTGCCCAATCTGATATCCCTTGGTCCTTGTTTTCTCAAAATACATTGATAATCACACACATTGCTTCTGCCAGTAACTATTCTCTGCATCCAGTCCCAGCCCCATGGCACGTGCTGTTTCCTGGCTTTAGTCAATGCCAATTATCTTTAGAAATTTCCCCCGTATCCTTTAAAGATCTCATTTTATCTTCCTAGCGAGAATGGGTTACTTCCCACAACATGCTTCTTTATTTCTTTGTTATGGTTTATGGTATTTATGTCACAGCTAGGATGCTCTTTTTTATAATAGAGACTCCAGCAAACAAATATTCTGGCTATTCATATATTGTGATGCCAGCAACATTACATTATGATAGAGGTTTTGTAACAACTTTTACTCATATAAAACACATTAAGCAATAAACTATTTTTGACATTAACAACAAAAATCTGAAAAACTTTCATAGGCAGGAAACAAGAATATCTTATACAAAGATCCAGTAGGAGATCTTGGATTGGATCTTAGAAAATTAATATGGCAGAAAAAATGTTGGAATGCAAACAATGGATAAATAAATAAATATATAAGCAGTCTAGTTAACATTGAAATAATGTTTATAATTTAGTTTAGATAATATTAAAATACATAAGTAGAATTGCATGAAATGTTAACTGTAGAAGAAGGTGGTCGGCCCATCATCAAAACATTCTATTTTTCAGATAATGTGTCTGTAAATCTAAAACTCCAAAGTTAGAAAAAAGTCTGAACAAATCAAGGTTTCAAGTTATGAAACTCTCTAAACCCATCGATTAATATGTAAATATCTAACTAACAGGCCTACCATGTAGTGGGAGTTCAGGAATCTTCACATAATACAATACTTGATGGTGTGGCATTTCAGAAATTCTGTCCCTGAAGCCCCTGACAAACTGGCCAACAAAGAGAAGCAGCGCTGCCCCTGGAATACCACAGTCTAAGATAAGCCAGGCAGTAGGTTTTCTTCTCACACTGAAGCAGTCATTGTTTGTCACTCTGTTCCCTTTAGCAGTAGATGAGATATTAGGGAGAAGATTTACATAAACAACAAAACAGAGTACATGGGTAGACCGTGGCAGATAGAAAATTTATATTAAATAACTAATATAAATGGTTTTAGTGAATAAACCATTTTATTCACGTGCTGAGATTACACGCAGGTGGCTTGGGGGAAAGCTGAACAGATAGTGTGGAACACTTACAGCTCTCTATAGTGAACATCTACGGAAGTAAGTCTAAGGTTGTCTTTCTACCGTTTAATTTGGAATGATGACCCCTGGAAATTTGTGTGTTCCTCAAAGGACAACAAAACTTTTTAAGTATTAGGATGGCTATATATTTAGCCCCAAGAGCCTGAATATTCATCTAACAAGAATTCCTATTGCTGAAACATCCCACTTAAGCAGGGGGAATTATTCACATTAGCTTGAGTATCCATCTAACAAGAAGCCCTGCTGCTAATATATTCTCACTCAACACAGGGGATTTATTCACATTACATCTGTAATACTGGAAACTTCAGAAAATAATTTTTTTAAGTGGGAAAACTCTATGTGATTTTTACTACTTTAAGGACCACTTTTAATTGTAAAAGATTGGTTTAGGGATAAACAAGAGAACCTGTATATGTTTCTAAGACATTTTTATTTTTGAAGTTACTTGCAGAACTTCAAGTTCTATGAAGAGCTTACAGTTTTCTATTTTGAAAACATAGCATAGCAGTATAATTAAACTAACACAAAATTGTGAGTAATTTCTCAAATTTTCCAATAATCATACTAATATAACTTATTGGCTTTCAACACTTTCCTGAGTGCTTAAGTTTCTATAGCAGAAATCTAATCAGCCTAAGACAGTGGTACCAGTACTATGTGTTCACTAAGTCCGAGTTTGCTTTCAATGGCAGAATGCTCTAAGTTGATTCAACTCAAGAGCTCAGCTTCATTTCCTTTCTCCTAAAGAAAACATACTTGCACCAACAAAACTGTAATAGGAGGTCCTTTAATTAAGTATGTGCCAGACCCAGTGATGGACACATCTTTCCTTGGTTTAACATCTTTCCTTGGTTTAAAGCTATGCTTTTTTCAGTGTTTCCTATTATAAACCCTCCATGATGCTCATTGAATTGCTGCAGCCACAAATGTTATTTCTTACCACAAATCAATTTTACACCCATCCTTATATCTTTCCGTTATCTCCCTTCCTTTTCCTCAGTGTGCATGGTGAATCATGGCCAGCTCTGGAAACACAGCTATCACTAAGATGCTGATCTATATTGTCATGTTCCCTAGCACAACTATTTTCACTCTTGACTATTTCCTTCTCCTTCTTTATTAATTAATTTATTTATTTTATATGCCAACTAGTTTCTCCTCCCTTCTCTCCCCCTGTTCCCTCTCTCAACCTCCCTTCTACCCACCCACCCCCATCGACTCCTCCTCCTCCATTCAGAAAGGGTAAGGCCTCCCTTGGGAGTCAACAAAGCATGGCATATCAAGTTGAGGCAGGACCATGCTCCTGGACCCTACATCAAGGCTAAGTGAGGCACTCCACCCTAGGGAATAAGTTCCAAAAAGCCAGTTCATGAGCTGGGGACAGGTTATGGTCCCACTTCCAGAGCCCCATCAACAGACCAGATATCCAACTGTTACTCACATTAGAGGGTCTAGGTCATGACTATTTCTACATATGGCTTGAAAAACTCAGTAATTCCAAGTCTTGGTTGGAAACAAATGCTAAGCCAGACAGCAGCCTGCAGTCACTGAGAAGGGTCATTCTTACCTCAGCTTTTTGCTACTGTGCTTCAGAATATTGAAGATCATTCTTATGGTAAAATGAACTTTATTTTTCTAAAAATCTTTTATTACATTTTAGAGAACAGTCATTTTTAAAATTATTTCAAATTATTTACAGCTTAGAATTTTCCTTCGCTCTTTTGGTGAAATTTTAATGAGTTTCAATACAAAGGCATGACATCTGGCTTTATCCATAGGAAATGAATACTCTGAACAATACAGCTTAGATAGTTAAGACATATTTTGTAAAAAAAAAAAAAAAATTAAAAACTTTTAAAAAAAAGGAAAGAAAAAGTAAAATCTACGTACCACTCAATTGATTTTCCCAGAAAGCATTGCATATCCCCAAGGAATCTTGCACTTCAAAAATCTTGCTCACAATAAAACCATTATGGTCTTAAGAAATCATGATCTAAATGGGATACAAAGTCTCACAAGATATTAGCAAAGCTTGAGACTATTACACAAAGAAGCCTGAAGCATCAGACCTGTAAGGATGAAACATGGAACAGGATGAGAGAAAAGGCCGGGGGTGTGAATCAGGAAGTACTTGGAAATCTAGCCTAGTCAAACCTGGTGAAATTCCAAATCTAGCTACAACCAGACAGCAACATACTGGGATTCTAAATATCTACTGCTTAACTACGTCGCCAAACTCATAAATATAAGAACCTGTTATAAATTTCTATTATAAGCTATCAGGCTCTGGATGCTTTGTTATCCTAGATCAATGCTCTTTTAGACAAACAGGGCAGATATAAGACAATATTCTACCTCTCCTAAGTTGTATTTGTTGGACCTTCCCACAGTAACCACATTTGCTGGTTTTTTTTTTTTCTCAGTTTGTCTAATATCTACACCTTTGATATTACAAATGGTTTTGGGACACTTAGCAAAATCATTTTGTATTATGGTTTACTTATTATCACTTTTGTAACTAATGAAAGCAGAAAAAAAATCTGCTGTTTAGCTTCAAAGCTAACAGTCACTTATACATTTGATATTTATTAACTACTGTGATATTTCAGAACTAAGTTTTATTACCATCCATTCAATAAACAGGAAATAGTGACAACTGTGCTGTTGATTTTATATTAGATTAAGGAAGTTGTCCTGTGAGAAAGACTTCCTAAATGGCCTCCATCTTCCAGATTTTCCTATTTGGAAGATTCATAGTACACCTTAGGAATAAGTATCTTAAAGGAATTAGCAAGTGATACTGATGTCACCAGTTAAGACTTATGGTTTATAAACTTTGAGTTAAAACAGTACCAAGTGCTATTTTCTAAGAATAATTGAAAAAAACACACAATAACAAAACATGTAAATCGAGTCAAATAAGTATCTACTTTTTGCATCTTATCATTGCTGCTGTTGGGCAGCAGCCCCCAGCTTCATTTCAGAGGTTTTGGAGTTACCATATGTTATGGTCACCGTACTGGAGAGTTCTCAAATAATGCAGAGCATGCTCAAAACCCCGGATCTACATTTGGTATTCATGAATGTTATTTAAATTATTGTTTTTGAGTCTATACTGGGTTGACATGCCACATAGAGTCCATGACTCAAACAGTAAGGTATTTGTTGTACAAGCATGTGAACCTGAGTATGGTTCCCAAAATCCACATTGAAAGCCAGGTACTATGGCCTACACTTGTAATCTTAAACCTGGGAGAGTGGAGACAGGCTAGTCCTAAGAGCCATCCAGCAATGTCTAAAGCAACTAGAGTCTTTGTCTCTAAAATCAAGGTAGAGAAGACCAGAGGGTCCTCTTCATAGCTTTCCAAGTTGACTTGTGACCCTCACATGCACACATACACACATTCACAGGGACCCATACTCCTATATCCATATACACATGAACACATAAGCACACATACAAAGAAAAACATTTTTGAGTGTTATGAAAATATCATAGGTCTCAAGGTTCTTGCACCTTTGTGGTAGAACTGGACTGGTGATCATTGGCTTACAATCACAGCATCATGCAGATTTACAAACTGGAAGAAGACAATTGGATAGTGACATTTTCCTAAGTACTCCAAATGTGGCACTAGTTTTTCATTAGAAAAGGTGTCATAGAGCTGCAGAGATACTTTGTTCTGGGCATTCTACATGGCTTCACTTTGAGTTCTTGAAAGTAATCTACATGAGAGGAACTATTATCTTCAGTACCCTCATGTATAGATGAGGAAAATACTTGTAGAAAAATATCCAATAGAATTGAACGTTCGTAGTCTTTGGCAAGGTCTTCTTAAAATAGGGATGTTTTTCTTTTATAAGTGTAAGAAAAAAGAATATACTAAAAGATCTCCAAATGAAACATCTGGCAGGTAATGGCCCCTGGATAAATACACTTATCAACAAGCCTGATGACTTGAGTTCCATCTCCAGGACTGAAACAGGGGAGGAAGAAAACCTATTTCTGTGGGTTGTCCTCTGACTTCCACATATGCCTGACACGGTACACATGCTTCCACAAAATAAAAAAGTAAATACAATAAAAATTATTTTTAAATAAAGGTCTCCCACCTATCTCATTCCTGACTCCAGATCATGGCATTTTTAAAATCAGAATTGACATGTGAAGGCATGACACTTACATCTGCACTGTTAATTTTTTTGGATGTTCATTTTATTAGTTTTTTTTCATTAAATAATGGATTTTTTTCTATGTATCCCTCTGCTCCCCCTCCTTTCTTCCCCCCAATCCCTCCCAGTCAGCCTTCAGCATCCCCCATTTTCCCATCCCTTCCCCCAAGGGAGCAAGAAGTTCTAAGGTGGGTCAGCTCAGCATAGTGCATACACTCCAGGAAAGTCTGATTTCCTCATCTCCAAACCAAGACTGTACTAGATGTTCCTTCACAGGGAATGGACTCCAAGGTGCCAGCCCCCATACAGGAACACAGTCTGATCTCAATTCTCCAGGCTCCACATACTGCTCATGCCAATTGACAGTTGCCTACCCTTGGAGGGCCTAGATCCTTTTACGGATGGTTCCCCAGTGGCTGTTCTTGATTCAATTATTTTAAAACCTTCTGACAATACACAGTAAAACCAAGGTGATCTATCCCAACTATTCCCAGGTGGATAGATTCTTGAATCTAAAATACATATATCATCAGAGAAGCCTGAAAAAAATGTGTTCTAATAAAGAATAATTCATATGGATAGTGATAGATTCACCCTGAAAGCCTTATGTTTGATGTCAAAGGATGTGCACAAAATGTTTATACTCTTATTACAAAAGGAATACACTTTGATGTTCTTATGGCAATTTTGAATGAAATCTATGATATTTCAGAAACTGAGAGAAGACAGATATAATTACATACAACTATACATAAGTATTACTTTTCTATTGCTAGGCTAAAATACCATGATCAAGACAACTTCTAGAAAATAGAGTATTTTGGGTTTGCTCTTTCAGAGTACTAGGATCTGTGATGAGAGAGTGAGAGCGTAGAGTCAGAAACAGGAAACAGGGGTTTCACATCTTAAACTGGTAGCATGAAACAGAGAAAGCTTATTAGAAATGGTGTAAGCCTTTAAATTATCAAAGCTGGCCTCCAATGACACACTTCTAAGAAGTCCACGGTTTTTAAACTTGCCAAAAGAATGTCATCAATTGGAGATTAAGTATTCAAATGTCTGTGACTATTTGGGGGGCATCTCATTCAACCCACATTATTTAGTGTTGCAGGCTATGGCTTATCAAGCCTATGAGATATATATATATATATATATATATATATATATATATGCATGCATGTACTTTTATATATATATAATATATATGCAAGCATATGCACATGCATGTAATTATACATTTGTATATATAATTATATATGTGTATATAATTATATATGTTTATATAATTATACATGCATATGTAATTTTATATATGTATAGACAGATAAATATAAACATATATATATATCCTGAAAAACAATATTAACTTTATTTCAAAGAGTTGAGCTTATTAATATTTCAGAAGAAAATTTACTCTCATTATACTAAAATTTGCTATAGGAAATTATGACTAAAATACATAATCTGAACATTTATAAGTTGGTGAGTTCAATATAATTTCATAATGTACTGTCTTTATAAACATAATTATTTCGCATACAAGAGAGATAGTATTTCATTTTAATTAGGTTATTTACATTTTCTACCATTAAAAGAAGCAGCTTTAGGGTATGAGACATAGCCCTAAGCTGTAAAATTTTACCTAATAAATAGATTTAAAGACCAAGCACATCATATCCAAGTGTTTAGGCCTAATGACCAAGTGTTCTATCAATCTACATCCTACCAGCCTGAATGTGACACTTATTGAGCCACATATTCAGAATTTACAAATGATGGAGAATTCAATAGCGGGAAGAGTGACAGGGGCAAATAAAATTTGTGAAACTCAACACAGGTATTCAATATTTTTGAAGGGTCAGAATACAAATGAAATTACAATCAGTTTAAATGTCTTTCTACGTACCAAGGACTAATTTAAACATTTCCCCAGATTGAAATATTTGTTCTTCTTCATATCTCTGTTGTTTGTCCTATTATACAGGTGAGGAAATTAAGATGTAGGGAATAATTTCCTCAGTGCACCGTCACGGTCAGATCTTATGTATTTTGAAGCTCTAGAGGAGGCTCAGAAGCTTGAAGCAAAGCTAACTGAATACTGATACGGCAGCATGATGCCTGTCAAATAAAACAAGGGCTCTGACCCCATAAGAAGGGTTCATTTTTCTATGCAATAACTAATATTTTAGATATGAATTCTCTTTTTAGTAGAGCCTGCAAAGCCAAATGCTAGAAAACAGGAAATGAATATTGCAGGCGAAGAGGAAATATGGCAGCACAGCTATGTGTTCACACAGCAATAAGTACATCAGGGCATCTGCAGCAATGCAAATGAAGGAAGCCAGCAGGACTAGGAAGAAAAACATCCTTGGGAATCAAATCCTGAAGGGCCTTTTAGACCTTGACAAGGGAATGTGATCTGGCAGTAGGAAGGAATCAAGGTCCCTTAAGCAGAGAGGTGATATACTGTTATTAAGTTACTAAATTAGCCTGACAACAGAGCTAGGATTCACCCTTGATAGAGATCCACAGGAAGAGAACTTGTATTAAGTTTCCACCCCGGAATTTTCCACCTAGCCTCAAGGTTCAGACTCGCAGGCCTGCAGAGATACAAAGACACTTACATTAATTCTATGCGGATTGACCTGGGGCCCAGGTATATACCTTGCTAACTCTTTACCCTTAAACTAACCCATGGTTCTTATCCTGTTCAGCCATGCGGCTCAGTACCTTTCCTCAGAACAGCAGAGTTGTCCTCTGCATCTTCTAGTGTGTCTGTGGCATCTCTGCCCTGGTTTTCCTGTTCCCAGAGTTTTCTTAGTCTGGTAGCCCCGTCCACACTTCCTGTCTGCCTTCAGCCAGTCAGTGTTTTTATTAAACCATTAGGTAGGACAATTACTGACAATGTAACACAATCCACTACAAGAGAAAGTGCAATGAACTAAGAAGACACATAAATAATCTGTGATGGGTGCTGCATCTCACAACAGGAAATTTCCTTGTGATCACTTATTTTTTTCTATCTAAAGGTGGTTTACTAAAAGCAAATCACATGATCATATTTGCATACATAGCCCAGTAAAAACATAGGAGGAGCACAGTAGTCAGTGGCTCTTCTGCTCTCAGTCTGTGTCCTGCCACAGAATTCCCTCTCAAGTCCTTATAACTTCTGCTAGTAATGAAAACAGGGTAACAATCAAATGAACGCTACTCAAACTTATCAGAATAAAGATCTATTGACTTAACCAATACTCTTCCTAAAAACTTGTATATACACCAAGCTCTACATCTCTATCCACTTCTATCATTATGGGGAAGATCTATAAGAAAAAAAATGGCTCACATGATTTGGGATCCTGGGGCATCTAAACTCTGCTGCAGGCTCAAGACCCACAAGTTTCATAAATAAATTTCAGAAGCAATCTCTTGCTAAATCTCTCTCACCTGAGTATGCCAGTCTTTATGCTGTATGTAGGCTGTCCACTTATTGAAGACCCATTCACATTATAAATGTTCCATCTTTAAACTCAAAGTCCATCAATTAAATCTTAATCTAATCTAAAATCTTTTCTCAGGTGACATATGAGTTTAAGCATTCCTTCGAATGTTGCTAAGCAGATGTAAGGGAAAATTACTAATTGAAAAGGTACCGTTCTGTTTAAGTTTATCATAGCCAATGGGATAAGAATAATGAAACATAAGAATATTCCATGAATGTTTCCCAATGCCTTTCAGCCCAATATCAAGAAAACTCTTCTTAATGCCTTCATAAATTTCTTAGTGAGAGAGTAAATTCAGGACTCCATGGATCCTTCTGAATGAAAATACTTTCTTTATAGCAGTCTCTTATACATTATCTGAATACTAAATACTGTTACCTACCCAGGCAATAGGACTGTCTTCTCTTTGTGAAAGGCATTAGCATTCCTATTACTTAGGCAGGACAAAAATAAAGTAAAAGGAAAATTTAGATTCAAATGTCTATATTGGCCATTTGCAAAGTCAGGATTTGAGACTCATTTTACTACTTGTTGCAAAACAAAAAGTACTATTATGTATTTAGTATGTATTTTATGTATGATTCTGATAAATGGGAATAATTTCCATGCATTACTGTCATCAAATAACATTTATAGCATTTAATTCATGTAAAGAGCATATATGAATAACATCATCTCCTGGAAGCACATTTGCTGAACCTTCTCTATGTTAAACACTGAAATAATGAGTTTTGCTTCTCTACCAGATTGAGAGCTTCCTTTGCAGCTGTTCACACAATACTACCTGCATATAAGAAACATATAGACTATACACACAGACATCTATAACCCAGTACTTGGCAACCATTTTCTCCATGGATCCAGTCCTCTTCTATCTGACCCTCATCCAACCTAGGGCTCTAAAGCACAGGCAGTTTGAAAAAGAATATACAGAAAAAAAAAAGAGCAGCCTTTCTGGATTATCAGATCTTTATTCAAATTAATTTCATCTTGCCAGTGTACATTAATGAGGAAGGACAGCTTAATTGCTCCCCTGGCCTAAATAAGGCAGCAAAAGTCCATGCTGTTCCAGGAGACTCATGTCCTAGAAAGATCCTGGATTTTACAGCTAGCAAAGGACAAGTGGCGTGGCCATGTACCTAGCCCTGGATACTTCTAGAAGTTTCTTTATTTTCCTGTTTATTTATTTTATAGTAGACTCAAGGGAGACCATTCTTTGACACCCTCTAGAGCTTATCTCCTCCAATTTAGAAGAATGAGATGGAAAGCAGCTTAGGGAAAAAGATGTAGTTCACATGCTGTCAGTGAGAGAGAGAAACACATTCCTCCTCTTTACATGCACAGCTAGTACAATCTATTTGCCTATTCGTATTTGTGCTAAGCTCAATATTTGAGAGTACCATTTCAAGTAAGAAACCACAAGAGTGGCAACATGAAGCTCTGTGTGTTCCCTCTGGCTCTTTTCTTTTTTTCAGTTAAGACAAATTTCCGCTAGAGTAGTAATGCTTCCAAATGTGTCCAAGGAGAGCTCTGTCAGTTTGGTGATATATTTCAGGGAGAAAATGTGCTCTTGGGAATATCGAATCCTGCCAGTAAAGTTGGTACATGACAGGACCACAGTAACATTTATTTTAACATGGCTTCTGCTTTTACAGAAAATTAAAATAGATTTAGTGCAAAGGTAAAAATGATTTTTCTTAGACTGTAAGTTCATACTTTCATTATTTATCTCTAGTGATAAATGTAGCATGTGCTGCAGTCTATCTGGACGGAGAGCAGATCAAAATCAATGACAAGAAACATAAATATGTGCCATGCACAATATGTTCCTTTAATTCAACTTTTGTTAAACTTGATGGAATGCAGGTTATTAATCAATACATTTATCATTCAACAAAAATATGTAGATTAGAAATATGAACTGGCATATGGAAATATGCAACACAAAGTAGTAAACATCTTCAATCTATAACACGTTTCAGGATGTATATAAATAAGTTTGAAGGAAACCAGTATGGTTGGAAAAGCTGTTTCCAAAGGTGATGGTTTATTAAAAACAAACACTCTGGTGCCAGGGGTGAGACATATCCAATGGGCTGTTGTTCAGAGATGTATGACAGGACCTCATATCAATACAGTCTCCTGCCGTCCCTTCAGTTGCTCACCAGGACTAGGAAAAAGAATATTTTGCTGAAGAGACTGCACATGTTGGGTTCATGATGTAGAGAAATTGAGCAGATAGCTTCCTTGCTGACAGCTATCTTTTACATCCCTGGGATATACTATACAGGTTATTGAGGTTTAGCTCAGATGACCCTCTCGCCAGGTTCCCAATGGATAATTCCAACAAAACAGTCACATAATAGATAACCGTGAATAAAATAAATGGTTAACAAAACAAAAAAACCAAAGCCATAGATCTTGGAAAGGACTGGTAGGGGATGGAGAGCTAGGGATTGCCAGAAGATACGAGAGGGCAACAGGAAAAACCAATAATATTATGTTCAAGAGAACCCTATTGTTTGAAAAACTATTATATATTCTAAACAATCATTTTTATATTTTTTGAAGCAGTGTCTATATCAGGCAACCTGAGCAATGAATTTACAATGACATTTTCTTTCTAATTCTATGGGATCTTGGACCATTCAGAGAGAATACTAACTATCCCACTGGATCTTAAATAAACAAATGTTCAAATATGGAGAAATAAGTAGATAAGTAATTAAGCAGTCAATGTTGGATACAACAATGGAAGCATGAAGTAACAGAAGGATGGATGGATACATGGATGAACTCTTAAGTATTTGAGAAAACAATGATGTCAACTAGAACAGAAGAAATGCTTTATACAGAATGATGCAGTGGAGTCTAGCAATAAGGCTTTGCCATGAGGTTATGGAGAATAATTAATAACCTTATTGATAGCTTGTGACATTGGGAGGGGATTTTATGGAAACTTTTTCATCATTAAGTCAATATGATGGAACTATTCTCAAAACTGCACTGGGCATTTTTCTTGGTGATAAGATATCTAGTTAAGGCATTGTTTCTTTCATTATATGACTACTTAAATTTATTATACATACATACATATATATGTTTTAGGATTTTTTTATTGCAGGGTTTTATGAGCTTTTTATGAAAAGGCCTTAGAATTAATTGTTCTTCCCCACATTCCCTCTTTTACCTTGCTCCCCCAAACCCCTCCCCATTTCATCTCCCTAGCCTAGATCTTCTTTATCTCTCCCATAGCACAAATTCTATTTCCACCTCCTCTGGAGATCTCCTCTTTCCTGGTCTAAATAGGTGGCCTTTACTGTCACACTGAAGGATTTAGACTCACCCAAGAGGCACATCTGAGCACGTATGTAGGGAAATTCTAGAGAACCAGGGTTGGGGGGAGAGAGAAGATTTCTATTTCTTGAAATGTGTGGCACCTTCCTAGACATAAAGAAGTTCAGGGAAAAGCAATCTAACCTGCCTTTTTTACTTCTTCCTGAGCAAGCGCTATGGATGCCACCTTCACCACCTTCCACTAACATTAAAGTCCAATGGCTTCAGCTTTGCAGCTATGCCAGCAGCTCTCTGGAAAAATGACCATACTTCAGGACAGGACTGGGATTAATGAAACACTCGAATTCATAGGCTGAGCACCGATAGAGCTGGACTATACAGCACCTATTGAGTGAGACAGCTGAATAAGTCTTTTATAACACATGTATACTCTATTGTGTGCCCCTACATAACACTGATTAATACTTAATAGTTGAAGTTGTGATTCTTAATAATAAAGAAAGCTAAAGAGTGGGAGAGAAAGTGAGGTAGTGTGCTACAGTACTGTATCAGGAAAACTGACAGGTAGGGAGAATCATCCATATGAAGGACATGGAAAGAGGCATGCCTGTAAATAAAAACTGTTTTTTAATCTTCTGGCCAGAAATGACTGACTAGGCCATAAACTAAAGAAAACCTTGTGGTCATTGTGCATAACAAACCCATTGAGGAGCAAAGGATAACCATGCTGCCTATAACTGAGCTGCAGTAATTCAAGGCAAACTAGCAGAAGCTCATTGGGTTATATTTGCCAGTCAATTTAGCTCTGTTAGTGCATGTCTTACAATGGGAAGTATTGTAATGACACAAGAAAGTGGGCAGAGATGGGAATGAAGCAAAGATCTAGGGTTTGCACATCTAATAAGTAAGGCCATGGATGCTCTAAGCCTAGAGTGAAAAAGCAGAGATAACAGCATCCAAAGTAAGCAGATGCCAAGGAAGGAGAGAATAGCAAATAAAGATGCAACCCAAATTCTTAGTTCTTATTTTTTTAATTAGATGTATGTTTGCATGTCTGTGTGGGAGTAGATACATGAATACAGTTGCTCTTAGAGGTTGTAGGCTTTGGAAGCCTCTGGAATAGGAGTCATTGGTGTTTGTAACTCACCCATGGTGGGTCCTGGGAACTGAACTTGGGTCACCTGCAAGAGAGGTACATACTCTTAACCCCTGTGCCATGTTTCCATAACCAGGATTTTTGACCCAAATATTTAGTGTGTCCATGATAAAATACATTATTGTGTTACTAAATTTAGAGTCCTAAGTACACGATAGGAAGATTTCATATATTTAAGATGTCCTCTAACATTATGTAGCCTTTCAAACACAATATTACCCTGGGCTTAAAGGTTTGATTAGTCAATTTAACTAGACCGAGGGAAAACCTTAAAGTTTATTAGTAATGTGTTCTTTTGGGTAAGTCTATGACGGTTTTCCAGGCTCAACTAAGTGGAGAAGACCTAGTGATATAAACTGGACTAGTAAATGTAAAGTAGACCAGGTACTATAAACTCTGCCTCCAATAAACTGGAGGCAGAGATAGGTCAAAAGTGAAAAAGGGAGTTTGCTAAGAAAGGGCTGCTATGATGTGAAGAGCTCTCTCTCTTATGACACAGGGATTGGACTTACCACAGAGGCAACTGACTATAAAGTGAAACCTCTGAAACCATGAGCCAAAATATTGCCTGCTTTTAACTTGATTCTTTCAGGTACTTGTTGTAATAATAGAAATTAAAACAATAAGCAATGCCTTTTTTGCAGTTAAAAACATGGATGAAAATAGCAAACTGAGTAAGTCAAGGTAAAATCACCACCAAAATAAATTTTTCAGCTAGCATTTGACATAATTCCATCTTGAAAATCTAATTTTACATGGATGTAGGATGTAGGATGTATTAGATTTCTTTATGCTCTAAGGTCTTTATGATAAGGTATCTTTAATATTTATAAGTTCTGTAAGGTATAAAGACCTCAAAGGCTCAATTTGGAAAAATCAAATTGTCACGATCAGTGACAACTGTTGAAGTTGTAAAGTTAAATCAGCAGCTGAAATTAACTAATCAAGAAATGGTAAAAATGATTTCTATATGTAAATATGGTATTAAAATAGACTGTCATATTCCTTCAAATATAGTGTGGTGGCAAGCATAAACTCACCACCGAACTTCAGAGACTACTCAGGCCAGCTGCTCAAATTTATCAAGTATAATGTCAGCCCTAGAACACAAAGTATCAACATACATTTTAGGAAAGACTACATATTAGTTTTCTATTATGGCAAAATCATCTACTCTCAAACATTTTGAGTTCACCATTGAGCTATTTAGGTATTGGTCATGTTCAAATCTTGAGGGACTTATTCATGCAGAGATCAATGGGGGGACATCTGACTAGCTTATTTCACATTTTTAATGGGTGACTATCAGTGTGTTCTGTGTAAAGGCCAGCTTCTTCAATCCTTAGCTGTCTGGCTTTTAGAAATACACAAGGAAAAATCTTAATGGACAAGTACTTTTTAAGGTTTTGTTTGTGTCATCTTCTATAGTCTCCCATTGTAAAGTAAGTTTCATAATAAAGCTCAGAAACTGCTGAGGTGAAGGATGCACATCATCTGAGATCTTCAGTCTTGAGGGATAATGAACAGTGAAATGAATGCACCATGTCACACAGAGTAACTGATGTTCACAATAAATTTTCACATTAAAAATGTGAATGACACAGTGGTAAAAGTAGCAAATGAAGATTTTTATAAACAATAAGATCCTATATTTTATAGGGAATAATCTCCCTTGTACGAAGGTATCCTCACCCTAAAGTTTGGTTCTTATTGTCAAAAAATAAGCATATGATAAATAGATAAATAACTTGAAGCAGAAATAAAATTCCCTCCAAAAATTTTAGAATGCTGAACCATATCTTTTGAATAGCATATCTGAGGAACAGTGAAATAATGTTGTGGCTTTGATTATTCCCTCTGACTTACACCATGGCTTTGCCCACTATTAAAAATCTTTAAAGACCACATCCCTGGTTGTTAGAACTGAAGTTTCTGACCTATAAAACAGAAGTACCTACATCTGGTAACCTTAAACATGACCCTAATCTATTTATTATTGTTTGTCAAGAAGAAGTATCTATGGACCTTATCTTTTGATAGGAGAACCTTGTAACAATTTTTTACCAATAAATAGGTCTATTGAAAGTGGTGTTCCATACTTCTAAGAGTTGATCATAAGAGATAATACGGATAACTTTAATTGTGGCTTAAATATAAAATATTCCTTTAGGCTCAGGACACTAGGTCCATTACTGTTAGGGAGGTTTGTGGCGCCTTTAGGTAGTGAAATTTGATGGTCTAGCTCAACTTATAGACTTCTCTTTATTTTATTATGTGGACACCATGTGACCATCTGACTGATCTCTCCAATGAATGCCATGAAAAACTGCATATCATAAAACTATAAGCAACAATAAACCCTCTTTGAGTTTCTTTTTGCTATATGCATCTCATCACGTCTGTAGAAAAGTAACTAAATCTGCCTTGATTATTAGAACGAGCATCCCAGAAGACCCAAATCTCCACTGACAAGTTATTTTTACCCTGAGATGATCATGTTATAGGAAACCAAGTGACACAAATAGCTATGTATAGATATTTCACATGGCAGGTCCTGTCCTTAGCTTTTTGCTAACCCTGTACTATATAAATGAATGAACAAACTATCAGATGATTGGGACTTTCCTGCTGAGGCCAAATCTGCACGGAAGAGAGATGCCACATTGTTCTGTCATTCCCACATTTCCATCATGCTGAAATAATAATAGGAGTCCTTCATAAAAGGCACAAAGTTCCAAAGTTATTTTTTACAAAGCAACAATAATTTTAAAGGAAACATAGACCATAACAAATAATGATGGTGCCTTAAAAACCCAACACAGAAATCTTGATTTTGGAGAAAATCAAGACATGCAGGTTCTGAAAGGATTTGTGTGAATGTAGATATTATTGTTAACGTTACTGGGTCACTCCATTCCTGGGTGCTTGGCCGGACACTACTCTAGTAGTATCTACATTTCTCTGAATAATTGTAGTAGTAAACAGAATACAGCATATCATCTCTCCCACTCCTAATACATGTGACCCTAACCACTGAGTAAGGATGTAAACAAACGGAAAGTTTGAGTGAGAAAGAATGTTTCCTGTTTTGATGTCTGAGATGACACATTTGGTTTGTCTGTGCAAAAATAAAATATGACAAAATAACAACTGGGCTCTTCTTGGATGGAACTTATGCTTGGTTTTGGCTGTTTCAGAAGTCTGTGCTGCCAAGTGTACATCTGGGGACCTCTCAGCTTTGTAATTACACAAGCTTATTTTTTAAATGATGAATTATACAGGTGAATCTCCAGCTATTTGGGTGTTTCTTGAAGAACCATGGCTAACATAGATCTGAAAGACACAATGGAAGTTGGAAGGACCTCAAGGAGATAGTTGAAAAAGATGAGAAAATTGAAAAGAAACTGTCATGGTTGAACAAAAGTTTAACCATTGTTAGTTGTAAACAATTCTGCAAGAATCAATTGTCAAAGTTAAAACAGCCAAGAGAGTTATTGATCTAAAGAGATACATATGATAAATGGAGAGAGAAACTTAGAAGAAGCTTAAGTTTTAAAACACAATGTGCATGGGTCCAATAATAGGGAGGCGTAAAAATCAAACTATTAGCCCTTTTAACTTTCTTTTGAACTGATGATATCGACAGAAGAAATTTCCAAATAGCCTAACATTGGTTATTAGTGGAGAAAGCTGAGCAAGGACAAATACAAAATGTACAGTTCAGTGAGAAAAGAGGACCAGGATGGAGAGGAGCAAAGTCCTGTGTTCAAGGAGATAACAGATTAAGAAGTGGCATAAATGGAGTGGTGACCTCAGGGCCAGGTCTCACTCTGCTAAGCTTCCAACTTGTGAAAAGAAATTTTTAAAAAATACTTAGAGCTGCACATGGTGGTGCACATATTTAATCTTAGTGTTCAGAAGGCAGAGGCTCTTGGATATCTGAGTTTGAGGCCATCCAGGTTTACAGAACAAGTTCCAGAACGGCCAAGCTCAGGCAGTGAAAGAAACCTTTGGAAACAGAAACCTTATGAAAATGTAATTGAACAGGGGGACATGACCCTGCCCTAGCAAACGTCATAACTTGGCAGCTCTCACCATGTAGTTCTGGCTTTAGAGTCAAGCATAGGAGAAAGTGGTTATGAAATCTTCCTCTGTGACTAAGGAGAAATACTGAAGAAAGGCATGTGTCAGAATTGCATGAAGCTGTGAAGGTACAGCCTGGATTGCCTCGAAGACTACAAAAGTTTGGAGATGCTGGAGCTTTGGATACCTGCTGAGGAGATCTGCTAACAGGGAGTGGAAACAGCCAGTCAGCAATGCTGAAGAGTTGGAGATCTGAAGGAGGACTTGATGTCAGACATGGAGATGCAGACTTTAAACTTTACCTATCTTGTGTTCCATTTTGCTTTGGTCCAATATTTCCTTATTATGCCCTCTTTTTGAATGACAATGTATCTCTTGTGCCATTATATGTTGGAAGTGTGTGATCTGCTTTTTTATTTTGATTTTATAGGGGACTACAGCTAAGAAATAGCATCAGTCTCAGAAGAGATTTTGAACTTTGGGCATTTAAACATTTGAGACAGTTATAGACTATGTGGACATTTGAAGTTGGACTAAACACATTTTGCATTATGATATGGTTATAATCCTATGGGGTCTAGAGAGTGGAATGTTATGGTATGAATAAAAATGGCCCTCATATGTCTATAGGCAGTAGCACTATTAGGAGGTGTGGCTTCGTTGAAGTATAGCTTTGTTGGAGGAAGTGTGTCATTGTGGGTGAGCTTTGAGGTCTCAGATCCCCAAGCCAAGCCACTGTGTCTCTGTCTCTGCCTGTTGCCTGTGGATCAAATGTAGAACTCTCAACTCTTTCTCTAGTACCTTGTCTTCCTGCATACCATCATGCTTCCTGTCATGATGATAATGGACTAAATCTCTGAAACTTTAAACCAGCCCCAATTAAATGTCTTCCTTAATAAGAGTTGCCAGAGCCAAGGCATCTCTTCACAGCAATAAAATTCTAACCAAGACACATATAATTTAACTGAACAGTTGTGAGTCATCACAAAAAGCACATAAAGCAGATTATATCACATACACTCAGTAATTATTAGCTATAGCAATGTGAAAAGGATCATGACCATAAAATAGCCAATAAAGGTCACTATTATTACTAGTGTCAGGATCACAGAAAGGCTGCAGTTACCTTCAAAACACATACTTTAACATACTTTGAATGCTGCTTGTCATGAATGCGTACATGACATATATAATCAGAAAAAAATATCTGGTTAGCATCTAACACTTCTCCCATTCATGTTCAGGACAACATTTAAAGGAATTTTTTTTTTTTAATTTGAGGTACCTAGGAAGATGGGAAGGGACTATATCCTTGACTTCATATATAGTGTAATCTAGTCTAGGAAAATATGACCTTGTTTCTTATGTTTAGCTATTTTTATTCATATGTATTGCAGAGGTTTTCTTTTTCTTAGACATTTTTATCCTTCAGAAGCATTTAAAATAAGATCTGGGAATAATTCAGTGGTAGAACACTTGCATTGCATTCATGAGGCCCAAGATTCAATCCCTAGTACTGTCAAGTCCTTTAATTGAACCTATGGAAACTGGTATCTCCCAAAGACACAAAAAGGCAAAAGTAAAAAATCAAAGGGGAGAGAAGGTTTCTCACACAACAGTTTCTGACAAACTGAGCAAGGCCAGAACCTTAGCAAAATGTTGCCAAACCCACAATATAATTTAAATGTCATCCTTGTAGGTAGATTACTTTAAATCCTGTTCAACACAACATTGTTAATGTAAGTTTAATTGTGTTTTACTGTCCTGGGTTTGTCACAAGGATAAAATATCTTGAAAAAAAGTAACTTAGGGAAGAAAAGGTTTGTTGAACTTTTAAGTCCAGGTTACAGACCATCATTGTGAAGTCAAGGCAGAAATGTAAAGTAGATGTTGACACCCACAATCACAAGCAGAGAGAATAAGTGCATGGATATACAAGAATGGCACTACTCAGCTCTCCTTCTCCACTCTTATTGACCTCAAAACACAACCTAGAGAATGATGCTGCCCACAGTATGCTAGACCTTCACATACGCATCAATACAATCGAGACAGACTTCCACAGACTTGCTTCCCCATGAACCTGGTCTAGACAACCTGCTGTACAGTTTTTCTCCCAGGTGGTTCTAGGTTGTGTAAAGTGCAGGTAAACTAAACATCACAACTATACAACAATTTCATCATTTCTCTGAGTTCATAAAAATATTTTTATGCATAAACTTTTCACAAGCTTTTTTAATCCAGCATCATCATTTTACTTTTCCATATAATAACTGATGTTTAAAAAGGTGAGAAAGAACATCACTAAAGGAGATATGAAAACAAGTAAAAAGAATTATCAAAATAGTTGATGGTTATGAGACAGAAAATTGAAAGCCCATGAAATGCTGAACAATGCCATTATAAGTAAAAAACACTTTATAATAGGCACATGAAACTGATGTAAATGGTTGTATTTATGGCTATAGATGTTCTTGATTCTAGAATATTCTTGGTTCAGCAATTATGAGGATTACATCAAGACAGCATATAAAAGCACTAAGAATAAATTTCCCTTATCTAAGGCAACCATTCATAGTCTGTTCAAGTAGAGGTCAGTTTAACAAGCTCGAGATATCAGTGAAGTAGTCTTATCATTCACTTTTATTATCCTAACAAAACTCACAAAATGTGGAGCCATGCCATCTTAAATATTTTTATTAAAATAGAACACATTAGTTAATAAGTTATATGTATTAAGAATAAACGATATATGGTTAAAATATAACCAATCTGAAGAATTAACTGCACTTGCACTTTTTTCCAAATTAATGCTTATTTTCTCCGAGTGAAGCCTCTCAACCCTTTAGATGTAGCAATTGACTTTAGCTTCATATTTTTATTTAAAACTGTTGTCCATTACTAGTGTGTGTTTGTATACGTGTACACACAGGTGTGTACGTGCTATGTGGTGTACATATGAAAATCAGAGGGCAGTTTCCACTGTGGATTCCAGTGATCACACTTAGGTTATCAGGTTTTCACGGCAAGTGCCTCTTCTTGAGTCATCTGGTAGTCTTCTTAATTTTATGATGTAGTCCTTACATGTGTCACTATTTAATATCTGAAGCATAGAACTGCAATCGTATTAAAGTCTTGCAATAGTCACTTTTCTTCGGCATAAATATTTTGAATTGCCTAACCCTATTGCTGTTCAGCACATACAGTCACATAATAAGAAGCATGAGCATCAAGTTGTTTTTCAACTCTCCTTGGGCTCTCTAGGAGAGTACCTAAGTTGCAGGTTAAGTAACAATGGCAGTGATAGCTGAGGCTTTCTCTGAACACTTGACCAATAACAACAGAGATGACCTCTTACAAATTATGAAGAGACTCTAATTTGATTTGTACAGTTCAAGATGATACGTGCCTAAGAGTCAAAACAAAACTTAATGCTAGAGTTCAGATAGTTAAACATGTTGTAATGTCATGACAGCAAACCTTTTAGAGATTTTTATACTTATGATAATTAATTTTGAATAAAGCTAGAAAGCAAACTATGTTACAGATCTAAATCTGTAAGACATTTCTTCAGCCCCTGAGTATTCATAGCAGCCTACCATCACAGGAACTTTTTTATTGGCATAAACCTGTTTAGATTTACAGGTTAGAATCATTTATACCTGCAGAGATGCTGAATGTGTGCAAGCACATAGCTGGTGCCTCAGTTTGTAAATCTTTGTTTTCTGAGTCTCATGAGAGTCTCATTTTCAGAGCACTGCAGCATTGCCTAGCCAATGGCTCCCTGGTGCCAGTTTTTGTTTTTTTTTTTTTTTTTTTTTTTTTTTTCCCTAACACCTCCCCCATTCGTTCATGTTTACATCAGTAGCAGAAATCCTGAAGACTGTTGATCTGTATCAGATCAAGTACATTCATGGGTACTGGCTGGGTGAAGAGACACCACCACACTTGTCATTCTATCTTGTCTTATTCAGATTTGTAGGATTTGATAAATGAGACAATCAAGGTGAAAAATGAGAGGCTTGTCACCTTGCATCCAAGAGCACACTGTCATTTTCTTTGGTACTCTTTAACTCCTTTAAGAGCAAAATCTTATCAGCAGCTCTACCTGCTTGGTACACCTCCTTTCATTCTTGACCAGATTGCAGAGACAGGGAAGAGAAAGGGTATCAGATAGATGTCATTTCTCATCTTCACCTGGAAAGGCTGGCAAGTAAGAAGCTCAGTGTGACATTCCAAGGACGGAGCCCTGGGAGGGCAATACTCTCTCCCCTTCTGTGAGCCCTCAATGGAAGGATTCTAAATCCAGATTGGCATTCTTAAGTGTTTTCTTTTGTTGCAATGAATTGAGGTAAGTGTTATCTAATCAGCAGAGTCTTAAAACTTCTATTAAAACATCCATAGCAACACAGGCCCCTGCTCTTCACACCGTCCAAGACTCTTCGACTTCAAGATCTTTGTTCAACAATCTTCAAACAGTGACCACCGGTGTCTCATTAAGTCTGCTGTGAATTTATCATGAAACTTTTTAGAATTCATACCAGAGAAGTGCTCCATCAACCTACCTGTCAGCTGAGGCCTCAATTTCAAAACTACTGACCAGGGTCTGTCAATAATTACTAATTGCTCTCATTTGAGAGTCAATAAAATGTGTTATTCAGTCTTAATATTAGTGCAATTTCCCACAACATCTGTTTAAAACAAGAAAAATTAATGTGGATTATGCTAATTTCATTGCTGAAAGCAAATAATAATATGGAAATTGGCTAGTTTTCGTTATATAAAAAAGTATCTTAACACAATTAGCATATGCAATAGAATTCATTTTAAGCATATGGGACTCTAATACTCAATTTAGACTAGTGGTTGGAAAGTGTTCATCTAGAGAAATGTAGAAGAGAATTAGCCTCTCTACCCTCTGGCAGTCTCCCTACAGTGTCAGGCTCACACCTGCTGAACATATCTTCCATTTGGTTAATACAGAACATTAACCTGAATGCTCTGGTTAAATGTGCTCTCTCTATATAACATTCATAAATTAATGTTTGTGAAACTTTCACCTAAATACCAGCTAACACTTAGAAGTCAGTCACCTTGTGTGTCACAAAGGTGGGAACGACTGAAATTGCATTTTGGCAAACTATTTTTAGAGTTCTTTGTGTTATAAGCAAGTAGCATGAATTATAAAAAATGGTGATGATAAAGGACATAATTGAATCATTCCCTGGAGAGTTGTGGTTCTGAACAAGAGTTACTTTCATGGAACAATTACCTCAAGTGTTGTCACTCAGACCAACCTTCGAACCTCTTCCTCCACCACCCCCGTCTTCATCACTATTAGCTTTAGTGCCCAGAAGTCTTCTCCTGGACTTCCTCACAACATTCAGAACCAAAGCTAAATTCTCCACATATGTCATCCATAAGGAGAGAGAAATCTATTTTAGGATAGAGGTAAGTTTTTAAAACAAGAATCTCTTTACTCTAACGTTATTAAAAGTTCAAAGTCTGTCATTCTTTAATGGATTGTAGGTTTATATATCCATTCCTAAACCAGTTATCATTGCAAAATGTTAAAATATCATGACTGGTTTAGATTAATCTAGGCTGATCCTCAACCCAAGACCTGAGAAAGCTCAGGATTGGCTCTCTGACATCTGCTGTTGCTATAAGGTGGAAAGGATGAAACATAACAAAATATCCAGATGTCCAAGAAAGGTGAGTCTTCATTACTACCTATACTCCCACTGAGCTGGAGTGGCCTTTTAATAAACACACAGCTTCATTGTCCAGGGGAGAGCTCAATAATACAGTCTTGTCAGAGCAGCAAAACTGAGCCTTCATATCAGACCTCCTGCTGGGTCCCTGCTGTTCTACCTCATCTGATTTCCTCCTCTATTGTTATCAAAAGGAGAATGTTTTCTTTTATTACCAGGAGTTAGATGATCAGTAAAAGAACTTCAAGACCCCTGTCCTCTTTATCATGGCCATTTTGCAACCTGTTAAAATTGAAGGTGAGCAAAATAATCAGAAATAAGAAGGAAATGATATTCTTTATTCTTGACATTTGCAGAACTGAAAATCATCTCTTGACTATGCAATCATGTATGTTGAAGAATATCGGTTTAACATGGCATTCCATTTGTTTATGCTATGGAATATTTGTTTAATGATACAATGATGTGTTGCATTCTATTATGTTGCATTTGTTTAACTCTGTGAAGCTGTGCTACTTTCCCTGTCTAACACTCCTGATTGGTCTGATAAAAAAGCCAAATGGCCAATAACAAGACAGGAGAAAAGATAGGCAGTGATAATAAATAGGAGTAGAAGTCTATGAGGAGAGATTGGGAAGTGAGGAAAGAAAAGACCAGTTACCTAGCCACATTGTCAGACACAAAATAAGAAGGGGTGTAGAGATAGACAGAAATAACAAAAGATAAAGGGCCAGAGGCCAAAGATTGATGGGATAATTCAAGTTAAGAAAAGCTGGCTTTAGAAACAAGCCAAACTAAGGCTGGGCATTTATAAGAAAGAAGAAGCATCCATGTGATTTATTTGAGAGCTGGGTGATGCACACCTAATGAGAAGAGCTATACTCAATCGCTTGGCTTTTGAAAGAAGGAGATTTTTCAGGGTTGAGCCTCCTAACAGGTTAACCATGCCCAAATAGTCATGCCTACATTAGTGCAAACATATGATCAACACTAACTGGAATATATACATATATTCATTTGTATTGATAATATTTATATTTACATATTGATATGTTTTAAATATATTTATAGAAAAAGAGGGCATTAATGTAGAAGGGAATGTTGGGAAGACAGGAGGAGTTGGAGAAAGAGAGAGAATGAATATGATGAAAATATATTCATGTATGAAATTCTAAAAATCATTGGTAGTAATAGTAAACCTTAATAGGTAACATTGGCATTGGAAGGAAACAATAAATTAGTAGAAAGAAATTTGTCTACTGACAATGTAAGCAAAGGAAACTTGAAACATCCATCTCTAACTTCAACCAAAGCAAACCCAATGTACATCGGTATAGTAGAAAAGCATCTTCGTTTCTGAGTTCTCCAAAGGTCCTAGTTTCCTCAAAGCATAAACAAATTATCTCCCAAACAAGCTACTTTGTAGTAATTATATACTACTAAGGGCAGTCACACTACTGGCTTCATCTCTAGAAGTCTCTGAAGCTTACACACATGCCTTTTGTACTAATTTTTACATTTCTATCGGTACCTCCAGTTATAAATCAGTGAAGCTTATGAATTGTGTTAAGTCTATTGTTTTATCATCCATGTGTATCTACGACAGAGGGAAGGAACTTTGGTGGTCATGTCGAGTGTTCTAATATAACCTTGGCTGTGTTAAGACAGTCAAGCATATTGAATGCAAATGTGAGACACTGTCCTTCCTTTAAACTACTATAGTTTTATTTATTCTTTGGGAAATTCATACATTTATACAATGTATTTTGATCAAATTCACCATAATTGCCCTTGTGTCTGCCTCCCCTTCTACACCTTCCTTCCTAACTTCAAATCTCCTTTTCTCTTCTGTTTTAAAAACCATTCGTTTTCGAGGGGTTCGTTATTGAGCCCCCTTTTAAATGTTCCAGCAGCCTAGAATTGAGACCTCTGGAAGCAAGCAACATCCACCCACATACATGACATTAACTTGAATAATTATCTTGCTTCTGTAGTTCCAGTGTTGGCCAAATAGATAAAACTTGTAACTTTATGCCATATAAGATACATCAAAATATAGATCATTACAAGTTGAGGTGAGAATTTCTTAACATCTTACTTAATCTGTTAATGCTGTTTTACAACCTAGGTCCTCTGAATTGTAACAGTAAATAAAATATTTCAGCATTGATTTTTTTTCTTTCTTTGCCATAAAACAAAGCAAACCCGAAGCATCAGTAACAGCTACAGAAGCAAACAAAAACCAAAAATGCTGATGTCTTAAATATTAATTGATTCTAGGATCTCTGTGTGTTTTGTGCAAGAATGATTAAGTTGAGTTACAGTGGGGCAAACCCCTAATTCTGAAATGATATCAGTTGTTTAATATGCAGATTGATTTTTTTAAATAACATTAAGGTGAGGAGAACGTATTCAGGAAATCCCAAAAGATACTCCTCAATTATCAGCAATCAGGAAATGTTCACAGGAGGCCTTGTCATTACCTGTGAACAGGAACCACCCCTGTCATACAGATGTCACTGTGTAGTACTAAACAATCCTACTTTTTAAAGCGCAGGATGGGAGTAGCTTAAATTATCCAGATTGAATGTCATTTGCCCTTAAAGACTATGTAGTTCATCAATGAAACAAGTCACTGCCTTTACATTTAAAAGAAAAATTAAACATACTTTTTCACAGTAATTTCTAACTTCATTTTGAAGAAAACAAAGATGCATTTAGGATCCTAAAAGTACCCCCTGTTTCGACACTCAGGACCGTCCCTCTATAAAATTTCATCTTCTCTTTTCATCCTTTTCCTTTCAAAATGCATCCTGACCCTCATTATAAAATCCTATGAGCACATCCAGGGACGGATGCTGAAACTTCCTAGGGTAAGGGTTTTCTTTAAAGAGGGCTAAATGCAAATCTCTTTCTGTGCTTTAGCTGTCTGGAGAATCGGGATGAACTAGCAAAAATCAATTATCTTTACTGGCTTTTTTAGATGCCTTAGTATGAACTTTTCTAATTACAATAAAATGTTATCTGTCCACAGGCACTGACGTCTCCCACTTTTAAAGGCATGATTATGACCTCAAACTGAGATGCTCAGGTTATCCCTGATACTACATATGATGGGCTTTCCTTATATGAAGATTAATAACCATCAGTAAAGTCCTCTAGTTTCTTCGTTAGAAAATACCACTTTTCAAATTGTTTCCAGTAATATGTTCTTTATTAATTGTACACTGAAAATCTTTCTACTCTTTGATCCTGGCTGTGCTTATTGGTTTGGAATTCAGCTAGTATTCAGGTGGACCCCTTACATTTAATAACAATAGGAAGACGATTTACCCCAAAAAGAGACAGGTGGTCACAAATCAGGGTTGGAAGGATTTGAGATGTGAACATGGATATGAACATTGAGACCATTTTACATGAGGTAAAATGACCATTTTACATTTTACATTTTACATTTTACACTTACATTTATTATATGGAAAAGGATCATCCTGCCTCTGCTATACAGTTTTGATTTCTGATCATTCTGAACAAAGCTGACATCCAACGTCATTGCAGAAAGTTTCCTTCAGTTAGTCTCAAACGTATCCATTGATCTTCATTTTGACATCTCATATCTTTGTCATTTTATCACTATTTGTCTCTTTCTTTCTCAACATACCTCAGATTTTAGGAAACAATACTGAAGCTTGCAATCACATTGCCCAGTCATAGGAAGAATCATATTACCAAAACTATTTCCACGTGATACTGGGATGATTAATTATTTTAACAAAAACATTTGAATTTCAGGGACACATAATTTGCATTTGGCAAGACAACTGCTAAACTAAAAGCATCTTCTGCAATAAATTAGGCAGAGAACTCCTGAAGTTTTCTGTAAGTTCTGAGTCCATCATTACTTCTGAATGACACATTTAAGGGGGAGCCGGCGGATACATGGATTAAAAATGACATTTCTTTTTATTGAAAAACTAATAAGATGAAGAAAAAATAAATAACTAAGAAAAGCGCGACTAGATATAGAAAGGCCTAACCCACTGTGGGCAGTGCCATCTCTACGCAGGTTGGCCTAGACTGTACACGGTGGCTGATGATCGACTGTAACCTGTAGATGAAATAAACCCTCCTTCTGCCCAGAAAAAAAGAAAAAAGAAAATTGTCATAGGAAAACAAAACCAAAAACAGGTCAGATAAAATGGGCGGAGACTGTAAACGCCCTTTGCATGCAAAGATACAGTCAAATTGCTTTATTTCTCTTAAGAAATTCTTGACACTCTACTTTTATTTGTGTTTGCTGTTTTCCTTGTTCTAAGCACCTATCCCTTTAGGAAACAATAACAATGATGATAGGAAATTTCTGCTGCTGATCTGGAGGTTGGAAAAGTGCCTGATATCTTAGAACTAGAAAACACGACTTTAAAACAACCTAGAAGATCACAGACTTTGGCAAGCTTTTGTCTTTTCATTGGTCTTTTAACTGTATCGGTCCAGGCTAACCTTGAACTTAGGAACTTCTAGCCTCAACTTCTCAAGTGCTGACAGTTTTGAAGCATGCTCTGCCCACTTGGGATTCTATCTTAACTCTAATCATGACTGTACCCATACTAATTTTGTGTGATACCTTTGACTCTTAAAAAAAAAAACAAAAAACAAACAAACAAAAAAAAACCTTTGAAATAAGTTCCTAACTTCTGATTTTTCAAGCAGTGTAATCTTTAAAGAAACTGTTAATTCCACTCCAGAATTAAGCCTGAAAGTAATACAGTGAATAGTATTGGCTGTGTTTAGTTTTAAGCAACTCTTTCATAAATAAAATACAAACAGAAATCAAAATCAGAATCACATACACAAGCCATAAGGAATGGAGAACAGTAGATGCCGAGCACTAATTAATGTGCTTTAGATGTGAGTGCTGCTTTGTGAAGAAAGTGATTTTTAGACCCCTCAACTGGATACAATTAGCATCAACAGTTCCAAAACTGGACAACAATAGTACAACGCAAGCAAGCAACATAGGACCTCCTGGTTGGTCCTCAAGGATCAGAAAAGAGACTCTGTAGAGTTCAGCAACTGAGGCAGAAGTTTTACACCTACCAAGCGGCAAGTATCTCTATAGATTTGGGTTGTTGCTTCATTCAGAAAAAAAGAAGTTAATATTTTTAAGCTCCTTAGTGGCACACAGAATGACTCAGTCCGCTAGTACACACAGAGCTGGGAGCCAGCTGCTCGTCAGTGCACGCTCTATCCTGCTGTACGGACAAAGAGGAGCTGGCTGTGTGGGTTCCCTTGCTGTGTCAAATCAAACCTCTTCTTACCTCAACTTCCTTGTTCTTCTCTTTGTTTCTGCCCACTGAGCTTCTCCCGTTACCCGCAGTCTCCCGTGCTGGGATCACAGAGATCTGGTGGAGGGGCATAGTGGCAGGGCTGCAGGAGGCCAAACCCTGATTGGACGCCTTATGGCTTCACTCGCCCTGAGAAGCCCACCTGCAGAACTGTTCATATCCTTGCTTTGCCAAACTTGGATCTAAGGAAAAGGGAGAAAAATAGTGTTGGAGACACTGTACAGCAGTGGCCAAGCACACTCAAAAGGAAACAGTTTAAAAATACATAACAGAGATAACCTAAGGAGTATTACATACTCAAAAGGACGATTTGTTGCAAGTCATAACAGCACTGCTTTGTCACTCATACATCCCCTCCCCTAAGAGCATCATGGGAGACAATTCACTTTTTACCGTACCTAATAACTGTCATGGAAACCAAGGAAACCCAGGTCTCACGGGCCCTTATTAACAACTGCTCCTTTTAATGGCATAGACTCCCACATTTACAGCATTGACACAGGCTTTTGTTTCTACCCAGATCCCCAGGAGTCTGTAGAGCACCCAGAGACATGCATGCTGCTGACAAGGTAAGTTAAGCAGAAGGCTGAGCGGCTTAGTGTCCTATTTGGATACAAATCTCTTCCTTGAAAGGCTGGGCTAGCTGCCCGGGTGTCTTGACTGTCCTTCATGCAGCTACAATAATCTGCTTAGGTCAGAGGAGCTGACTGGAGGAGAGAGCATTACATGAGCTGAAAGAGAAGGAACAGTGGTAGATGAGAGGGGGGGGGGGGCGGTAAGAAGGGACGGAAGAGAAGAAAAAGGGGAGGGCAGTAGGAAGGGAGGGAAAGGGAGAGAAGAGAGGAGGGCGAGAAGGAGGGGGGAAGGAGGAGGGGAGAGAGTGGTGTTAGGGTGATGGAGAAGGAGACAAGGAAGAAGAGAGGGAGGGAAAGAGATAAAGAGAGGACCCGAGGGAGAGGTAGGGTGAGAAAGTGATGGAAAGAACGTAAAAAGATGGTGATGGCAAGAGAAGGGAGCAGGAAGTAAGAGGAGAAGGAAGGAGAGAGACTGAAGAGAGAGAGGGGCAGGGAGAGAGGGGGGAGGGAGGGAGGGAGGGAGAGGGGGGGAGGGAGGAGGGGAGGGAGGGAGGGAAAGAGGGAGGGAAGAAAGAGGAATGGTGGAATAAGCAATAGGAAAGAAGACTTGTGGCATCTCCCTAGCCAACACCAGGAGTGAGGAGTTCTGACTATGGCGACTCCTGAGCTTCCTCAAGTACATTGGCTTCTCTCAGATGTAGATCTCTTCATGTCTGCTAAGGCTCCAGTATCCTCTTATGAGGCTAAAATAATCTGGGGAAAGTAAATTGGAATTTCTGCTCTTCAAGTAACAAACAAAACAAAACATTTTAGGAGGAGAGAAGGGAGGGTCAGGGGGATACATGGATTTTAAAAATACTTTTTTTATTAAGAGAATAATAAAATGAAAAAAAAAAGTTCAAAGGAACTCACCACAGTTGGTTACTACAACCCATGTCTAGCTATCTTTGTATTTTATATCAATAATGCCATTTCCAGTAAGATATTACAGTTTGTTTAAACACAGGAGGGACATAAAGTACCACAGAGATAGCTTTTTCATTGACAATAATATAAAAATTACTGTCAAAGTAAACCTTTTTAACTTAAACATCTACACTGAAATAAATTCAACCTTAGTAGAGTCAGCTGAAGTACACAGGGAGATAAACCTCTTGCTATAGAGTTCTTTCAAAAAGTAGAGGCTGTCCACACTAAACAGTCTCGCTTTGCACAGAAATGTAAAATCAGGAAGCTTGAATGACAGACCTGGGTAAGGGTAAGTCTCTTCCAAAACTTCTTTGCCTTCTTTTATCACCGAGAATGCAAAGGAGGATGGAGTTTGAGGCCTAGTTGGTATGGAGCAAGAAACTATCTTTAAAATTAATCCCTAGGAAGTTAAATTGACGTTGGTTAAGCATTGCTGTGGTTTAAGACTCACACCTGTGAATCCTTAACTATGAAGGAGACACATCCTTAGTTAAAAGCAACTGTTAATCCCTTTATCCAGGACTGTCTTAATTAGGAGGAGGTTGGCAATGGAAGTCTATAAATCTAATCGTCTGTGACAAATACTAAAATGTGTTTACTCCACGGATGTCTCTGGTAACAGCCAAGGCAATTTTCCAGATAAAGTTAGACTTCAGTACTTTTCCCTAAAATATTCATTAAAGTTATAGGAAAGCAGATTTCTAGCTTGAATTAACAAAGTGCCTGTCTTAATCCTGTACCTCATTATGCACGTAGAGTGATCCTTTGTTTACTGTGAGATTTTTTTTTTTTTTTAAGTAAGATTTGAAATTTAAGTTAGTTTGACTTAAATGGTTGAGTTACTTCAATGTGCTATCTTTCCCCCGCCCTTTGGAATTCAGATCACAAATTAAATTTTAGGAAAAACCTTTCTACCTTAGAATAGTGTGCACGTTGAGCTAAACCTTTTTAATAAAAAATCAAGAGTTAAGAAAAATTAATAAACATTTATCCAGGCTTATATTAGGAATTGGAATAAACTGAGATAAGGTTTTGTGACTGTTATTGGGGCAGAAAAAGATGTGTTTCAACACTTTATTTTAATATTTGATTTTCTTAGAACACTAGAACACTCATCAGTTGTGACTGTCTGTGGTCTGAAGTCTCTGGGGCAATCATCTCTTGTAGCAATTGAAAGCTCAGGGAACTGCTGGGGAATGCAGTTTCCCACAGGAGCCCAGGCAGATTTCATAGTCATTAACCCTGTGGAGTAAAGGAGGAGCCATGCACCCAGCATCCACTGCTAACAATAAGCAGACAATGGCTACATTATCAAAGGTGAGTCTTTCAGTTAATTGGTATCCTTATAATACCACACAATCCAGATTGATACATTGAACTCTGTGGAAACTTTGGACTATAATTGTGGATGAAGCTATCATACAACCTCACTGTCACCTGGGCACAGTTTCATAAGAACATCAGAATGTCTGTGTTGCTCCCGTGGAACACTCAAGACCTGCTCCAAGACTTCTGTTTGCTGCTCTTCCCAGCACAGACTTTTAAAAGAAAAGACAAAGCAAGCAGTGCATTTGGTCCTCTACCCTGAGACCCATCTTGGTCTTTACAGAATCAATAAAGGAGTGTGAAATGCAAACAGGCTGGTCTTGAATGGCAATTAAATAAGAAAGGGGACCCAAGACAAAGATAGGAAAGCAGGAAAACACCTGGTAAGACACAGACAGACAGACAGACAGAGAGACAGACAGACAGACTCACATCTAATAAACATTTACTGAGCATCACCTGTTTTCTCATCATACTGGAAGTTGAGGAGGAAACACGTGGAAATCTTAAACACAATATCCATGTCCAAGGAATTTACTGGGCCCTTAGGAAAATCAGTAAATCAATTTCTAAAAATTGGCAGCCTTGTTACATTAGGTTTCCGGCCCGGCTAGCTCCACAGTTTGGACCTGCCTGCTATTTATCTGGACCAGCAGTTTCAAAGTTCCAGTGAAACACACAGTCACTTACATTAACTTCATGCTGTTTGGCCAGTGGCTCAGGCACATTGCTAGCTAGCTCCTTCATCTTAACTCAACCCATTTCCATTAATCTGTCTGCCATGTGGCCCTTGGCTCACCTGTGCTCCTTAGGTGTTGCTTCTTTGGGCATCTGGCTCAATCTGTGTCTGACTCTGTAGTCCTCCTACCTATGCTTCTGTCTCTGGCTACAGTGTCTGCCAATGGTCAAAACAGCTCCTTTATTTAAAGATTAATATTCACAGCATACAGAAAGACATCCCCACATCACAGCCTACAACAACTAATGTTTAAAATTTGTAAAGTCCTGAGTGTATATGTCAGACAAGAGTTCATTAACAAGAACTCACGAGACTCAGGAGGATTGGGCCTGGGTAAGACAAGACACTATTTGAAATAACACAAAGTAGGCATTGTTGAAGTTTGCGTCTCTGTTGCTGTGATAAAACACTGACCAGAAGCAACTGGGGGAAATAAAGATTTTATTTCAGCTTACAGTCACAGTCCATCATCAAAGGAAACCAGGGAAGGAACTCAGAAATCTAAACCTGCAGGTAGAACTGAAATAGATCATGAAGGAAATCTGCTTACTGCCTCACTTCCCAAGACTTGCTCAGACTACCTTCCTATACAGCCTAAAACCACCTGGTCAGTGATGGTACTACCCAAGGAGGGCTGCCTGAGTCAGTAAAATAGTCTAAAGCATAAAAACGCATTAAGAATGGCTGGACACCAAACTGTTGTAGTGGGTTTTCTCGGGTCCTGGACGCCAGAGGTCCCGGACCCACAGACCTGCCAGGGACCGCTTATCCGCCCGCCACCGCCCGGGTCCCCAGAAACAACTCAGACGCTTCTATTAACTTCATGCTGTTTGGCCTATGGCTCAGGCACATTGCTAGCTAGCTCTTATATCTTAAATCAACCCATTTCTATTAATCCGCGGGCCACGTGGCCCGTGTGGCTCACCCGTGCCTCCTTACATGCTGTTCCTTCGGCGGCTTCAGCTCAGTCTGCCTGACTCCACCCTGCTTCTCCCACCTAAGCTCTGATTTCTCCTCCTACCTATTCTACGGTACCCGCCATGGCCCAAAACAGCTTCTTTATTTAAAGATACAGCACACACAAATGCATTCCCACATCACCAAACAAGTGCTTATATGTTTCGGTTTTGTTTTCCATGTTCAAAAGAGCTTCTTTACATTCCAGCTGTTTAGAAGATCCATCAGAAGCTTCGGCATCTATGGTAAATACATTACGTCTCAAGCTGGTAGCAGAAACTTTGTGCCAATGTGGTGTTGGTTTTACAGGCAATCAAAGCCTAGATCCTGATCAAGGCTCCACAGGGTCTGAGGAAGCCAAGCACTATGTGAAATGGCCAAGGATATGACAATCTCTTAGCCAACTGGACTGAAAATTTTCCAAGGCCCAATATGGTTCTTAAGGCTGCAGGATTTTGGAAAGATGCTGATCTTTAGTCTATATTTGAAGCCCAATGAAGCAGGTCCTAATATCAGTTAAGGAATGCAGCAGCCAGAGTATAAATAAACTTGTTAGCAAGAATAAAGCTAACATAACTCCTGCACCTAAGATTTAGAGAAACCATGAGAGAGGAGGCAGAAAGATTTTAAGAGCTAGAGGCATAAGAAGTCTTCCTGTGGTGATATATTTTATATTTAATAAAACCAGTCTGGAATATCAGAAAACATATCCACCCACAGCCAAGCCACCCAGGGTCAAAGAGTAGTAGCTCACATGTTTAATCCCAGCATGGGAAAGACCAAGGGAGTGGTGACCTACGCCTTTAATCCCTTATCTCTGGAGACTGAGATCTTTCTGTGTTTCTGTGAGTTCAAGGCCTAACAACCAAACAGTAGTGGTTCACACCTTTAATCCTAACTCTGGAATATGATGTGGAGTTGAACCCAGAAGTGAAACAACTGGGCAAAGAAGGTATCTAAGGCATGTGTAGGAAGACAGAGATTTATTCTGTAGAAGTGATGAGGAGCCCGGCTAAGGAAACTAGAAGACAGCTGGGTAAAAACTGACTGTGGTCTGTTTCCTCTCTCTGATATTCCAGCTTTCTCCCAGTATCTGGCTCTGAGTTTTCATTAAATACCAGCTAGAATTGTGTTTCATTTCATCACATCTGCCATATGATTTTGTCTTTTAGAAATGAAAAGAAAGCTATACCCATGACACCTGAACTGCATAGTTACCTAAACAAAACCTGAATAATCAGAGTACTTGCCTGACAGCTAAAGGTTGCTGAGGAAGAGAGACTTGTCTTTTCCTGTGAAGGACCCTGGAAGAGACTGGTTATACAGTGCAAAGTGGTCAGCCCTGAAATCACATATACGCAAATCATACTAACCCGACTCAGGTTGTATTTGTTTATTCGTGTGTGTGTGTGTGTGTGTGTGTGTGTGTGTGTGTGTGTGTGTGTGTAAAATGACAGTAATCAAAGAAAAAGAAGTTATCTATTTGATGAGAGGGGAGAAGTTGAAGTAAGAAAAGAGAACGGATAAGTTATGTAATTATATCGTAATTAAAAGAAAAATTTGAAAGCCCTTTATGATGGAGTTTAATAAAAGAACAAGGAGGAGGCAGCAGAACCCCATGCTTCCTTCTTCCCCATTCTTCATTTCTGGGCTGCTAGCCACATTTATGGTGGGTCTTACCACTGCAAATGATCTGATTAAGAAAATCTGTCATAGAAACGCCAGTCCCTTGCATCCCAGTTACTTCTAGACTCAGTTAAGTTGCCATCACACATGGCACTGTAAATTTTCCCTTAAGTCTTCTGAAGAGGGAGGTTTAGCCAGTTAGTGGAGTATGGGATCTCTGGGGAACAGGAAAATAACTTGCCACCTGCACAGTCTATGATCCAGTGGGACTGTAATTGAATTGACATTTCCTTGCAAATCTGTAGTATAAATACAAGTGGTGACTTTGTATTTCTTTGGTACTGGAAACACTTTTTATTTTAATGAAACAGCAATAGAAGCCATGCAAGAAAGTAGCATCTGACAGTTATATTCTCCATTTCACTTACTACCACTCACTTTTACATTTCCCCCACTGGGTTTTCTGAGAGTATAGCTTCTCTGAAGCAAGCAGCTCAGATGCCTTGCCTGCTCTGTATTCCAAATGGAAGCACAGGCATCTAGATGATAGATGAAAAGGGCAGATGCTTTCCTTTCTGAGAAAGTCTTTCCTTCCTGTGATTTTGCTAGTAGAGACTGTCCTCAAGCAAAGTTGGTCTTGGACTCTTGTGTAGTTTGAGCTCTTTCTGGTTGGAATGACATCACTGTATTTTCTTGCTTCTTTGACTCCGGGTAGAACATGTCCTGCTGTTGCTAGTCTTAGAGGGTTCCATCATGCAACTTATCTCCTAGGTACCACCATCCCTTCCTTTTCCTAGACCTGGGTCTTTCCTTGGCCTTTCAACTTAAAACTTCTAAATATTAGAAATTTAATATTAATTTTATTATTTTCTTTATATTTTCTTGGATATGCTTATACATTATATCAAAAACCTCTCCCCAGTACAAAACAAAACAAAGCGAGATTTCTTTCCATGGTTGCTTACTGACTTTTAGTTTTACAGTTTATGTTTATCTCTTTTGAGTTAGGTTTCTGTAAGGTGTGATGTGTATATAAAAGTTAATTTAATGCGCTATATACATGCACTTATTCTAGCATCATTTGTTTTAATAAAACATATTATTATAAAACAATTCTTGTTTTTTTGTTGGTGAAAAAGTCTTGGAATCATTCCAACTAGTATTTCCAATCCTTGACACCAATTTTGTCATGTATTTTACTCTCCATATGCTACTTAAAAAGCAACATATTGTTACTGTTTATTTTCAGTTAAATCCAATTGACTGGTATAGTTTGTTACCTGCTAGGAACCCAATAGTACTGTGTCCCAAGTCCAACTTTTCCATTAGACACCCTGTGGTCATAAGGGACTGATTTAATGTCATTGAAACAAACTTTCCTAGTCCAGATAGCCACACTTCCAGGGATGGTCTCAACTTACTCTAGGGGACAGAATCTACTCTTTGCCCCAGAGTGCCATTAGGCTGGCTGCCCTGGTATAATGTGTCTGTGGTTGTGAGTCCCTGAATACAACAAGCTTTAAACAATTGCATCTTCTTCCATTGAACATGATAAGTAATAATAGTTGTTTAAATATAACACTCAAGGCAGTTTTCACATCACTCAGAAATCTGCAGTCATCAACCTCGTATAAAAAATGATCAGAAATTTCTAATGTTTTAAAAGTCTTGATTAGTCTTAAAATGCTTATTTATGGTAGATGTGACTTTTTAAAAATTATGTTTTATTAACATTGAATTTCATGAAGAAAACAATTTGTGAAAGCATCTTCTTTTCTTGTTGGGGGTTTCTATATTTCATAATGTTTCATGAATGAAAAATATAGTAGTTGGCAACACATCAACCCATAAAAAAAAGTGATTAAGAAGTAGCCTTCTAAATGCAATACAGGACAAACGTGCCTGTGCTTCCTTGTGTATGTCTTCAGTTATTTTAAGCACTACTCACAAATGATTCCATTTTGAAAAACTATTATTTTAAGGTAATTTAAGAATGTCTCAAATATTGGAAGTAAATACAAAGTGTGCAACTGAGTGCCAGGGATGTGGGTCAGTAGTAGAGTGTACAAGGCTCAAGGGCGCTTTCCAGCAAAGGATGGAACCAGGGATGTGGGTCAGTAGTAGAGTGTACAAGGCTCAAGGGCGCTTTCCAGCAAAGGATGGAACCAGGGATGTGGGTCAGTAGTAGAGTGTACAAGGCTCAAGGGCGCTTTCCAGCAAAGGATGGAAGGAAACAAGGAGGGATGAGAAAGAGGGACAAAGGAACGATTGTTGTTCTGGAGAAAAGTAAGAATTCTGCTTGTTTTCAATTTTGAGACAAGAGTTTATGTACTTTTCTTTTTTAAACATCAAAAATGAAGCAAGTCCAAGTGGAGAGCTGTTGGTTACCACGTATGTGTGCATGTGTGTGCCACTACTTACCCTGAAGCTTAACATGCCATGCTGGTCCTGATTGTACCTCACAGGTGTCAGAGCTGACTAGAACTGTTGGTTGCTTCTTCCCTTTGGAAGCTTGCATGGTGCTTCTTGGTACAATTTTATTTTATTTTATTTTTAAAATAGATAAAAGAAATAACCAAGCAAAAACCAAAAAAAAAAAAAATGTAGCAAGGCATTTTTCATAGATCTTCTGGGAAGAAACTTGAGCTAACTATGTGCTGAAGAAGAAGCAGTGCTGTTATGCTCTATGTGATCCTTCTATAGTAGTTTGCCCTCTACTTCCTCATCCTCCTTTAAGATCAAACTTGCTCTCCATTGAGACAATTTTGTGAGGGAGTCTCGTCAATGCAAAAGAAGTATCATACCCTTCAGTGACATAAGTGAGTGCCACCTTTTTTAATTACATTGGAGCAACTTCATGGTATGTTTACTGCATTTCAGAATGCCATTAGGCCCTGCGTGATATGCAAGGAAGCATGAGGAAACAGCTTTGCAGGGGAGTTAAGATTGATAGACCAGGCCCTGTATGGTGATTAGGGGAATAAACTACAACTTGTAACCTGTGCATTACAGATAACAACTGCAACGTAATTTTCAGCATGAATGAATCCGAATGGTTTGGTGACAGAAAATTTCATTGTGAATGCAAGATTACAATGGGGGTCTAAAAGGATGAGAGAAAATGGAAGTGATTAGAAGAAAATAAGCAGATAAAAAAATGAAGATCTGATTTTTATAGGCTATTCTTTGGTTTATCAGAAAAATAACAATAACAAAACCCACCACAACTAGGGGCGATACAAATAACCCCCACCATCATATATTAACACAGCAAATTGTTACTTTTTATACACAAGCCTCATGGAAGAACTTTGTAAAGTACTTGGAGCTGAGGAGATGGTTCATTGCATAAAATGCTTGCCTTGCAGATGTGAGGACTAGAGATCGGAGCCCACTGCACATGGGTAAAATTCAGGCAGGTCTGATGAAGCAACCGTAATGCCAGTACTGGGGAGGTGACATTCCCAAGTGTAAGCTGGCTACCTTGAGGAGCCTACCACAGTGAACCTGCTCCCCTCAGAGACGCTGCCTCACTAAATAAAGAGGGAAACAATTAAAGAAGGTATTCTATGTCTACTGGGGACGTCTACATGAATTACACACAGGTGTGTTTACACACATGCATGCATGTATACAGCCATATCTATGTCACACAAATACACTTGTAAAAATATTTAAAATTCCAAGTACTGTAAAAATCATTTTGATGTTAAAATACCCATGGTTTAAACAGAAAGATGAAATAATCCTTCAGAGCTTAAATTCTAAAATTTTGGAGTTATTTTTGGGGAGAGTGTGGTTAGGATATATCAATTATCACATAGAAAGTTACTAAAATAAGATTATGAAAAAGAGTAGAATAAGTTCTTATTGGTCTCTTTGGATGTTATGATTCTATTATTTTAACTAACTTTCACAACATTATGAGAAATAGGCAATAAAATAACATCCTTCCTAAACAAACTGTAATGAATAGATCTAATAGTCTTTTGATCACTACAGTAAATTATTACTCATATATGGAAAATATATTTAATAATTTTAGTAAATTTATTTTTTGATTTTCTTTTCTAGAAAATTATATAATTAAAGTCATTTTTCCATTTTTATCGTTCCTCTAAGCCTTCCCATATACCACTCCTCACAATTCTCCTTCAAATTAATGGCTTCTTTTTTGCTTATTATTATACCATGATGATATATGTGAATATATATACAAAGATAGTTGTATATAGAACCTGCTCAGTTAATCTACTGTTACTAATGTGTATGGGAAGCCCACACAAAGAACTACATGCAGTAAGGGATGCCAAGAGTGGGAGACACAATCTTCCTTAGGAAAGAGCTCACCGATTAGTTATCTAACACCGAAACGGTCATCCCTGGAACATGCATTGCAGCAACATTATGCAGATGAGCCGGTTATATTTAGAAGTATAGTCATGTATACATATATTCATGTAATAACAATCTAAAAGGGAGGCATGAAAGAAACAAGCAGGGAAATATAAAAGAATTGAGAGAAGAAAAAGAAGAAACTATGTAATTATAAACTCAAAAATAAGAGGAAGAAACAAATAAATTTGTTAAAATGAGTTTTAAAAAGAGTAAATGTTTTAATTTCAATTAATGAAAATGAAGTACTTAGAGTTTAATGGCTTAGACTTAGTCAAGGATAACCCCTCGTAGGGTGGTTTTAAACAAATTGACATATACTATTATTAGATGTCGACATTTTTATAGCAGTTGGAAAGGAGAGTTGAGACTGATGCAAACATCATGTAATGATGCATCTGTGTTTTATAATATATACATAAAGTTACTATCATAACTGAATTGGAAAGGTTAAGAGAGAATTGGACAAAATGATTGAAATATTGCATGTGGAGTATAAATAAACGGGAAGTCAAGTGGGTGTTTTATTTATCACACAAATCTAAAATCTCCACGAATGAAAATGTAAACATCCTGCTTCATTATATTTCTAACTATTGTTTATAAAGCATAGGAATGCACGCAGTTGTACATTTTTATTTTATCACTCTCAACAAGTGACATGACTCCAGACAAGCATTGAAAAAGGTTCAGTGAATGACTTGTAAATAGATGAAGAAATTGCTCAGCTTCTGTGATCAGAAAATATAAATTAAAGCCACAGTGTGTTGTCTGTGCATGATTACTAGGAACATTACAGTTTAAATGACTATTCTTGAAGATATTGAACAAGAGAGTTTTTTTTTTCCATAACTAAGAAAATGTAGTTTGGGGAATAGGTCAACATTGTTTAATAGTGAATATCTGCATTCCAAAAAACCAACAACTTCAATTAACATTGAAAGATGATGTCTCTGACTACAGGTTAGCACTGTAGCTTATGGCATTGAATTAGATTATTGATATACAAAGTTTTCTGATTAGTTTAATACAATATAGAATTACAAAATATAATTTTAAGATTTTGGGTCTAAGTAATAGATGGATGATGTCTGGTTGATGATGAGGAGCACAGATTAACCAGGGGACACTTTATGAATTTGTGGTGCTGATTTGGCATTAAGGCAGAGATCCTCAGTGAGCCATTCTTATGCAAAGGACTGAGCTGTGATTAGAAATCTAGAGTTGTTGCATAGATGATTTTTATAGTCATAACAGTAGCGTGGGCTATTAAAGAAGCAGATGTAATTAGAAACAATGGAAGAGAAACCAATGCCTGATTATAATTACAGAAAACATTAAAAAGTGACTACACTATGAAAATGAAGAAACAATTCGGTAAGAATACATCCCAGGCACTTTCCAACTACCTTGGAACTCTTTCCTAGTACCTATGATCCTTTCCCACAACCCTCCTTATGCTGGTTTCCCCTCTAACATTCTCTATCCTAATAAATTTCTCTCTCAATCTCCCTAACTAATATGTCTCCAACCTGCTTTCCAAGAAACACACCAAGTTTTCTGACCTTATTATTCTCTCAAGTTCTTGACCGTTTCTGCTTCATAACAGATATCAGTAATGGTGCTTACATGAGTTTCCATCATGGAAAAAAACACCTATGCAATTTGTGAGCTTTCATACATAAATAGATAGTTATACAATGAAAAATAAGTGAACAAATATAAAAGACAAATAATATTTTGTAAAACAGACATAAGATCCATTGCTTTCTTGAGATTAACATGCTTAATCCTTATGTTGTTATTTTGTCTGAATGAAATCATGTAAAATGTAACTAAAAATTAATAAATGGAATAACACTGTTTTTCATGTGTATGTATGTGATGATGTATATGTATGTGTATGCATGCGTACAAATGTGTATGAGTGCCCTTGTGGGTTAATGTAGCTATGTGTATAAGAATACATGTATGTGGTGCTTGATGCTAATGGAAGTTTCCACTCATTGCTCTTGGATTATTCACAAATGTGGGCTCTCTCTGTTGAAACCAGACCTCTGTGATATTGCGGATATGCTAGACTGCTTACCCAGGGGATTCTCTGACTCTTGGTTCCCAGCTCCAGAATCACATATGGGAGGCTAGGCTCCCTGGCATGTAAAAGGGTTCTAGAGATTCAGTGTCTCTGGTCTTTATACTTGCTGCCTAATATAGCTAGGCTTTAAGTATGGATCCATCTCCCCACTTTCTTAATGTGCAATTATATTAGCAAAGGGTCTGCAGTATAAACATATGATGCAAAAAGCAGTGAACCTTCTGTTCCTTGCTTTGATTTTTTATTTTTCAATTTTTATCTCATTATTCTATTCTTCTATTATAATAACACAATACAGATTCATTTGTCTGGAAAGGGAAACACAGGATAAGAAGCTACATGGAGGAAATAAGTAATCTGTGTTTACTAAACTAAGCCTACATCCTGAGTAGAATTGGATGAACAAAGAATTTTTATTGTTTTACACAAAGGCACCAATCTGGGATAGGCAGGATTTGGGATAAATAGATTCTCTAGCAGTTAAGGTCTCAATGGAAAGGGGATGATATATTCAGAATTTAATTGATTCATTGACCACTATCAGTAGAAAAATATGCAGAAAACCTATAAAGGATGGGGAAACATCCATGGGACAAGAAACAACTGGAACTCATTATTCTTAATATAAAGGAACAAAGTGAAGGTCATGGACTGCAAGGCTGCTCTATAAGGGTTGCATTAGAAACAGAATAGTGCATCACCAGGATAGGATAAGTGCCTGGCCATTGTCTGCTCACACTTCCATCTCTGGAAGCCACGTTCATTGCTCAGTCTTGTTAGCTACAGAGGGAAGGGAGCTGGAATAAGGCCGTGTGGGATTCTCATCTCAGCATCTCTGTGCTAGGCCTGTGTAATTGATGTGAAACTTACAAGTGACATGTTCATCAATCTATCATGTTAATAATAATTGCCACGAGCAGAGATTATTAAACATTATTTATACTGCCAAGTTATGATACAATCAATATTTCATATAACGGATGATAAACAAAACAATGTATAATGAAGGGATAAAATGGGATGACAGGAAAATATAAGACAGAAGTAAAGTAAATATTTAACCAAACTTCTAATTTAATACATATTTTCAAGTAAGTAATAAATATCAATTACTAAAATGTGGCATTGGAGACATGGGACAAAATATGCAGAGATATATGCATGTTAGATGAACAGTTTAGTAACACATTGATACTTTGCATTAATGGAAATAGCTCAGCATGGGGCAATGACTCTTAAACCGGTTTTGGTCACCTTTCAGAAAATGGTAATATCAGACATAGGCATGGTACAGAACTTAACTCACAGTGTGCTTCTTACATCAAGGGGCAGCATGTATTGATGTTGGCATGGTAATAAAGTCAAATAAAAAGAAGTTGGGTTGAAATTGCATTTGCCATGTAGCAGTCAAGAACTATGTAACAAAATTAGAGTTCAGAGGTTCTTAATAAACACACAAAAAATCTTTCTGCATGCTGCTACTAAATAAGACACAAGGCTCATGTCATTTCCCCTGTGGAAAACATCTCACACTTTCCAATTCACATACCGATGATACCTACTCGTGGAATTTGAGTTATCAGAGAGGATTATAAAGAGAAGACACTCTGAAGTGTGAGCTTTCATCTGTTAATCACAACAGTTTGACTTAATCTTCAGCTCAAGACATTGTTACTCTCCCAACACTTATACTCCATATAAAGACAAAAAATAAAGGCATGTACATGCTGCTTTCATATTGTGGTCCAATGTCACTTGACTAAAAAATTTCATGATCTATTAAATGAGAATTTGGAGAATTCTTTGGCATCTGATTTACAAAAATCCAAGTCATTTTTTCCTAAGAAGAACTTGAACAGGTGAATTTTTACTGAGCTGAGAGCTTAGAATTTTCTGTTCTCTGTTATGACATTTAGTATTTCCAGAAACAGCCATGTGGGACAGGTAAGGAATACACATTGTTACTTGGGGTGAATTAATGTTCACCCATGAAGTAATAATACCATTTAAATATAATGATATATTGTAAAATTGGTAAACATAAAGCTGTCTTGGATTTTGGCCCTTGCTATTGTCTTCTGGAATGAAGTGTGTATTGGTAGGTGATACAGAATTTTATAGGAAATGCACATATCTTAAAAATATGTGTAGCTTTGTGTTTGCACTAACTATGCAGGTGGCAGCACTTTCTGTTTTCTCTAATACTCGAGACATGACTTGTTTAGTATAAGCAAATAGTTTTGATGTTATAATTTTTTTATGTCTTTAAAGGAAAGAATAGATCTATTTTATAATTTTCAGTGTAAAGAATTTGAGGAACAAACAGTGATTACCTTTTGAACTAAATGTTAAAAATAATTTAATTTGTTATTAATGATTTTGTCTAATACAAACCCAAATACTACTGTTTGGTAGTTAGGCTTTGAACTTAGAGAAACTCTGGAGTTATGGAATTAAAGGCATAGGTCACCACTCTGTCTTTCTTGTGCTAGATTAAAGGCATGAGTCGCCCCCCCCCACTCTGACCCTCTTGGCTTGACTGTGGGTAAATCTGTTCTCTGATAGTCTAGACTACTTTTATGAAATATTAACTATATTGCCACTTTCTGATATCTGTAATTACTGACTATGCCTTTTTCATCTGATCTAAGATAATAAATTTGGTTTGAGATCTTAGGACTGTAAAAATGCTTAGTCCTGGATTCCTGAATCCTCTTAGTTATCAGAACAACCACATTTTACTGATCTCTAGAAACATCTTTTTCCTTTCACTGATGCAGCGCAATATTTACAATGACTTTAGGGCATCATTTTTTTTTTTTCCTCAGAAATAATTGTTTCACATGTCTACCCCATCTTATCCTAGAAGTTCTCTGTTGATAGGATTCAAGCCTACTTTATTAATGTCTGCCACAACTATTGGAGCCAGAATTCTCTGGACACCCTGTGCATACAGAAATTCTTTGTTCAGTAGATCACTGTTGTTGGATTTTCTTTTACTCTAGCCCCATGTTGGGCGCCAAAATGTTATTGCTTGTTTTTGCTCTTTTGGGGGGCCCACCACCCATCTCAAAAATAAACACTTGGAGGAGACTTATTTTTACTTATGAATGCCTGACCTTAGCTTATCTTTTTCTAGCCAGATTTTCTTAATTTTAAATTATCCCATTTCCCTTTTATCTCTGGGCCTTTTCATTTTCTTCTGTAATCTTTCATTTTTACTCCATGACAGGCTGTGTGGCTGTGTGGCTGTGTGACTGAGTGGCTGTGTGGCTGAGTAGCTGTATGGCTAGTTGGCTGATTGGCTGTGTGGCTGTGTGGCTGATTGGCTGTGTGGCTGTGTGGCTGTGTGGCTGTGTGGCTATGTGGCTGTGTGGCTGTGTGACTGTGTGGCTGTGTGGCTGTGTAGCTGTATGACTTGTCTGTGTGCCTGGGTAGCTGTATGGCTGGTTGGCTGGTTGGCTGTGTGTCTGTGTGTTTGCATGTCTGTGTGGCTGAGTGGCTATGTGGCTGGTTAGCTGTATGGCTGGTTGGCTGATTGGCTATGTGGCTGAGTGGCTGTGTGGCTGTGTGACTGGATAGCTGCTGTATGACTGGTTGGCTGTGTTGCTGTGTGGCTGAGTGGCAGGTGTTTTATTCAGACACAGTAACACAGCTTCACAGAATTAAACAAATACAATATAAACAAAAGTAATACACCTTAAAATAATATTCTACAACAGATTATGACTAATTAGAGAATCCTTCTTCTGCATGACTTACAACAAGGACCATTTGGTTAGAACATTTATATATCTATTTTTTTTCAAAATTTTCCAATAATTGAGAGCTGTATTACTCATACTATGGCTCTAATACAGGGAACATTAATATCACCTAGAGGTTTATTGTAAGTGATAATCTTATAATGCAGAATGACATGGTATAGACAGATATATGGTCAATCAGTGAAAAAAATCAAGAAATAAAAAAGAAATAATCATGTAACACATGTCCTATTTTTGAGTTTCTTTATTGTATTTTTTAGAACAAAAATATCTAAGTAAAGATAAGTAGACATGTGCGTATAATGATTGTAATTTAATTTACACATGCAAGAATGTATGGAGACATAGTGCCAGATCTTTACACATCCTGTCATTCGCACTATATATCCAATAAGCCAGGCTGCCATAGTTTTATGGGCATAGCAAGAATACAGCCTTCTTCAGTGTGGAGCGAAAAGACTTAGTCATTGACTGCAATGAGAGCATGGTGAGTGTGACCATTTTTAGATACTGATTCTCTGAGTTACAATATTTTTAGCTTGATGCCCAGTGCCACAAGAGCTACATTATGACAGAAGAACAACCCAGGTTTATCCCAATGTTGGATAATGGCTTTTGTTCAAAAGGACAAATAATTTCTGAGCAATCAACAAATTCCCTTCTGCCCCAGATGGAGGTGCTATTTCTATTTTCCATTGGTAGTCACTCTACAAATATGATAAGCAAATAGTCCACAGAACAGACTGTGACTACTTCTTTCTATAAAGTACGCAAAAAACCAAAGACTCTTGAAAATGTGTTCCTGTTTGTGTGTGTGTGTTTGTGTTTCTATCACATGCCAGATACTCCATATTTTTTAATCAATAAAGGGAAGACATATGATCACTTGTAAATATTATTTTTAGAAATACTCAATACCAAGCAGTATATTTTAATGTTAAATATATATGTGTGTACATATATAGCTATTACAGCTTTTCTTCTAAATTTAATCAATAAAGTGGCTTTCATTTATATTAAGAATTAGTTTATCTATACTATAATAAGTCTATAATTAAATATAAAATTTTTAATGAAGCCACAATGCATCGAACATAAAATATGTGAGTGAATGTAATATAACTCACATCATCCTTTTATAAGATGAATGAGAAAAAGTTAAATTATAGTTTAGACAACTAACTGTATAGAGCACTGTGAAGAAAAGGTCAGTTACCTGATGAGAATACATAAAGAAGACCTGACTACATTTTCTCTTTTCTTTTCAAATTTTTCTTCTTTGTATCTTCTTCTTTCTTTCTTCTTTTCTCTCTTTCTTTCTTTCTTTCTTTCTTTCTTTCTTTCTTTCTTTCTTTCTTTCTTTCTTTCTTTCTTTCTTTCTTTCTTTCTTCCTTCCTTCCTTCCTTCCTTTCCTTCTTTCTTTCTTTCTTTCTTTCTTTCTTTCTTTCTTTCTTTCTTTCTTTCTTTCTTTCTTTCTTTCTTTCTTTCTTTCTTTCTTTCTTTCTTCTTTTTCTTCTTCTTCTTCTTTATGGTATTTCAAGGTACAGTTTCTCTGTGTAACATTCCTGCCTGTCCTGGAACTTGCATTGTAGACCAGCCTCGCCTGAATTCACAGAAATCCTCCTGTCCCTGCCTTCTGAGTGCTGAGACTAAAGGTGTGCACCACCACTGCCCAGCTGAAGATGTGACTCTTAAATGTAAAGAAATATCTTGATGAAGAATAGGAAATGCTAATTAAAGATAGGTTAATAATTTAATAAATAAATTAATTTATAATGTATAAATATGTTATTTATACATAAAATAATGAATGTTATTATGTGAAGCATGGAATAAGACAGCCACCACAACTATAGTTATATCAAATAAATGGATGTGGTTTTAAAGATATACGAAAATTTTAAATTTTTATTAAGTATAAGTAAATATATTTAAAATAAAGGAAATTTTTGTAAGAGTAGACACAAATACATTTCTCTCTGGATTTGATCATTCTGTTCTTAAAACTAGTGACATCCCTCTAAGTTAATACTTATCTTAGAGAGTGCTCTCAACTCTACCAGGCAGCAAGAACACAGAGAAGTCAATCTTATAATACCACAGCATCAAGAAATCCTTCAGTATCAAGAATTGACTTAACTTTTCAGATTCTTTCATATCTGCCCCCCACATGTGTCCTGACACTGAACCGTAATCTCTTTTAATATTTTTACTATTTTTTCCTAATGCATGTGTTTAAGACTATAATATTATTATATATTAGTATGTACACATCACTATTCATTTTATTACTGATTCCTCCTAACAGATTTTTCAGGCTGTTTCTCAATGAATGAAGGCCGTATTTCAAGGTTTAGCCTATATTCCAACCAAAGTAATGTCTTATCTGGCCAACTAAAAGTAAAGAAATTTCCAATTTGACAAAATACATTTTTCCGGTTGTGGGAATGATTTAGGGCTTAAAATACTTATATTTTTAATTATTTTTTCATTTTTTCTTCATTTTCCAATTTAGGTTTTAGTTCCTTTGACACACATTATTTTATAGTTCTAAGTAACTAAATAATTCTCCTAAAGAGCAACTAGACAATCCAAAATTCTCTCAAAAGCTCATTGTGGTTAATATACTGTGCTTCTGCACATTAAAATAATCCAAATCTAAAGAAAATTGGTACACTTATACAATGGAGGACTATGTAACTGTAAAAAGTAATGACATCATAAAATTTGCACTCAAATAGATTCAACTAAAAAAAAAAATCATTAGGAGTGAGGCAATACAGACCCAGAACCACAAACATGGTATTTATTCACTTATGAGTGAATATTAGGTGTAAAGGATAGCGAGCCTGCAATCTAGAGCCCCAGAGAGGTTAGATAGTAAAGCAGGCCAAAGAGGAATGCATGGATTTTCCTAGGAAGGAGAATAGAAGTGATCTCTTGGGTAAACTGGGAGTGGGGATATGGGGGTATGAGGGATCTGGTTGGGTGTGTTGGAGGCAGGACAGAGGTGGTGAATAATTAAAGAGATGTTTTTATGGGGGTCATTTTGGAGCTAGGGAGAGACCTGGTGTCAGGGAAACTTCCAGGAATCCACAAAGATGGCCTCAGCTTAGACTCTTAGCAATAGTGGAGAGGGTGCCTGAACTGGCCTTTTCCTGTAATCACATTGGTGACTAGCCTAATTGTCATCTTAGAGCCTTCATCCAGTAACTAGTGGAAGCAGATTCAGAGATCCATAGCCGGACCATGGGCCAAGCTCCAGGAGTCCTGTTGAAAAGATGGAAGAGGGATTGTATTTTCCAGGGGGTCAAGGTCATGATGAAGGAACCCACAAAGACAGCTGATCTGAGCTCATGGAGTTCAAGGACTCTGGACCAACACTAGGGAACCTCTACAGGACCAACCTAGGCCCTCTTTATGTGTGTGACAGTTGTGTAGGTTGGTCTGTTTGTGGGGCTCTTAGCAGTGGAATCAGGACCTATTCCTGGTGCATGAGCTGGCTTTTTGGAATGTATTCAGGGTTGTATTGCCAAGTCTGGATTCAGGAGGAGAGGCTTTGTCCTAGAATTGATGGGCTATGCTTTGTTGGACACATGTAAGGCCTGCTTCTTTCTGAATGGAGACAGAGGAGGAGTGGATGGGGAAGGGGTAGATGAAAAGCTGGGGATGGGGGAGTGTAGGGGTATTGTGTTGTTTCATGGTAAATAATTGCCCCACCCACTGGTTTAATAAAAAGAGCTGATTGGCCAAAGGCAGGCAGGAAGTGTAGGTGGGGCTACCAGACTAAAAATCTCTGAGAGCAGAGTGCCAGAAGAGCACCAGAGAGAAGCAGCAGGATGCAGAGGACAACCATGCAGTTTTAAAGAAAGGTACCGAGCCTCATGGCTGAACAAGAGTAATGGGATAGCTTAAGGGTAGAGAGTTAGCTAGCTATATGCCTGGGCCTAAGGCTGATCAGCCTAAAACTATTGGAAGCATCTGTGTGTCTCTGTGGGACTGTGGGTCCGTGGGTCTGCAGACCTAAACTTTGAGGTTAGGCCAAAGTCCGGGCCAGAAACCTCATACCACAGGGGAGTGGTGATATTTTGTTTGTACTCTAACAAAGCTTGCCTGAGGATCAGAGGACAGAGACATTAGTTAATCATAGAGTACTTGGAAGGAGGAAGCAGGATGTGGAGTTCAAGGCCACTTTGGGCTACATGAGATTGATCAAGTCTAAAAGAGACTGGTGGTAGAGGCCCATGTCTTTGATCCCAGTACTTGGGAAAGGCACAAACCTTTAATCCCAGCTCTAGGGAGACAGGAAGTGATATGGCTGGGCAGAGAGGTATATAATGCTGGAGGAGACAGGATCCTGCCACCTTTCTGTCTGAGGATTTCAGCTCGGTAGACATAAGAAATCTCTCTGGTGACTGTGGCTTGTTTCTTTGTCTCTCTAATCTTGCAGCATTTGCCCTGATATCTGGCTCAGGGTTTTATTATTAAGACCAATTATTGTCTGTGCTACAGGGGAGGGAACGGGAGGAAAGGAGAGAAGGGAAACTGTAGTTGATATGTAGAATAAATGAAAATTTTAAGTAATAAGATAAGATTAAGTTAAAAAACAATAATCCAAATCAAACTATTCAAACAACTCAAAATCTAAAGACATCATGTTAGTAAAATTACATTGTAAGTAAAATAGTTCTTTGATTTTTCCAATGGATGTCACCTTAAATACGTTGTTTTTATCTTATAATATAAAATTTTAAAGTATATTTATATTTTTCTTTTATTGCTTTAATAGTATTTGTAATTTTTTTAATTGTGTAGGTAGAGGGGAGTATGTGCATGTGGCTGGAGGTGGCTGTAGTCAGAAGTAGACACTGTATCTTTTGGAAGTGGAGTTACAGGTAGATACAGGTTGCCAGACATGAGTGCTGGGAACTCAGCTAAGGTCCTCTAGAAGGGCAGCAAGTGCTCCATCACTAAACCATCTTGCCAACTTCCCTATTTATTTCTCATTTAGAGCTTGAATTCAACATCACATCTCATAAATTTTGACACTGAGCACTGCCAATCATCCTAAACTTAAGTGTACCACAGCAACCGTGCAAAATTAAAATCCAAGAGCCTGATAGGATAGTCACTGAACAGGTGAAGGACCAGTTAAACCAGGCATTTAAGTAGTATTAAATGAACATTTAGAGGGAATTGAAATTCAGAAGCAAAACTGTAATAAGCCTATTTAACCATGTGGTTTCCTGGTTATTGTTTTCTTAACATTTTCTATAAATGTAAATGATCTGAAAGGAAGTCAGATTGCCAATGCGTAGTACACTATTTCACAGCTGTATATTCTGTGCCCTGGACACACTGTCCTTGGGTGTGCTTGCCTTGAACAGTGTTTCCGGGAAAGACACAGTGTGCAGCATTTCAGTACTTTTTCTAGTTCATCCTAACTCCCTTGTCTCTTGATTTAGAAATTCTGTTTGTAGCCCATCAGAGATCCATTTTGTTTCCAACAGCAGTTTACACTGCCCAATCATGAAACCTAGAGCCAAACCTTACTGGGTTTTGTCATTTACTTTTAGAACCGTGCAGATTTTGATGTAGTTAGCACAGCATCTTGCTATCATTATTCAATAGAATTCTTTGTTATGCATTGGAATTCTTTATGAAATGTCTTACTTCTTGGGCACTTTTATTCTAGTTACCTTTCCCATTGAATTATTTCAATAATTTCATCACAGACTTAGTGAGGATTACTTTCCGGAAATCATTCTCAATTGTCCTTTCTTTAAATATATTTAATCTCATTATGTTTTAGTTACCCTTATAAAATTACTTGGGACAGTACCTCCCAAGTACCTCTTGTCTCGTCTGTCCCTACCTGTCTACAAAGAAACAAAAGGACCCAAATATTACCACTATTTATATAATTCTAGCCCAGAGAATAATTATGCTCATTATTAAAAGCCAATATTGTGTAAACAATGGCTCTTAGTTTAAAAACACCTTCGGCTTTAATCTTTCAAACAATCATAGTGTCCAGATGTTATAATGTTTTTGGAAAGTTACATAATTGGTGACTGGAGAGCTTAATTAACAGCAATTTAAATAAGTGTTAAAGACTGTAACAGGGGGAAACCTTACAGCACAGAGCATTGTAGCACTCAGTGCCCGGATTCATTTCCTCATGACAAACTGTGAACACATCACTGCAATGCGTGTTCTCCTTTCCTTCAATTAAACTCGGTGAAAATATTTTTAAAGTTTCTTATAATTTTCATGAACTTAAGAATTACAACATATGATGAGAGGAAATACCATCATGTAATTCTTGTAACATATGTTATGTACAAATACATTCACAAAGATACACATTCGAGCAGCCTAGAGAATTTTATGTTTGTTCAATAGTTGCTTTGCATGTTTTCAAAAAAATTCACATGTAGTAAAATCTTAATTCTATGTGTCAGTGAACAGGCCTTGCTTCCTCTTATACATCTTATCAAAGTTATTACTGTTATCATTCACTCTTTTCTCGGTCCTTAATCAACTCTCTGGAATGTTATCTTCACAATACATCAGACAGCACAGCCACTATTGTTAGACTGATGGAAGCCACTGTGACCTCTCATGTCCTCTACTAGAATGGTTCTCTCACGTTGTTACTCCAAACAGGGTTATCATCAACAATTAGTAAGCAACATCACCAACCCCTAGGGGAGTACTGGATATGCAGTGCTTAGGGCCAGTGCACAGCAAACTAGATTTGCATCTGCGTTTGAACAATATTCATGAGATCTTCAGCACATCAGATCTGAGGGCTATGTTGACTCGTTCTCACTTTTCCCATTACTTGGCTGTTGCAATCTACACAACAACTTTAGTCATTCTTTGGAGAGATGACCTCACTTCTGCTCATCACTGGAGGACAATCTGGCACCACACTTCAGATGCTTTTAAGATGTTCACTCCCTTTAACCTTCCAATTCAACTCCTTAAAATTTCATTTTATACATGAAGTTCATCTCAATGGTATGCATACAATTATGGATATTTATCTATGGCAACTGATCCAATGTCTGTTATCTGAATTTTGATAAATCTACATGATATACCAATGTTTAGCCAGTGATCTGAATAATTTTTACAGAATGTTGGAAAACCTGAGAAATTCACTTGACACACTTTAAAGAATAAAGAATAGTTTGAAATGCAGTGTAAAGACTAAACCACTTATGTGTGTCCCATAAGCTCCTTTTAGACGAACCAAAATGCCAGCTGTGCTTTTACCCACTGAAAAGCTCCTGTATTTTTGTATTTCCTAAATTTGTATTCTTATTTAAAGACATATTTTTAGTTTGAGTGCTTGAATCTTTTGCCTAATTTATGTAAGTTCCTGTAGCATCCAGAATGGTCAGATGAATATGTAGGGTCCCCTGGAACTGAAGTTATAGGCAGTTTGGTGCTGCCATGTGGGGTTCTGGGAACTAAGAAGAGTTTTCTGGATGAGTAGGGTTCACTCTTAATCACTGAGCCATCTCTGAGTCCCCTAATAGTAGCTAATGTTTTACATGTTTAAAACATAGCAAATAGTGAAAGTCCCAAAATTTGCTAAGAAAATTATCAATATTTTCCATTAGCACTTATAAGTCTTTAACACTTACAAAGGGAAGGTACCATTCAGGAAAAAAAAAAAAAGAAAAAAAAAGATTAAAATGAAGAGAGCCAGTATCTGCCTTAGGACAAATTCCATAGTCCAGATGCTCAGTTGTAATGTGACTCTGAAATGTTCCCAGACACTCCATCAGTTCTGCAGAAATCCTAATAACACATAAACATAGAGAGAATTGGTCTAGATTATTGAAAATAGATCTCTTTTCTTTTCTCCTCATATCTTTGTAAATTTGCAAAATAATTTTGTTTGTATTCACATGAGATCAATATTGTTATAATACTACAATGAAATTCAGACTTTGAAACTGTGTGCCTATTCTATTTATTAGTCATATCTATCACCTATGGTGACTATTTATCCCCTGTTGTCTATATATCTAGCTATTTCTACCTGTCGTCCATCTATGCATCATCCATATGACTATCTTATATGTCTTTCTGTCATATATATAAATATGTATATTGAAAAGTTAACAGTATTTGCTATATTTATACTTTAAAATTTAATACAAATATTTCTAGATAAAAATTTTCATTCATATGAATGCAGTTTGTTTCATAATGTTTTTTATTTTAGGGATTGTGTTTCTGTCAAATCAGAAGTAAAATACTGCCTTCCTCCAGGGTGTCTGTCCGAACGACTCCATCCATGATCTCCTTCAGGGTGTCTGTCCTGTATGACTCTACCCATGAGATCAGTATATTTTAACATTAAGGGTTTGCCAAGCATCAGGTTCTTTGTGTGTGGCACAAACCTACGTAGCACATAACACCCACTTGGTCTTTTCTCTGCATCATTATCTGAATAATGGGCAGGAAGGGAGACTAATATCCCAGAAGCCCACTCATCTGTTGTACTAGGAATATCAGGTTTCCTTGCTTTGTTTTGGTTTTTGCCTCTATCCCAGCATCTATAACTGGCAATCTAATCTCTTATTCTACAAGTAAGGTAAACACTCAGATTCATACCGGTTCTTGTCTCTAGGGTCGTAAATCATAGTGGTCATTAAAGGAAGCTAAAATGATTAGAAGAATTAGAACAACAGTATGATAAATATATTAATAGAGCCATGAGAAGAGCCAGCTCATTCTCTAACTTTCTTCAGCATCACTGCTGTATCTATGCACTGCTTGTACCTGTGGAAATTAAATTCTATCTCATTTAAAATGTAATTGGTGTCAAGTCTCATCCCTTCACCTTTCTTTTTCATTTAAAACTCCCACAGGACTGAGAATGTGGATCATTTGTGGGATATCTGCATAGTATGTGCAGTACCAGGTTCAGTCACTAGTATGAGAGACAGATGGTGGATGCAGACAGATGGATACCAGGTTCAATCACTAGTATGAGAGACGGATGGTGGATGGAGACAGATGGAGAACATGCAAGCTTTATAGCTTGGATAGAAAGGTATCATGGCAGCCAGGAGCCAAGAAATAACAGAGTCATACTGTGCAACAAATTTCATATAAGAGATTTATTGGGAGGAAAAAAAAATGAAGAGGGTGGCTGCCTCCTCTCAAGTGAGAAAGAGCAACAAAGTGACCACGATACGGCGCTTACAGAGAGCTTCGTGGGAAAAGGGTGGGAACGTTTCACCCAGAAATGTTCTACCCTGAGGTTGGTAGAGATGGTGGGATTTTATATCCAGAGATTGGACTTTTTAATCTGTAGGATGAGGGCAAGGTCCAGCAGTGATGGCAGTTAGATGTCTGTGAGGAGGAGTCTGGCCACTCTTGTGGCTCAAGGAGCTTAGAAAATGAAAATATTATAGTCCCTCAAAAGACTCTATAATTAAATATTATAACAAAAAAGTTAAGAGTATTTGCTGAACTTGTGAAGTTTCCAGGTTCTATACCTTAGCACTTGTGTGTTGACTCACAATGGTCTTTAACTCCAGTTCTATGGGCTCTGAAATAATATTCTGGCCTCTTTGAGCAACTTCATATACACAGTGTGCACAAACCCACAAATGCACACACAGAAAAATACAGATAACAAACAAGTAAGCTAAAAAATTATATAAAATTAAAAATGTCTATTTACATGGTCCAGAAACATGAGACTTTTTTTTATGTTTCTTTCAAATGTCTGAAAGGCTAGTTCACATGGTTTCAGTTTAAACTAGATGATATTGAGCAATGTTTAATCTGTAGTGCTGTGTCCCAGAGGATTTGAAAGAGAAAACTACAAATCTAATATTTCCCCTTTAGTGCTGCCGTGTCTGAATGCAAGGAAGGCCCTTTCAATTGGTGGCGATGCCTCGCAGGATGCTGACAATGATGGCCAAGGGCAGAGGAGACAGGTAACAAGCGTCAGTGATTGAAACTACGCCAGTATCACTGATCTCACAGATTTCTACTTTGTGTACAGGAAATTGTTTGGTGTTTGACTAGAAATACGTGGATGTCAGGTTTGTTGTTAGTCCAAGGCTATTTTAATTTATGGAAACAAAAGATTTGGGGGCTACCTTAGCCCATATGAAGCATTGAAAGTAGTCCTTCACTGGAATTTCTAAGTGTTACCACCGTTAAGCAGAAATAGCTTCATTTCAGGCCACAAAGAAACAGTTCAAGCCCTTCATGGGCCTTTTTTCTTTTGTATATCCCCTTCTTGGTTCCTATTCTTCTTTCTGTTTTGGTTTGCACTCTGAAAGATGAAAATTATAATTAAGTGGGCTTAATTCACCATCCTTTTATAACGCTGGGCTCATTTCCTCAATGTTTTAAGCAGCCTCCATTTAGGCTTTGTTTGAAAAGAACACTTATGCCTCATTAGGTCCTAAGGAGGTTATCTTGACTTGAAAGAGCTTTAGTTACTAGAACACTACTCCTTTCGAACGGGCTATGAGAGTCGTAAGTGACTATGAGTGCTCTCCAATTTATTCCTCTCCTCAACACTTTAGGGGCTAAGGAAGTGGGAGAAGTAAAAAAAAATATATAAATAAGCAAGAGAACACATGAGTGTGTAGTAAGCTAGTAAATCTACAGTCTTATAAAGAGACTTGCAGGCTCTAAGAAGACATTAAGAATAGGCTGCTTTGTGATGGACCATTAGACTATCAGTAAAGGCTACTCTTTCTGAGTTGTCTGTCCTTAAACTTGTTCATTGGATACTAGACATTTATTTATATATGAATGAGTAACAGTAACACAAGAATATAAAGGAGAATGGTCATTAGTAAATATGCATTTATACTGAACTTTTTGGCTTAGAAGCCATTTCATGCACATCATCACCAGGTTAATTCTACATGATTGCTCTAAAAATTTATTTATCCTTACATTTGAAGTTTGGTAGTGAAAATTTATAGATTAAAGGATCAACACCCAAGGGCTTGTAGTCTCAGAGAATGTATGATCTTGGATTCTATCATCTCCTAATCTCATGGCCATTATACTGGCAGGTTCTCAGCTTCTCATTCTCTCACTGACTGAGTAACCACTGTCATGCTTCTGCTAGGGGAAGCTTGAGTGTGAGCCTTAGGATGGTCACAAAAAGTTGCAGAACAAAGATACAAATATCTCAGTTTCTGTTCCTACCCCAGCAATATAATGTTGAAATACAAAGGAACAAAAATGTGTAACAGAACAAAAGGAGATTACAGGAAACAAGAAGGGTTATTTCTTCTACCAAAAAATATGCCATGATCCTGATTATTTTATTCTCTTCCTAATGATAACAATGACTTTAGCTGATTAAATGAAAGTTTTACCCATGCCCCTACCTCAAGGACATGTACCACCTGAAGAAAACAATAAAATACAGTAAACTAATTGGTTCTTAGCCTTGTAGCAGAAACTTATTGTAGAGTTATTTATTTGTAATTGATCATATAAAGGATTAGTATTTATTAAGGGGTTATATAAACACTTATTGATACAAATTGAACTTTAAGACAGTTTTTGGAGAGTAGAACTGTCTTATGCCATGATGGTGCCAGACCTCTTCCTGAGAAAGCAGGAATAAACAGGGAGGAAGGCCAGTGTATAGCAGGGTTCTCAATAGGGGCTGGCCAAACCCCATTCAGGGTTCTGAGACCCCAAAGCTATGCCTTTAGGTCTCCCTCAATTTCACTATAGACACTGCTAACTAGGTGACCCAACTTCCATTTCCTCCTGTCACTTTAATCCAAGGAACTTAATTATTCTCCAAGTCATATTATTTGATGTGAATCAGATATTTTTCAAGTCTCCTTCGTGTCTGGCTATGGTAATAGAGCTACAGTCTGTTCAATGAATGTGCATGGAAGCAGCTTAAGCTAACTCATGGAATGTTCCCCTTATTTATTTTTCATTCACCCAGAGGATTCAGTCTTTTACATCTTGGTTCATAAGGTAACACTGAAGATTTAAAAAAAAAAAAATGGGCTAAGCTGGTAAAGTAGAGACAGAAGGCTAGATCTCAAATAAAGAAACCATGCCTGCCCTGGCTTGCCTCCATCCCCAAATTCCTTTATCCAAGATAAAAATACAAAGTTTCATATCACAAAAGTTTCTTTTCCTTTTATATGTAAGCAAATTTAACTTTAGCTAGCAAAAAAAGTGCAGTCATTTTCTCTTTTAAAAAGTTCTTAAATATAATCCATCTTCAAGGTCTATTCTTTTGAAAAAGTTAGAGTGGTTACAAAATATGATCTTAAAAATTTGTTCCATTCTTTGATTTAAAAACAAACCTATTGAAACGTTAATTACTCAAGCCTCTAGTGAGACAGATAACTTTTCAGGCAACATAAAAGAATTTAGAGCATGGTTGGCACTGTCTCTGATGCAGACATCCAGAGATACAGAAACCAGTGAGTCACAATGATGCCTGCTGAACTTCTTTGTTCCCTAAAATTGCAAATGCAGATGCATTGCCAAAAACTGCAGGTGTCTCATCTATGCAGAGCAACAAGATATTCTTTCCAGTTAAAGTCTCTAGATTGGCACAAAAAAAGTTTTTACCATCTGAAGATGCCAAAGGCCTTAACATCTTGCAGAAAAGGGTTCACAGGATAAAAATTCTTGATTTCATGTTTGATACCTGCCCATAAGAACTGGTTCAACTGAAGGACAACAGATTCATCTCCTATAGTGTAGGGCAGTAACAGCTGCCCAGTTTTCTGTGATCACTTCAAAATGTTAAAAGAAATTTTAGTGATTCTAGACTGTGACGTATTATGTATTTATTACATAGGAACAAATTTGATTATTTCCTCATACTTGACCATGCCATTTCCAAGACATATGGCTTCACCAAGAGCTTTCCAATGTGTTTGGATTTTTTCTTTTATTGGTGTGATAAGCAATTGTGTAGAGTGCCTCAAGAGCAGACTTTTTGATTGACATCAGTCCAAATTTTTGATGAAATTCTGCCCTTTTCAAGTTGAGAGCTCTCATTAAAAATTCTACAGGATGGAGGCCTTTTGTGGATGGGTAAATAAAACATGTTTCTTGAACTCTCTGGCATTGTGTAAAAATTTGGCAAAACTTTATAAGCATCACAGATTTGAAACACCATCAAGATTAGCAATCAAATTAAAATTGAAAAACATATAAGCTTCATTTATGTTTACAAATCAAAATTTAAGTAATATAAACAAACACAGATGTTCATAGCTCTGAGAGTAGTTAATTTTGTCAAAAGCTATCAATAGGATCTTATTCTAGTTGTTACAAGATATGAAAATCATGAATCTGCATTATTCGAAAATTTACAATATTCCATGGCATAGACATGGACCTTTCTTTCTGCTGCCTATGGATTCAGATGTAGAAATCTCAGCTCCTTTTACTGCACCAAGTCTGCCTGTGTGCTTCATGCTTCCCACCACGCTTATAATGGACTACATTTTTGAAATGGTAGAAAGACCCCAATTAAATGTTTTTTATTTATAAGAGTTGCTATGATCATGATGTCTCTTCACAGCAAAAGAACTTCAACTAAGGCTTCTAGATTAACAATTAGTCTATTGTTTTTTCTTTGAATCATTTGCTTTGCAAAGTTATCCTCAACTTTGGCCTTACCCAAACAGTCAAAACTGTTAAGGACTGGGAACACCCTTCAGTGTTAGAGTGCTCACCCACCATATATTACTGCCTGGGGTTCAATTCAAAGTTCCACACGATTAAATTAAATTAAACGGTGAGTTCAGTCTATCAATAGAAGACAACATAAAGCTGATTAACCTTAAGTCTTTTGCACCAAAACTTATGGTTGTTTCTGCTCATAATGTTGTTTTTCCCATTTGCTCAGAAACTCTCTTTAAAATAATTATCCTGAAGGTTGTCATGTTTCTTGTTTGATTTGCTTGTGAATTTTAATGTTCAGTATACTGAATTTTCCATGGTGTTTCTTGTGTTCTGCATCTGGGCTCAATGCATGCCTTAATTTTGAGAGGGTCTGGGGTAGAGTCAGTATAAAAAGCTTTGAATTTCATCCGTTCTTTCATATAACATGTTTTTCTAAATATGAATGATGGACTCATACTTGTGACTTTTTTCAATGTTTTAGAATGAAATTATTTTTTCTAGAACTTGAATTCATTTTGACATATTTCCACTGAAATGTTCCAAATGGGAAAATAAATAAGTAGATTAGGACTCAGGGAGCTTAGTTGGTCTTCTTCCAGCATTACATCATATTTCTATCTAGTCATATGATAGAGGCCTACCTACTTTTTAAATTCCCTTCAACATTACAAAAGTAGAAGTAATTTTCTTTGTGCTTAAAATATTTAAATTATTTTGAACTCTTATATTCCAACCTGAACTCCTTCATACTTAATAAGTACTGGAGTAAGAGAATTTTGTAGTACACAGAACAGCCGCATTCACAAAAAAGTTTTACTTCATGATGAATAATATTAATTATAATGTATTAGTGATATGCACAAACATTAAATAAAATCAGTATCCAGGAGAGATATGGAGGGGATGTTTTACAGAGAACTGGGAAAAATAACTTATGAATTTAAAGTAGACATTACTTAGAATTTTCCAAGGATGTACATATCTTTATGAAACCAAAACTGTTTAGCTGAGAATATAGGAAGGGTTTCAGTGTTGCGTAGCCACATGGTCTCAATTCATACAAGCTAACTGACCTTCACTTATAGTAAATGTTCTTCTCCTAATGAGAATGGTCCTTCTTTAGATGACAATTTATGTATTCAACTTTATTGAATTTGTTTATTTGGAAGGACTTGGAGAGGTTGCAAACTGAAAAATGTAGAAGTTCTTAATTATGAATTAAATGCTCCAGAGATAGGCAGAGTTACATGATCTATTTACATTAGGAAAAATACACTAGTCCATTCTATTAAAATATCTGCATATAAAAATCTGGTTTGGTATTGATCTTTAGACTATGTAACATAATGGTTTTTTATTTATAAAGTAATAAAAAGCCTACATATTTCTTCCTTCTTGAAGCCTTTCAGTGAGGAACTTCTTGGGTCTTCCTTATGAGGCAATACTACGTGAAAGTAATATTTATGAATAGCACTCTTGAAAGAATTACTAATACTTTTTATTTTTAAAAGAAATGATAAAAAATCATAATATCTCTCTATCAGTTCAGTATTTTGGGTAAGGATTACATTAATTTTCACAAATATTAAAGCTAAGTGATTTTTAAAATTTTTCTTTGTGATTCTTTTAAATAATAATTAATAATGATTACAGATTACAGTCTTGGACTCAGGGAAATGGCTCAGGAGAAAAAGTGCATGCTATCTGAACATAAAGACCTGAATTCAACCTCCAGCTTTCATTTTAAAAAGCTATGCACAATGGTATATGCCTGTAAGCCTGATGAAGGATCTCTGGTGCTTGCACCAACCAGTCTTGTCAAATCAGTGTGTTCAAGGCTCAGTGAGAGATCATGCCTCAAAACTTAAGAAATAAAGTGACTAAGAAAGACATTCAAGTTGGACTTCTGGATTTCATAAGGGCATATACATACATAAATGTAGGCAAAGATTTTTGTCAAGACCACTGGCACCCTAATAAGCATACACATATTATTAATTATAAATGCTCAGCCAATAGTTTAGGCTTGTTATTAACTCTCTCTTACAGTTTAAATTAATCAATATTTTTTATCCATGATCTATCATGTGTTAGTACCTATTATCCATGATCTATCATGTGTTAGTACCTATTACCCATGATCTATCATGTGTTAGTACCTATTATCCATGATCTATCATGTGTTAGTACCTATTATCCATGATCTATCATGTGTTAGTACCTATTATCCATGATCTATCATGTGTTAGTACCTATTATCCATGATCTATCATGTGTTAGTACCTATTTTCAGAACAGCAAGTTCATTTCCTGTTTCTTCTCTGTTTCCCAGTGACTTGACCTTTCTTATTCCTAGTGTTCTCTCAGTCTGGCTCTCCTATCTAACATCTTCATGCATAGCCATTGAACAGATAGCCCTTTATTTAACCAATGATGGCAATACATAGTCACAGTGTACAAAGGGATTATTTCACATCATTTCCCCCTTTTTTTGTCTAACTAAAAAAGTTAGTAAAACTATATATATAAAGTTATCAAGTAAGAATTACAGTTATAATATCCAGTCCATTTGCGTTTGGCAAACTTAGAGAAAATATTTTATCTATTTAATCTTTGTAAGTCTAAAGTTGTATAACTAATTTACTTTTTATTATAAGAAAACTATAAATTTAACTATTCAGTATTTAATTTAATTAAAGACATAGAAAGATGAATATATTTAAACTTTCTGTTGTGACATCAATGGTCATATAGAGTACTAAGTAATTATAACCTTAGGCTTCATGTAATTTCCAGTATGTGATTTCAAGCTTGAGTGTGAAGCAGGTATTTAGGTATTGAGTCTGTGTATTCTGGATGTGTTTAATAGAATATGGTCTTTTAACCACTCCAAGATCTGCTGCATATGACATTTAAAATGTTTAAGTTTTTTGAAATGAACAATGGACATTTCTAACAGTAACTTTTGAAGTCTTCAGAAGATGATGGGGCCTCACAACAATAATTCCACCTGAATTATCGTAATATCACTAAGCTGACAAACACTATCCAAAGATCAGCATTATTCTACAAACTTCTCAGGACAATTTCTATACAGTTAGTTAGGATGGTCTAGGCTCATAGACTACTGTGACTAGGACTTCAGATAACCTTGCAGTGTCCCATCACAACAAGACTGGACAACAGCTAGGTTTCCTGAGACTTGCCCATTACTTTATTTTTGTGGATAAAAAGATGCCAGCAGCACATGTCAATAGTTAACAGTCTAAAAAACATTACACCCATATTTGCAAGAAGTGGGATAGATGAATGTTGGTCATTCAGCGGATTATGGATATTTGTCTTTGTTTAGAGAGAGTTGGTTACAAGTTGTTACTGGTTGTGGCCAAGAAAATACTATTACGAGATTATTAGATTTAGGGATCTCTTTTTGAAATGAAAAAGTGGGGCTGTAGAAATGATAGAAAAAAAGAATAGATTATTGAATCTACTTTAATCTCAAAAAACAACTATTAATCTCACAATATTTTATATTTCTATAGATATTTATATTTTTGTACAGTTTTAAAGTTATTTTTATACTGTATATGTTTCTTCTTTGTTTAAAATATTTTTGTATATTGATATAAGTTTGAAGTTATTTTGTTATGCTGTATATATATTTCTTTTTGGTCTAAGATATTATGCTAATGCAGCTCATGTATTTAATATAAAGTTTTAGTACTTAAAAGCTATTTATACAAAATATCTAAACATCTTGTGTATACATTATGACTAGTATAATTATATATTATGACTAGTATTAAACAGAGGTAGAAATTGCATAGTGGAATTGACAGTAATATGTTTAATATGTATTAATGTGCAAAATATTTCAAACAGAGGTAGAAGCATGTGCAAATTATGGCAAGTAAAGATTGAAATTTGTATCAATATACAAATTATCTTAGACATAAGACAATTTCAGATTTAAATTTATATCAACATACAAATTATCTTAATCAAACATATAACATAATTTCATATTTGTATCAATATTCAAGTACCTAGACCAGTGCAAATTGTCTTTGACTCATATTTGGCTAATAATTGTTTACAGGCAGGTACAATAATCTACCTATGTCTATCCTATATATTCCCCTTTCTCTGATTTAAAAGGGATCCCTGAGTTGATATTACTGTTATACCCTCAATCCAAATTTAACTTATAACCACCTTATCATATTGATAATTATCCATAACTATAATGGGGAGAGGGACATAGTTTTCATAAGGTTGCTTCCTGCTGATTTTTGGGTGGTGGCATCTCTGTGGGATCCTGTAAAAACCAAGACAGTGGTTAGTTCCTAATGGACTGACTATAAATATCTATATCCATTCTCAGAGTACTGGGTAATTTCATCTGGAATTCTTGTTAAAAATTTATGGAATGTTTCACGAATTTGCATATCATCCTTGCCAAGGGGCCATGCTAATCTTCTCTGTATGATTCCAGCTTTAGTATAAGTGCTGCTTAAGTGAGGCTGGCTAGCTCAGTTGGTAGAGCATGAGACTCTTAATTTTAGGATTGTAGGTTTGTGCCCCCATGCTGGGCACCAGATATTGTAATAAAATTCATTTGTAACATATCATATAAATGATTAATATTTATTTAGGGGCATATTACACTCACAATACGAATTAAACCTTAAGATGGTTCTTGGAGAGAAGAAAGGTCCTACGCTGACTCTGATCCACTCCTCAGAATGCAGGAACAAACGCAGGGGCCAGAACTTGTGTCCCCAGCTCCCAGTTGATTCTGGCTATGCTCCATAAGGGTCCTGATTCTCAGGAGCTACTATGGCTCCCTAAATGATGTCAAAAATCCTACTACAATCCCCTTTTTTGTCAAAAATAAAAAAGAAAAGTTATAACTAATAAATGAAAAGATATACAATAAGTATAAGAACTTTATACAATATATATAAACAATAATGTACTGTCCACTAACAATGACAAATTCAAAGAAAAATCTATTATTTATTATTTTAGGCTATTTTTGACTAAATATACCACCACATACAGCAAGACAGCTGATGGAGTATTCTTTATAATTCACCAAATACAAATTGAATATTGTGAATGTATTTCTTACTTGATAGTTATTCTTATTGAATATAGTTTCATTTGGTTAAGGTTAATACCCTTTCTTCCTATTTAGACAATACCTAATAATTATTTATTTTCTGTACAGTTTTACTAGATTAGAGTTAGAATCTTTCCTTCTTAATTAGACCAAAATGGGAAATGTAGTCTGATGTTCAATGGAATCAGGCATTGGTTTGGAAGGTGGGGTTTGCATTCTGCTAGCCAGATGGATTATGGAGTTTCTTGGAGAATTTGGGATAAGGGAAAGAAAGGCTGTTGGAAAAGGAAGAGGCTGAGCCAGGAGGTGGAGTGGCTTTTTCAAGCCAGAAAGAGGATGGTGATGGTGTGTTACAGTTGTTTGCAGATATCTCAGGTTCTAACCTAAGTATTTATCTTTCAGTTCCTTTCAAGAAATAGTAAAAGGAATTGTAATTCACGAGCACACACACACACACACACACACACACACACACACACACACACACACACACAAATAAAATAGTCTCAAATATAAAGAAAGTGTTTGTAGTATTGGCCATCAAACTATATGTAGCTTGTATATAAATTAATTTTAAAGCCATAAGAAAAAGACAAAATCATCTGACTTGTAATGAATATGTAAGGTCTGTTCTGTTCCTTTGTATGGAGCCTTCACTGTTCTTTCTTTCCATGTGACATCTCTTTGTACTGTTACAGACAACATGGAGCTTCCTAGCGGCAAACTTACTTTTAAGATTCCTCACCTCACTGTGTGTTTTTGGTGCCTGCTGAAACACATGCTGTACGAAATAGAAATTGACACTTTCTTCTTCCCAGCTTCTGTACTACTGTTCTGAGAGAGAACTATTTCATTGTGTCTTTTATGAATATTTTAGTGTGGCAAGAAAGAATATCAAACAGACAATTTCAATGCTAACAATATGACTCAGAATCTGCAGATTTTTAAATGTATAATGAAGCTAAGAAGAGAAGCCACAAAAGCATTTATGTCCTGAACTTTGAGTGAACAAAAAAATTATAAAATAAGTCAATTCTGCCAGACCGAGGCATGGCTTCTCATTTGGAGTATCATAGAAGCTGCTGGCAGGAGGGTGTGCCTTTACCTGTGGCAAATGGAAAGGTCCTGCCATCATCTCCAGTGTTTCTTGAGGTTCCCCACCAGCATCATTATTCACATAATGGTTTATTCAAAAACAGACAAACTTTTAGCATCCTCATTATTCTAGATTCCCTGAATGAAAAACAGAAGCATTATCTGCCTTTCAATGACATCGACACTAAAACCATAAAGTTACTTCTCTTGTGGAAAAAAAAATGCTTTCAATTCTTGATTTCACTGGGATTCATTGGATGAGACTATATGATAAAATCCTGTTAATAAAGGCTTATGATATCTGACAATTAAAAAGATACTAAAACGGAGGGTAGGATAGGGGAGACGGCTGAGTGGATAAAACTACTTGCTATCCAAGCATGAATACCTGAGGTCAAATCCTCTGGCATCATCTATAAACCATACACACATACAGTACATGAACAAAATAAGCACCTTAAAATATATTAAAATGTGGAATTTGATTGAATCAGCTAAATAAAATAAACAAGAATTAATATATTATATCAAATTATTTAGCTGAAATATCAAACAAGAAAATTCTAGTCCATGAGTGAGATTTGAGGAATGTTAGTATTAACAAAGACAAAGGGGGGTGAGAAGCAATGGAAGAGAGAGGTACAATTCAAACAGCCTGAGTGACAGGCTGACATTGTTTTCTAAAGCTGTCACTGGTGTAGACACTTTGAGTGAGTCATATATGTGAATTGAGTTGGTGACTAGGCAGACTACTCTTGTGAAATCCACACTAAATGCAGAGCAGAACAGCTCTTGAATGTCAACTGAAGGTTTCATAGCATCGTGGGAATGAAGCATCACTAACCTCCCTTAGGAGGCATTGCTGCAGATACACTGCTTTAGAAACTGAGCATACATGAGAAACTAACAGTAGCACACAGAAGATGTGTGTTGATATGTCACTGTGCACTAATTATTTTGCTAAGAAATTTATACTTATTATATATTAGTATTTTCATATTCACTTAAAAACTTTGGGAGACTTAAAACCCATGAAAATTAAGAGTTTAGAGGCTAAAGAGAAGCCAAATAAATAAGAGCACCTGTTCTTTCAAAGGCCTCAACTTCAGTTCCTAGCACCCACACAAGGCCATGCCTAATTTATAATTTTCTGGGTTGTGTGGATACCTTTACAAAAATGCACTTTTTTTTTATTCACACACACACACACACACACACACACACACACACACACACACACACACACACCCATGCACACATAGTCACAATTAAAGTTAAAGCAAATCTTTAAAAAAATAAAGCATAATTTTTAGATGCTTCTACTCATGTTGAAAGGCTGAATGTAAAAGATAGGTACAGACTAAAGGAACTGAGTGAAGGCAAGGAAAGGATTTCCCTATGAAGAGGGAATAAAATAAATAGATATAAATGGATGGGTGGGGTGACTGTAACAATAGGGGAAGAGAGTAGTGATTGATGGAATATGGGAGGGACAGCTAAATCTGAGAGGTTATTAGGAAACCTAATAGAGCAGAATGTAGTGGAATTCATGTGTTAGCTGGCAAAGCTTGGATGCCTGTATCTGGGGTACCGGGAGCCTGAATGGGGCATGGCCAGACCCCATTGAGACATAGGACTGTTGACTTTCTTCCTGTTTGTTCCAGCCTTCTGAGGGAGCAGATCGACCATTCATTATGGGACACGTCTACTCTCCAAGAAATGTTTTAAGGTTCAATTGTATCAGTGACTGTTTATATAAGCCCTTAAAAATTATTAATTCTTTATTTGATATATCTAGTAAATTTCTTATGATATCTAGTGCCTACCATGGGGTGCTATCTGTAGAAGAGGTTTTTGGCTGGCCTAGTCCCATGGATGAGACCTTCCAGTCACCACTTATCTGGACCAGCAATCCCAAAGCCTCAAAGAAACACACAGAAGTTTACATTAATTTCATGCCACTTGGCTTATGTTTCTGGCACATTGCTAGCTGGCTCCTTCATCTTAATTCAACTCATTTCCATTAATCTGCTCTGCCACATGGTCTATGACTTACCTATTATTTCCTTACATCTTGCTCCACGGGCGGCTGGATTGTCTCTCCATCTGACTCTGCTCTCTTTCTCCTACCTATGCTCCAATTTCCATGACTACAGTGCCTGCCATGGCCAAAACAGTCCTTTAGTCCCAGCATATAGACATCTCACATCGGCAGAAGCTACTTGAAACACACACACACACACACACACACACACACACACACACACACACACACACACTCACTCACTCACACACACACACACACACACACACACACACACACACACACACACACACACCTAACTTGTGATCACCAAATAGTGGGAAGAGAAAGCCCCAACTAGTTATCTCTCACCATCAAATGAAATTTCTAGAATCGGACATAAATGGGCTACATCTAATCAAATTGTTGGTCAAGGTGTCCTAATGGGAACTTCCAACATTTCTGGCAATTGACAATGCTATCGGTTGCTTTTAAGAAACTGATGTTAAAGCCCATTGCTGAAGGCAATCATAGATCAACAATGACAGAACTAAGTTATCTTTTCCAGTCATTTCCCTCAACTTCTGACATCAATGATAAAGATATCATTTTTATTCATTGATCCCATAATCCAACTAATAATAATCTTGAGACATATGGCTGCCTGTTCATAGCCTGGTAACTCTGGTTGCTTCAAGGATGCTAGGCCAAAACAAAATTTCCAAGCCAGCCCAGGCAGATCATCATGTCAGTATATTATTGCCTCTAAATGGTGAGAGTGCCCAAGAAAAGTCCTAAGGCCAGACTGCTGTAGTTATTACTTAAATTATGGCATAATGCAATGTTTATAATTTATATCTTTATAGAATTTGTCTATGTGTCTAATGTTGGCATTCTGTTGCTCTTTGGTCATATAACATCATAGTGACTCTACATGTGTTAACTTTTCTAAGAAAGAGAAGCCCTGAAATTTTATTCTTTTATTATCTTTCCACTCTATTCTTTGCTCATGAACATAAATCTCTGCATAGGGAAGAAGTAACTTCAGTAATCTAACTTTGTTGCTGTATATGACGTGTAACTTCCTGAGTCTATAGTAGGAAGAGGCTGGCAATCTGATTTGTGGCCAACCTCTATAGCCCACCAAATCTTTTGATATTTTAGTTTACTTTGTCTGATTATATTGTTTCTGAGTAAGTATAGGGACAGATGTTTTAATAATGCCTTATGGCTTTATAAAAAGGCCTCTGGCTTCTTTGTGTGTAGCAACGTTCAAAGCATAAGGAAGATATTTAAGTGGATATGGATATCTCCACAAAAGTGGGAGGGGTATTATGTTTAGAACTTTCCAGGGGAGTTTTAGAAGCAGTACTTCTGGGAGATGCCATAAATGATTTATAAAAAAAAAAAAAAAATAGAACAGATAGTTATAGGTCAATAGATAAGTTTTACTGTCTTTGCAAAATTTCAGATATAACAATATATATATTATGATGGTTAATTACTTGTGGAATTAAATGGAACCAACATGGGAAAGCATTTCTGGGAGTTTCTAAAAATGACAAAATACAGAGTGAAGCCACATCCTGAATGTGAGCTACAGCAATTTTTGGACTAAATCTTTGGTTGAGTTAAAAGAAAAAACGAAGGAAGGAAAGAAGGCAGGAAGAGAAAAAAAAGAAGAGAGAGGAAGAGAGAGACAGACACACAGAGAGAGAGAGACACACACACACACACACACAGAGAAACCAAGCAAGCTGGGCTCCAGCAATCATCCTGTTCTTTCCTGACTATCCGTATAATGTAGCAGCTGTCTTAAGTTTCTGCTTCCAGACCTTTTCAAAAAACCCTCTTTCTTCTTTAAGTTGTTTATAATGGGCGTTTAGTCAGTGCGATGAAGAAGTGGCTAACTAATAAATAACTAAGTTCCTCTATTCACAATGCTGATGGTAGATAAGACTGAAGAGGGAAAGGAAAATGAATTTTCAATAGAAGTAATTCTTAAGTCATCCACTAAACTGTTCCCTGAACATCATTTTATTTTTCTTTAATTTTCTACAAGTACTATGAGGTTTATACATTAATTATAATTTTAAATATGTAGGAAACATTTAGTAGCATTCTATCACTTATATGTCATAGTAATAAATTGGCTGAAAATCAAAAGTAAATGGTAAATTTCTCAAGTACATGAGAATCACAAAGCCCTAGTATCCCACACGAGTATTTTATATATGTAATATTAATATGTGTTATAAACATAATACAAATATATATACATATATACATATATATATAATATATCTAAAATCAAATTTCTCTCATGGGAAAAAACCTCTAAAAATTACTAGCTAAATGTCAATCTTATTACTAATGACCAATATTTTATATAATGATTTAAAACTGACAGACTAAAAAATATCTTAATACAGAGAAATAGTACATGCTCAATTACAAAAGTCAGAACTACTACATATTCAATAGAACTTGTATTTGTTCTAGGTAATCTTGTTCACTGGTTTTTATTTAAATTGGTAATAGAAATTAATTCTATTTTTAGTGGGTAAGGACTTCTTGAAATGATTTAGCAAGGCAAGATGTTTGTTAAGGAATGGCCTTCCTAAAAAGCCACGAACAAAGAAATCATACTTGTTGTTGTGTGACATGAAATATCCTCCCATTGTTCTGTGCCAGAAATCTTGCTCTCCAGCACCTATAAAAGACCTGAGAACCTTTTGGATAAGGGAAATATATAACAGACTAGGTGCCACAGATAGGGGACTTAAGCTTGGTTGGCTGGCTCCTCTTCTAGCCTGAGCACTCTACATCCTGGTCAGATATGATGAGAAATATCATACAGACTAAACTGCTGTTGCCATGATACCCTCATCATAATGGAGTTTATCCTTAGTCCTGATCCAAATAGATCTTTTTTCCTCCAAGTTGGTTCTGTCAATCAGAAGGTCACAGAAGGAGAGGTGATACCAGATCTACATCCCTTCTTGGATGAAGGATACAACCAAACCCAACAAGAAATACAAGCTACAGAAAAACCTTAAAACTCAGGAATCTGAGAATCTAAATACACTCAGTGAAGACTCCTATATGGTAATATAAAAGCTGGGTACATAGTTCTCCTCAGTATTATGACAAAAGAGAAAAATGTTTCTCATGCAGCCAAAGTCTTAGCTTAGAACACAAACACTCTAACACATACCACATGAAACTAACCCCATAAACACACACACACACACACACACACACACACACACACACACACACACACAGAGAGAGAGAGAGAGAGAGAGAGAGAGAGAGAGAGAGAGAGAGAGAGAGAGAGAGAGAAAGACACAGAGAAAGACACAAAGTGAGACAGAGACATAAACTAGATTACTCCTCATACACTGGTAGGAATCTGGGCCATATGTTTACACCAGAGCTACCGTATTCTAGGAATAATCTGACAAAGAATAATAGAGACAATGTGTAAGGATTGTGCACTAGAAAACTGTCTTGCACTATCTGACTGGTAAACATAACTAGGCCAGCTACTATGCTCTGAGCTTCTAATCTTATCTACCTTGCCAACACAGCCAGGCAACTTATTCATGCATTATTCTACAAATTGTGAGTAGAATCCCAGCCAGCTGACTTCCCCAAAGCCTTCTCCTTTCTATAAACACATCTATGTATTCCCTATGAATGTTATATGCTTTTGAAGAACAAGGAATCTTGTGGTGCTCCAAGGAATCCCTTCTTCTCATTTTACCTCCAGCAGTCAACAATCTCTCTAGTATTAATGAGGGATAGAATTATGCTTTAGTTAAAAAAAAATATCCTCAAGAGGGAGAGGCACAGATGCTCCAGTTCTTGGTCCATCAGCTTAGCCTCCAAAGCCAGTGTATCTTTTATTTATACTAGATATTTAAATTTTTTTTTACAATTGTATGTATTGCGAACATGTCTACCAGCAATTCTCTCTTACCTACTTCTCACTCCTATAGATAACCTTTCTTTTTTCAAAGTAGCGTTCCTTCCAATGTGAGGTCTTATGTTAAAAAATATATTTTATATATATTTTTGAGATTTTCATACAAGTAAAGACATTGTCTGATCAAATTCCCCTCTTCCATCAACTCAATTCTCCTGAGTTTCTTCTTTATATTCAATGATTCCCATTAAGTCCAGTTAATGCTATCCGGGTATGCATGAGGTGTAGTACCATCTACTGAAGTGTATATAACTCTCTGGCACCACATCTCTGAATAAAAACATTGTCTCTCCTTTGAACAATATTATCAATTGCCAATGGCTTTCAGCTAGGAGTGGGAATCCCTGGGCCCCTTATCAAGCCATGATGAATCAGCCATCACTGGCATGATCTTCTATAGGTCCTGTGCAGACAATCATAGACAATTCATGTGTAATGAGGCCTTTCTATGACCAGATAACTTTTTTTCTAAAATATAAGCACAACTGAACATGAAGCAACACACAAAAGATTTTTATATAATTATTATTCATCCCCATTCCTTTAAGGTGTCTGGTTCAAAGACAGCTTTGATCTAGTCAGTAATAACTTTTTTAAAAAAAGTAAAAGTCAGAAAAATACAGCAACATCTTGACATAAGATTCTCATACTTGAAGAAATTAGATGTAGAAGCATAATCTATAATTTAACCTACTTAATTATTTTGCCACTCTACAAAGATATCAAAGAAGTGAATGTCATATTTAGTTTACAACAGCAGCAAAGAAATGCATGTGCTAAAGGTAGACTGATTTATAAATTGTCTCTCATTTTTAAATTCATGAAGCAAGCTATGTGATCATTCCTGAAATCAACCGTATCTGGCACTCTCATCCTGTTTCTCCATCCGTTTATACAGAGGAGAACAGGATTTTAATGAGGTACATTGTCACAAACCACCATTACATCTCAGTACCATCCATGTGGAATGTTCAAATTAGAATCAACATGACAAGTTCCTGTTTCCATTATTCTCTTCTCCCACATTGAGGTGCTTTTCCTAATTTATTTTGTCAAAATCTTTAGCACCTAATTTTGCAGAACACGATAATATATGGTTGTTTTCATGAGGAAGGTGTAGCATTTACCAGTCTCTCCTCTCTTGGCCTCACTCAGAGCACACAGTATTCAGACTACATCAGAAGAGGGCAGAAGTTTGTTTTGAATATGCTTCTAAGTCCTCTTTTTGAAAGCTAAAAGAGGAATTCCAGTAGTGTCTTAGTGTTTTACTGTTGTGCAGAGACATCATGACCACGGCAACTCTTATAAAAGAAAACATTTCATTTGTGGGGGGGGGGGAGGTTAATCCATTATCATCATGGCAGAAAGCATGGCAGCACACAGGCAGACATGGTGCTGGAGAAGGAGCTGACAGGTCTACACGTGCATCAGTGGACAGCAGGCAGAGAACTAGCTTGAGCTTCTGAGACATCAAAGCCTGCCCCATAGTGACATACTTCCTCCAACAAAGCCACACTTCCTCCAACAAAGCCACACTTCCTAATAGTGCCACACTCTATAGACCAAATATTCAAACAGATGAGTCTGTGGGGGGCATTTCTCTTCAAATGGCCACAGGTGGATAATACATGAGAAAGCTTTATGTGCCATCTCCATGGGATGGTAAACAATAGCAAAATGGATATAGGATTCACAGGGAATTTTAAAGTTTCAGTGCCCTTGTGTTTGTGTAGATATATATGCTTGTGCAGAAGCCAGTGGTCAGCAGTGGGTAGCTGCCTTTAATTTTTAAGATGAGATCCCTTACTGACCCTAGAGCTTTACAATGTAGTTAGATTGTCTGGTCAATGAGTTACCCATCTATCTCTGTCCAGCCCCTAGTGCTAAAGTGATGTTTGTACTTTCACAGCTGGCTTTTTATGGCAATGATGGGAAATTGAACTTAGGTCCTCAAGTTTGTGCCCAAATCAGATTGCCCACTGAGTTGTCTGTCTTGCTAATGTCACATACTCTCTGAAGAAGCCTTTTAAGGGGAATGCAAAAGACAACATTTTGGGTTTGGCAAATGGGCACAAGACTAATACCAAAGGCATGGTGAAAGGGACCATATAGAATAAAAGCAAGTATTGTGATTTGTTGCAGAAAATAATGATAGAGATTACTACATAAGTGCACATTTTAACTGCAATGTAATAGTATACTTCAGACCATTGTTTTCATTTATCCTGACCCATTCTTGAGTGGTTCAACCATGTAGAGCAAATACTTGTTTGGGCTTGAATACTGAATGCACCACATGTTTCCATCATAAATCTGAAAAAAAAATATGATTCCACAAATTTTACAGAATATGCTCCCAAATAACAGTATAATATTAAGCCCAAAGCCCCAAACTAGAGGGAGGTCTTATAAACATAAACAATTCATGTTTCAAAAGTCCTAATTGATCTTATCATAAAAATCCAGAACCAGATATTTTGGCAAATGCTAAAAGATGAGAGAGACAAAGGAACAAGCTGCAGCCACTTTTCATCTTCCTAACTCGTCAGGCCGAAAGGGTAGATCCTGTCTCTAGGAATCCTCAGACAGAATAGGGAAGCAAAGGTAAGCACTGGCCAAAATGGAGGGGTGGCCAACTCCTGTCTTCTCCTGCCCAGCTATATCACTTTCTGTTTCAAACTTTCTAGTGCTGGGATTAGATGTGTGTGTATCCCAAGTACTGGGAGCAGAGGCATAGGATTCTAAGTGCTGGGATTAAAGGTGTGAGCCACCACCACCTGGCTCTGTTTCTCTCCTAAACTGGATCAGTGTCATGTAACTCATTGTGGTCTTGAACTCACAGGAATCCAGAGAGAGATCTGCGTCTTCTTCCGAAGTGCTAGAATTAGTGGTGTGTGCCACCACTGCTTGACCTCTATAGCTAGCTCTCTTCCTGGCTCTGTCCTCTGTTCTTCAGGCAATCTTCATTAGATACACAATTTATCATCTGCAGAGCATGCACACTTCACTGCATTCACCATCCTGTCTCAGTTATCTTAACCTAGAGATAAGATCCCTAATTTTGTAGTTTAATTACTGTGCTATAATCTTTATTTCTTGCCCATAGTGAATGTCCTTTTCTTTTTAGATTTTTTTTTTGTATTGTATTGTGTGTGTGTGTGATACAATGTTTGTCTTCATATTGGAGGTCCCTTGACTTAGAGAAGCTTATAAAAGCACTGAACACGGAATCCTGTATGCCTATTCCCTGCATGACTGCTATGTCAACCGGAGGCAACTGCATCCCATTTCACAGCTGAGAAAATAAGGAAAGCAATAACACTTGTTATTTCAGTATTTTCTTACAGTAAATTTTCTGTAACTAAACATTCTATTACAAAGAACTCTCCTTTTAAAATATTAACCTGAAGGTATAATGTACTTTGTTGAAATATAAATCATAAGACCATAGATTATTTTATATATTGTCTTGACATTTTATAAAGATTTATAATAAATATTTATCAAAATGATTTGCAATTCAATACCTTATACATTTTAAATATTGTTTTATATTTTTGGGAATGCAATGCAATTGCATAATTTCTTCTTCTCTTTCCTGCCTCTCAACTCTCCCAGTATCCTCAACTGCTCTCTTTCAGATATATTTTATATATCAACTTTTAGAGAAGGTTTATCTAAAGTATTTAAAGAGAAATGTTAACTTCTGCAATTTGGATTTTTTGATAAAAGTTATTTTTTTATTTTAAGAATATCTTAATTTAAATAGAGTTGTATAAGTTTAGAAAAACAAGGAATTATACCATGTTTTTCCAAACTAGTAGTTTATAGAAATTATAAATTTGACAACTCCAAAAGTGAAGTCAGTACTCATAATTTGTTATTTTAATGTTACATTTCAATTATAAATTTTCATATTTCAAAGTCAAGGAAACTTATTTTAAAGTAAGTAATATTTGCCAATTAGTGTCAGGAAGCAGATATTACTATTTCATGGTCTTTTTTCACTAAGATTACAATCCTGAAATTGCATTGTCCAAATAACATCTAATATAAAAGCAACAGACCACATTGCTGGTCATCTAGCAGTATATGAAATACAACAGGGCTCCTGAGTTGAAAGTTGGATTTTTTAAACATGTAGTGATCTCTGGTAAACCAACAGTCAGTTACTGATGTTCTACTTAAGGACTTCACAATGAGGTTTACACAGCCAAGAAATCATCATTTCCCCCATGGAAATTACTACATTCTACTCTTTTTATTTATTAATTTATCATAACCATTTAATAAGGTTTTTTCCCACACTTCCATTTTTAATGATCTTTTCTCATGCCTGTTTCTTCTTTTCCTTCAGGTCTAGGAATGTAAATCAGGAATTGTACCTGCTAGGAAAAACACTCATCACTGAGTGACACCCCCACATCTACTTTCTATTGTTTATCCAACCTAAGTTGACATAATCAAAAGGGTAGAATTAGTTTTCTAAAACTGATATTCTACCAACTATGTAGGGGGTCTATAATTTGAATTACAATAAAATTTGTATTTGACAGTTACATTTCAAGTATTTTTATTACTTAAACATCCATTTGATTTCTATTTTACTTACAATACCCTCATAGGCCCCCAAATAAAGTAATTTTTATGAAGATTACTTTTAGCCAATAGCTGTGAGAACTTAGGCTTTTAACTTTTCTATTACCCAAAAAGATTTTTCAGTACTTTAAAAAATATATACTCTGGAAAAAACATTATTTTTTCACTATGTAGAACTTAAGATTAAAATTAAGGCTCTACATACTCATGTTGCAAAAGATTTTATACTCTCCAATTCAATTTCACAAAATAGTCATAATAACTACTCATGTTATGCTCTTAACAATAGTGCATTTTCTTAGCATAGTTCCATTTGCCAAATCCTCACTGACATTAAAGCATAGACTGAAGAAAGAATGCTGTACCTTGAGTTTTGTGCATCAAAAATATAATACATCATTATAAACTAACACTGATGAAAACTGCAAGGGAAGTCAGGCTATTATGAATTTCTCAAAGGCAAATGCCAGTTGAGATTTTTTTGTGTGTGGAACAATGCTTCAGTGCAATTTCAAACTGCTCTGGTGCATTTTTTTTTATGGCTTCACCATCCTTGTTACCTTTCTGAATATAATGTTATAAAAGAAGTTAACACTGAAGAAAAGTGTAATTTGAAATATGAGAAAAATAAATATTGCCAAATATGTAGGGGCCTAGAACTTGGTCCTATTTATGTGAGTCACTGAGTATTTTATTTGTAAATGAGGTATGTAAAGAGAATAGAAAGAAAGTGTGAAAATACTTTTGTTCTACTCATCATTATAAGTTCCTAAACATGCACACTAACAACCACCTAGCAATGGGTTTAAATATCCCAGAAAAAATCTGACTTGTGCTTTAAAGCAGTGAATCGCAGTGCACTGATTTTTTTTAATGAATTAATTGTTGTTAAGTGAAAAATACTAACTAGTGACATCATCACTATGAACTCAAATTGTCTCTATTGATGTTTTCTCCTTATGAAGATAAACAGAAATAATTGTCTATCATCCGAAGATGACACGTTATGGGTCTAAAGGATGAAAGGGTTTCTGTAAACAAAAATTATAACAAAATAAAAATATTAAAGTGAAATAAAAACCAATAAATTCATGTGTTACTTTTATATAATGTCTCAGGATGGAAAAATGGTTCAGTGGGGAGAAAGCAGATGCTACTCTTGCAGAGGACGTGAGTTGGATTCCTAGAACAACACAGTAGTTCACAACCATTCACAACTCCTTTTCAAGGGGATATGTCAATTTCCTCAGACTTTCATGGCACTGGGTACAAATGTAATACATATACATGTATGTAGGCAAAATATTCATAAAATAAAATTTTAAAAATCTAATATATATGTATATTATATGTGTATCAGAAATTATATGTGTTAGACTAAAAGCATGCACCACCACAACCAAGGAGAACAAACCCAGGGATTTGTATACATTATGCAAGTATTACTCCCCATCCTAACATAATATGTTCATAAAAAGAAAGAAAATTCTGCTGTGGTTGTTGAGAGTAAGAGCCAGGAAAACATAGATGAGCAGAGTGTATTACACAAAAATAGATAAAGAGATACATTGACTCAGATTATTTGGGGGGGAAGGGAGGTTTTTTTTTCATATAAGGTCTCACTATGTATAATGCTAACTGGCCTGAAACTCTTCAGGTAGACGAGGCTCACAAAGATCCACCTGCCTCTGTCTTTGCTGCCTGATTGCCATGATTAAAGACATGCATACACCAACACACATGACCATCAGTTTTTTTCTATGGATTAGAGTAGCAAAAACATGGAACCAACTGAAATTCCCAATGATGACTGTGTTCTGCCAAATCTATGTCTCTTCTATTCCAATCTCTATTTTAGCATTTCTGCTAGATGCACACCACCATAAACCATGCATCAAATGAAGCACCAATCCAAGAGGTTTTTAACCAAATAGCTCAATAGTCTTATCAGGGAACTAAAGAAATCCTCAGTAAATTTTATAATCTATAGGCTTTTAATTGTGTTCTCAAAGCCTATGTGTGTGTGTGTGTGTATGTATGTATGTCTATATATAAATATATATACACACATACATGTATATATATTCAAGTGTGTTCATATATGTATATATATGTACTTATGCATACATACTTATATGTGTATATATATACATATATATATAATTTAAGTAGGCTCTGTAAAAAATGTATGAATGTCACTTTTCTCCCCCATTTGAGTAATTCCGGACTTGTTATTTATTTTTAGGGAAATGATGACTGAGGTTGAAAAAGAGCAGAAACTTAAAGGACGGAGTGAAATAAACATAATCTGAATGTGCTGCTCAACACGAGGGAGAACAAGTTCCTCTCCAGAAGGAAAGGTCAAGAATGGATCCATGAGCGTCAACTGGAAGTAATCCTAAGTACAGTCTTGGAAGGCTGAGTCCTTGTTCATGGCTAGTTACATGGCTGCCTGATGCATAGGCTGACTGAGATTCTGCCTCAAAGCAATATATGTATGTATGTATGTATGTACGTATGTATGCATGCATGTATGTATGTATGTATGTATGCATGTATGTATGTATGCATGCATGTATGTATACATTAATTAATGTAAGGCCAATTTATATATCAGAAATACACTAAATTTGTTTAAAATGCGTTTTTAATTTTTCTTTTTGATTTTAATCCCAAAGAGTCTAAGAAAGATACTAGAGATCTTTCCAAAAATATGAAAGCATTTCTCTACTTAATAGAATGTTTATTCCTCATGTGCTCAAAGGTTCCTTGAAGTAAACTAGATAAGTTAAAGAAACTACCATAGAACTGACTTCAAGGACTTAATGTTTCTTTACTCAAAGCTATTCCATCCCTCAAACTGCTCAAAATCAAACATCATCTATATTTTGAGATTTGAAAGCTCAGAAATATCTCTGTTCAAAATTTTATAAATCTAATTGATGTCTTGGAAATGTGATCATTAAAGTACAGCAAGAGGCCTTTAGGACAAAGAATGGATCACACAATAGAGCTGTTCATTTTCAGTTAATCATTATAGGCTAGAATGGAAATTAACAAACATATGCATGGAAGATTTCTGTTTCTAAGCTAATGTCATACACACAGTGTTAAGCTGGTTGAGTTATTTTTTTTTGTGTTCCTAGCTAAGCTGAATATATTGTATCTTATATTCTGAATTAAGATGATTATAAACAAATATGAATTACAGAATATATTTTCCAGGGAATAATTTTTTTTCTCCCTCCCAAAAGTTCCCAGAGTTCATTGCATTAGAGACATTTTGTTAGCTGCACATGGTATCATATGTCTTACAATCTCAGAACTTGGGAGGTGTATGCATGAGGATCAGGTATTTGAGGTCATAGTTTATAGGTATTTGAGGGGGTAGTCTATACATAGTGATATAAGAACCCCCAAAATCCATTTAAAATATGAATTCAGTGGATATAAAACATTAAAAATTGATGGCTTCAATAATAAAGTATATCCTTCTGAGTTAAGAAAACTGGTTCTTTTAAAAAGCTAAGCTTCAGAGTTATTTACAAAGATTGAGTAATTATTAACTTTTTACAGGAGTTTACCTTTGATGTTGTCTTAGCAAGACTGATGCATTAAAACACACACACACACACACATACACACAAACACACCAAAACAATAAAAATTTTTCAGTGTTTTCTGTAGTTCTTGATGAGAATCAGTTGTTTAGATAGTCTCAGTTCCCCAAATAACTTTTAATAAATTATACTCTCTTAAGAAAATCAATATTCATGTATATTTTTGCAGAAATGTAATAATATATTTTATGAAGTTAAAATGAAATATTTATTGATAGTAAATACCCACAAATGGCAATGAAAACAAAGCATACTTTTATATATCTCACATTGTGGAAACACAAAGGAATTAACAACAAATGGAAAAGTACAAAATCATTAGCAAGCTAAATTAAAAATAGAAGCAACATATACCATTTGCCATATATTGGAGATACAAATAATTTCAATAAAAATTATAATTCTGAGAAGTATTAAAACACAGGCTATAAAATGATGTTAGTACAAGCATAAATCAATCTAAACTATATATTTGTCATTATATGTGAATGCTCTAAAAATTATATGCTCAGCTCCTTATTTTATTTTAATGATATTAAGATTGTTGTTTTGTGATATCTTTATGATGGCTTAGATTTAAGTCATAATGAGTCAAACAGGAAGTAAATGGTAAGTGTGTAAAAGCTTAGAGTATCTAGGCACTAAAATTGGTGCCTCTGTATCTTATGTATGGTGATACCATCTGCTACCACTTTCTTAGCCAATTTACACAGCATAAAAGCAAAACACTTGTAGAGATATTAAAGGTGCCAACTACTTATATTTCAATAAATGTGTTATAACAATCAATGAGTTAGCCAAAACATAGAGGATAGTGAAATAATCTCAAATTGATAAAATGAAACTGAGGGACATTATCAGTAATACAAGTGTAATTCGGCATCAAAAAGTAGAGAAGGTAGCAAGGTATAAAAGGAAGAAGAAAACCAATAAGAAAAGTTGGAATGCTCATTACTAATATATTATATAAAGGATTAATATTTATTGAAGAGTATATGAGTACTTATGATATAAACTGAACTTCAAGACAATTTTTGGAGATAGGAACTGTCTTACGCTGGGGCTGCTGATCTGCTCTCTGAGAACACAGGGGCCAGCTTAGTGTCTTGGTGGCTTTGTAATGGGGTCTGGTCATGCTCCATTTAGGCTCTTGACACTCCAGAGACATGCCTCCAAGCCTTGTCAGCTAATACCTGAATCTCACTATAGCTCATGGCAAAGCTGTGGGAGTGAAAGTATGGCTGTCATTTGAATGTGTTAAACCTGACAGCAGAAAGAGATCTTGAATGAAAAGTGAAAAATATCCTTTCTATGAACCCCACTTGATGAAAGAGCTCAAGTTTTAGGCTATGAGCCAAGGAAATCATCCTACTTCAGAACAATAGACAAGGTTGGAGAAAGACTGTTAAGCACAGTAGCTGAAGAAGCTCCACTTCCAGTGTTCTTTCATGGAATACTTATAAAGCAATGTAAGTGCTACCTAGGTATATTATGAAAGAAGAATGGATCACACCATTATTCTAGTGATAAATATCAATTCTTTATAGAAAGGGGATTTTAATAAGTCCCTTTCTCTGTAAGCAGTACCTCAATACTAAGGATGAGAAATAAAATCCATGGAATAGTGGAAGATAGCTACTTCACAACTGTGTACCACCAGAGGTACTCTGAAATAAATATATACCACTTCAAATATCATTAAATATTTCAATATATAAGGACAATAAAAATTTAATGATATTTCTCTTATCATTCTCTTTTCCCAGATCCAATCTCACAGTTTCATGCTCATTTTTGCAACAGAACAGTCTTGGCATCCTTCCCAGCTCCCACAGATCTTCCCCTTCTAGAGTCCCTACCACACTTGTTGCTTTGCTCCATTACCCAATCACAATAAGTACCTGCTTCTCATCCAAAAAGCACTTCTCCTAGGACAACAGGTATGCTGAAGGTGGATCTACACCTCTCCTACTACTCCTAAGATCTAATACCCCAACCACATCTCCTACTTCACTCTGTAGCAGGAAACCCATTATAGTTTTACTTTCTTCTCATTTCCTATCATCAGTGGAGCACAAAGATCTTCTCCCAAACCTTTATTCATGGAACACATCCCATTATTCCAGCATCCAACACCAACAGGCCTTAACTGGGTAAACATCAGCTAAGCAGAATAGGGAAACAGGTAAGCTAACTGAAAACCCTCACCACTTCCTGTCTCCTCCAAATCTAATCTCCCTTTCTCTTCCGAAGCACTGCAATAAAACAGAAGCTACAATATTCCCTCATGCCCCATACACACCATCTCCTCCTAACTTCCTTTCCCCAACTTATTAGTTTACCCCAGCTCCCAATTCCAGCAGGAAACTCCTCCTAAACCACAGGCCACACCTGCTTGAAAACCAAATAGGCTGCCTGTAGTCCTTACCTTCCATTTATATCCCCCTAGATCCAATCTCCCAGTATTATCCCCTGCTCTGCAGAACACCCTTGACCACCTGTTACCTGGTCCCATCACTTAAGAATGCCATAGATCTTCCACTCTCTCTTTCCTAACTTGTTACTATGTCCAAGTTCATAACTCTGGCAGGCACTCCCTGCTAACCCCAGGGCTGCTACTCCTTGTTATAAGGAAAATGCCAGCCTAAGGAGATTAAATATACCCATGAAAATAAGAAATAACCTCATATAAACATCACAAGAAGAAGGAAAACACACACACACATCCACACACATCACCACCACCACCAACAACAATAACAACAGTAACAAAATAACATGAACAAAAATCCATTAGTCATTGACATATCTGTCAATTAACTCAATCTCCTAATAAGAAAACAAAAATAGGATCCATCTTTTCATTGTATCCAAAAAACACACCTCCACTCTAAGGATAGACATTATCTCAGGATAACTGTTTGAAAAAAAATATTGCAAGAAAATGGACTTTAGAAGCAAGCTTAGTATAGTAATTTTAATATCTTACAAATTGTACTTCCAAAGAAAACTCATCAAAAGAGATAGGAAAAGATACTTTATACTCACCGAAGGGGGGGAACATCAAGATGGCATTCAATTTTTTAAAAGAATTATTCATTCATTCATTCATTCATTCATTCATTCATTCATTCACTCACTCACTCACTCGTTTGTTTGCTTATTTATTTATTTATTTATTTATTTATTTATTTATTTATTTATCTATCTATCTATCTATCTATTTATTTATTTATTTATTTATTTATTTATTTATTTATTTATTTATTATGTATCCTGCCTGCATGTACGCATGCAAACCAGATGAGAGCCTTAGACCTCTTTACAGATGATTGTGAATCACCATGTAGTTGCAAGAACTGAACTCAGCACCACTAGAATAGCATCCTCTTCTCTTAATCTCTGAGCCATCTTGTGAGTCTGACATTCAATTCTTAATATCAAGGCCCCATACACAAGAGCACTTAAAGAATCTACTACAGCATAAGTTACATATTAACACTCACATTTTGGTAGTGGGAGGCTTCAGTACCCTTCTCTCACCAATGTCATCAAGACAAAAACTGAACCAAGAAATACTGGACTATTGGAGCTAACAAACATTATAAACCAAATGGAACTGAGAGATATTTATAGAACATTTCACTTAAATACAAACGAATATAATTTCTCTGTACCTTATGGAACTTTCTCCAAACTTGACCATATACTTGGACACAAAACAAATCCTAACAGATAAAAGAAACGGGAAACAACTACTGCATACTGTGAGAACACTGTGGACTGAAGCTGGAGATCAACAGTGGAAACAACAGAAAGTTCCCATGAGCACTAATAGCACAGACACTAAGACCATCAATTAAATGAACCTCATGAAACTGGAAAGCTACTGTCAGGCAAAGCTACTGTCAATCAGACAAAGAGGCAACCTATAAAATGGGGGAAGATTTTTTACCAACTCAACATCTGATAGAGAATTAATATCCACAACACTTAAAGAATTAAAGGAAATAGGTATCAAAAATCAAAATAGTCTAATAAAATGTGGTACAGACCTAAAGAGAGAATTCACAATTAAAGGAATTTCAAATGACTGAGAAACACTTAAAGAAATGTTGAACACCCTTAGCCATGAGGGAAATGCAAACCAAAACTACTTTGAGATTCCATGTTACACCCTATCAGAAAGGGTAAAATCAATAACACAAGTGGCGGGGTTTGTGCTGAGGAGAATGTGGAGCAAGGGAAACACTCCTCCATCAATAGTGGGAGCTCAGACTTGTACAGTCACTGTGGGAGTTGATACGGTTGCTCCTCAGAAAGTTGGGAATCATCTACCTCAAGATCTAGCTACATCGCTATCATTCCTGGGCATATAGGCAAAGAATACCTCATCTTTCCACAAGGACACTTGCTCAGCTATGGCTTTATTCATAACATCCAGATGTCATAAACAACCTTTGACCTACAATCTGTCCTGCCTGCAAAATATGCTAGGGCAATGGTGGCACAGAACTTGTGGGAGTAGCCAACTAATGTCTGCTTTGACTTAAGGCCCACTCCAGAAGAAGGAACCTATACCTGGTATTACTTGTATAACCATGAATTAGAGACTAGACATTCCAGAAAGCTAAGGTAAAACTAAACACTTCTGGTCTTACAAAAATAAAGGCTCCTAATGATATTTTGTTATACTAATAAATCAGTGTCTTAGCCAATCACCATCAGAGAGATTTTGTCTGGCAGTGGGTGAGAACAGATACATAGAGCCACATCCAGATTATGTGGAGAGAGAATCTAGGACGGAGGTCCTCATTGAATCCCCCTCCTATAAGATCATGGAAGCCTGGGAAGAGGTAACATTAAGAATATAAGAGTAAGAGAGGGTGGGGAACACCAGGATAATAAGGCCTTTGAAACAACTAAGTAAAGCACATATGAGCTCAGAGAGACTGAAGCACCAAGCACCTGGGTCTGCACCAGGTCCAGGTCCTCTGTGTACATACTGTAGCTAGCTATTAACTTAGTATTTTATTTTGTCATGTTTGGTTGGTATGTTTTAGAAGTCTGTTCTTTTTCTGGTTGGGGACAGAGAGGGAGTGAATCCAGAGGGGAGGTGAAGTGGAAAGAAACTGGAAGGAATAGATGAAGGGGGAACTATAATCAATCAGGATAAATTGTGTAAGAATCTATTCTCAATAAGTAGAAAAAATAAAATAAAACAGTTTTAATGTGGAAATCATAAATTAACCATAAAATAGGGAGAAAATAATGATATTAGAGATGATCACTATGCAGATTTCATGACATAAATAACTGTATTGAATGCTGATTACAATTAGATGGATTGGGATATGTGTAAACACCTGTGTTGTAACTGTAATAGAGCTTTCCAAAGCAAAAAGGCTGTTTAAGGAAAGACTGATGGATAGATGAATGGATGGTTGATTGATGGATAGAAGGATGAATGTATAGATGGATAAAGCATTTTAAGAAATGACTCATGTGGTTTTAAAGGCAAAGATATTCTACAATTGGCTATCTCAAACATGGAGAAGCAAGAGAGCCTATGTATCTGTCAATCTAAAGGATAGACAAGTTTTTGTGTGAATCAATATTTTGACCTTTCTTAGGTCTGCCATGTAGGGTAAGTCTCCAGTTAAAGAAAGGATTACCTAGTGTATTCAAAGGGGTGCTGTGGTTAGGCAGAGGAACACTTCTAAGCCTTTCACTGATTGGGGATCAAGACAGATTCTGAAGCCAGCATCTCTCTGTATAGACAAGTTAGAGGATGGAGAAGAAGCTGACATATCTGATACGTATTGTCTAATTGAATGAAGACTTCTGTGGAGAAACAAGTAGAAGATCACATAATTCCACACTCGCAGTGCAATCAAGTTTTCTATGTGTGGAGTCACAGAGCTCTAATAAGTTCCAGAGTCACTCAGTACAAGTAATAAATGCCAGATATCACACTTTACTACCCATGAATGTAAGACATTCTCTGCTTCCAACACAATGAGACATGTAAGACCTGCTTTCACGAGTGATAATTAGCTTAGGCCATAAAATGTGGAACTAAGACAATATATACACATAGCCTTCAAGACTGAGAATTATTGACTGTTATCTTCTTTAAAACTGTTACAATGATTGCAGAAACAGCACAAAGCTACATTAAGAATATGAATGTGAAGTTCAAGTAATTGAATTCTAACAAATGAGTATTATTTTCTACTCTATGAGAATAACAATGATCATGCTGTTAGAATCTTAACAATAAAATATATCTCTGTATGCGGCATGGTTTTATGCCAATTTTGCACAAGCTAATGCCATCTGACAGGAAGAAACCTGTAGGCAAGACTGTAGGCTATTTCCTTATTTAGTGATTGATAGAAGAGGGCCCAGACCATTGGGGATGGTGCTATTCCTGGTGCTCGTGGTACTGGGTTCTATAAAAAAGCAGATTGAGCAGGGCATGATGAGCAAGCCAGGAAGCAGCTGTCCTTCATGACCTCTGCATCACCTTCTGCCTCCAGGTTCCTGCCCTGTTTGGGATCCTATCTGGACTTCCTTTGATGATGAATAGTGACATGGAAGTGTAAGCCGAATTAACCCTTTCCTCCTCAACTTGGTTTTGCCCATGCTGTTTCATCACAGCAATAGAAACCCTAATTAAGACTCTCCTTTTTTTCTTTAATGAGCATCAATTGCTGTACTACTGTTAGTAGTCACTTAGGTCCCTGTGAGAGATGCTTCTGGAACAAGTAGAAATGTCTTTGCTTTATGAAAGATAATGTTATTACCCCCAATAACATCACCAAAATTTAAAATAAAAATTAAATTCATAAAGCTGCCCAATATCATTAGTAGAGTACAAGAGGTTGGAGACTTTCATTAATATGAAAAGATGCTAATTAACAATAGTTCTTTGACAGAAGTGAGAAAATGAAATTAGGAGACTCCTCATAGACTAGGGGGTAAAAGCTTGTACTTTGTTATCAGAAAGCTCGGGTTGTACTCAGGAGCTTCTTCTACAGCCGTTACTCACTAGTAGAAGGAGCTGAGACAGTTACTTAACCTCAGCATTTCAACTTCTTCAACTCTAAACTGGATATAGTGATAGGAACATCTGCTCTAGAGCTACTGTGAAAATAAGTGAGCTCACACACGTGAAGCACTTAGCCAGTGTCTGGGGAAGAATACAAAAGTTCTTTGCAAAAAAAAAAAAAAAAAGATAGAACTAGTTGTGGTGGCACATATGAGTAGAATGTGATGAAGAGACAGTGCCAAGGAGATCAGAAATTTGAGGTCAGCCTAGGGTACATCTTTGGCCTGGTGTGTAACGCATGCCTTTAGTACCTGTCTCCAGTTTAGGCAGCAGGTGGATTTCTATGAGAATAAGGCCAGCCTTTTCTATGTTGTGAGACCTAATATCAAACACACAAAAAATCGTTATAATCTGGTCACTACTTGGTAAACAGCCAAAGGAAACATTATAATTATGTTGAAAAGACATCTGTACCCCCATGAGAACAACAGCTCAGAAATAGAAACAATTCAAGTGTGTATCAACTCATGAAAAGACAAGGAAAATATGGTACCTATACACAACAGAATATTACACAGCCTCTGAAAAGACGGTAAGTTAGTTAGTCACTTGTGAATCACTGATAAAATTAGAAAATACTACGTTAAATGAAATAAAACAAAAAAGAAAGAAAAGTTTCACATAATCTTACTCACATGGGAAACATTAAAACTTTGATATTAAGGCTAGAATGTTATTTCAGCATTTAAGGGTTAGGGTTAAATTTGTTGCTTTTCCAGAGCACCTGGTAATTTCTATCACCAATGTCAGGTATCTTAAAATCTTCTATATCTTCATCTCAAGGAATCTGAACTCTTCTGGCCTCCCTGGGCACCTGTATACAAGTGGTGATCACACACACTCACATACATATACATATATATACATATACACACACCACACATGCTGCATGCACACACACACTCACACACATATACATATATATACATATACACACACCACACATGTATGCACACACACACTCACACACATATACATGTATATACATATACACACACCACACATGTATGCACACACACACTCACACACATATACATATATATATATATTACATACACACACACACACAATCATTTGTGTATATGTGTGTGTCCTTTAAACCAGTAAGATTCCATGTGACATTTCAAACATCTTTAATGTTAATGACTACTCCCATCCTTCCTCTTCCCTTTTCTTCTATCTCTGTTCTCACTTGAACTTTTGTTCCTTATTATTATCTCTTCCTCTTCTTATCCCATGTTCTTCTATCACCTTCTTCTTAAGTTCTTTCTTTACTTGCCATACCAATAGCCCCTTTATACTTTCCTGAATTCTACTAATACTCTAGGTTCAACCCACAAATTTAAATATTTGATACAAAAATACACATTAGTGAGAATATGCAACATTTGTCTTTTTGGGTCAGGGTTATTTTAGTACAATACTTTCCATCTAATTTACAGGAAATTTTCATTGTTTTACAATGAAATAGAACCTATTTATGAATCAATATTATGTTTCTCTTATCAACTCATTAGTTGAAAGGCATGTAGGCTGTTTTCCATACTCTAGCTATTGTGAAAAGAAGGATTATGAACATGTGGAGACATAGGTCTCTCCAGTGGAAATACAGCCCTTTAGGTACATGCTTAAAATTATCTTATCTGGGTCAGATGCTAGACTATTGATTTGGGGATTTCTACAATGGTTTCCATAGTGACTACACCAATTTGCATTTAACCAATAATACATAAGAGTCCTGCATTTCCCTACAACCTTGCCAGATTTTTTTTTTCCTTGTTTTCTTAATCTTAGCAAATCCGAATTGGTTAAATGAAATCACAAAGTTATTTTAATTTTCAATTACCTCTTTTCTAAAGGTGGTGGACACTTAAACACTACTTGCCATTTGTCATTCTTCTGAAAAGTCTCTGTATAGGTCTCTATCCCATTTCTTAATTTGTTTTTGCTTTAATTAGTATTTATTTATTTATTAATTAAATTTTGAGTTCTCTAGACACTATATCTATCAGAAGTGTAGTTGGCAAAGACTTTTCCCCATTCTTCATGCTTCCCATCAGTCAGTTAACAGTTTTCCTTTGCAATTTCTGTCATTGTATTTAAATTATATAATACTAAAATGCTTATACAAATTATTGAATAAAACACAACAGATCAATGTACAAATCATTAATGTTTCTGAGTACTGTAAGTCACTCATCAAAAACTTATCTCTGTTTCTGAGATGATTCTGGAAAAGTATGAAATGAAACCATCAAAGATAATATTTAAACATAACCTTTGTTTCAAACTTGTGCCTCTATAGCCTTTCTTTTTTTGGAGATTGTTCAAGAATGAATAATGTCACACAAAGAAAAAAATGAACCACTGCAACAGAATGCATAATTTAAAAGCAGAATGCAAGGAATTTAGCATTCCATGCTAATATTTAATATTGTTTCACTTTGTACCCATATGGCCATATCTTTTTAATAGCATGCTCATTATTCTGAATTTCATCCCATAAAAAAGATCATTTTGCCCCATAAGCATGATACACATAGGAAGAAATGTCACTCTTGGGATCCTAAATGGTGAGTATTTTGCTATGTCTCTAAGCCATGAAGGAATGCATGAAGTCTTTACAGAAAATAGGATGACCCCAGGGAAACTGGGACGATTTTGAACAGCCAATTTTTGTGGTAGCGTAAATTTTAATCTCTATGAAGAACACATAAAATTGTTCTCATTTGGTTAAGACCTTAAATGTATGTACATGTAAAAATGACAGGGTAGATGGTCTGGATCACTTACCATATAGCACTAGAATACCTAGTTGTATTTCCTTAAACTTACTATCTTAAGAGGTGTGGGTTGTTTCTCTAAGGAAGAGCTGCTGGTCTTAAATTACAGATCCCATTATGACCCTCATGAATGAAATTCAGAGTGTTGATGCATGTTCATGAGAAAATATTTTTATTTTTTCTTTTATAAATAAAATTTAGCACTTCTTGAATTATAGTTTTTTAGCAAACAACAATAGCACTATCAGTATCTAAGAAATGATAGTATTTTAAACTAAAACTCATTTGGTATCATATGTTGGTTATATACACCATTAGCTACATTTTAATGATTATACATTTATCAACCAGAAATTATACTTAAAACACCTTCAAAATAACTGTTACTAAAATTAAGCCTCAGTATTATTAATTAATATACATAAAGTCCAATTATCAAGCAATCCCACATTTGAGTATGAAACCAAAGTTATAAAAGTCAGCATATCAAAAGTATCTGCCCTCCCACTTTCACTATCCAAATAACCAAGAAGTAGATGCAATCTAAAAGTCTATCGGCTGAGGAATGGATAAAAGAGTAAGGAAGAAGGGCGTGGCAGGAAAAGGAGCCATTTATTGATGGCTACCAAGTCACAATGGGGTGGGAATAGAATACTCTGCCAATATTGTACTGTAAGATGAGCAGGACTATGGAAGGAAATGATTTCACAGCAAGATAATGAAAACATTTAACCTGATTTTAAAATTTCTTGTATATGTATGTGTTAGAATAGAAGAAAATCTGCCAACTATACTTCTAACAGAAGAGTAATATACTGAATATGCAAAGGATTGTAAAAATCAGATACAAAAATAAATGCCATCTCTTTAGGTCCATAAATAATCCATTGCCCTTCAAAGACAGTTCTGAAAAAAAAATTACAAATGGCCAGTGAATATTTTTAAAAGGTCCCAGCAAATTCAGCCATTACAGATAAGAAAATCAAAAGTATTTGACAATTTTATCTCACCCTTGTTAAGAATGGTAAACATCAAGGAAATAAATGGCAGCAAATGCTGAAGAATTATGGGGAAAGATGAACACTTCTTCAATACTGGCGTATCTACTGGGGTGCCATCATGGAGACTTCTAAAATACAAACAAAAAGACTAAAAATAGACCATATGACTCAGCTATACACTGCTGGGCAAATCCCAAAGGACCATATTTCCTACTATAGGAACACCCTTATTTCCACATTTGCTGCTGCTCTGCTCACAATTTCAAGGAATAGATTCAGCCTACATGTCCATCAATAAAAGAAATAATAATAATATGATACATACATATACATAATGGAATTCTATTCCACCTTAAAGAAATGCATAATTATGAATATGATAGGAAATGGAAAGAATTGGGAAACATCATATTAAATGTGTAACCCAAGCTAAGAAAGATAAACACACATGCTCTTGCATGCGGATCCTAGACTTTATTAACTATGTGTATCCTGGTAGAGTAAATATTGGAAAAGGTCAGGAAACTAGGAAGGTTTTAAGGAAAGGGGTGGATGGAGGACACAAGGAAAGAAAGTAGTAGGGACAATACTATTAAAAAATGTGAGAAGAAACAGTGACAAGAAGATAGGGAAAACACAAAACTAACTGCATGGAAGATGAGGTGAGTAAGAAGGATAAGTTGTCATAGCCTAATTATAAATTAATTGGGAAAAAAAACAATGAAAAAGAGCTAATAGATCCAGAGGCCAGAAGATGACCCAAAATGGCATGCAGAAAATAAGTTTCCCAAAGCATCTGTTTCCCGAACTGAGAAGGCATTGTTGAAGGACACCCTTTAATTCAGCTTCTAGTTGAATTTACACCACACCAAAGTCTTCTTCCATAACGCCATGTGTTTTAGATTAAAAGGTTTATATTTGCAGAATACACCAATGACTCAATTAGTAAAGATCCTCATGACCTATGTCAGGCACCTCACAACTACTTGTATCTCCATTTACAGAGTATCTTGTGCTGTTGCCTGCAAAGCTATTCTTACATACACCCACCCCACCTCACCAAGATATGTTCATAATTTAAGATAAAATTATTGTTCAAAGTAATTAAGTAAAGATGTGATTCAAAATGTCGTCCACAATTGACCTCTAGCCTCCATACATAGAGGCATACATATGCATACACAGAAAAACAGACACACACACACACACACACACACACATGAGCATGTGCTCTTACCTATATCAAAATGTCATCCAGAATTGACTTCTAGCCTCCATATATAGAGGCATACATATGCATACACAAAAAAAAACAGACAGATAGACAGACAGACAGACAGACATACACATACATACACACGAGCATGTGCTCTTACCTATATCTGTCTCACACACAATTACTGTCATAAGTAAAGTCCCCAGCCACTTGATAAAAGGATGGGTTCTTTACAAGATCAGTTCAGGCACAGTAAAGACATATGTTCAGATGCAGAAACCTTGAATAAGAAAAAAAAGACTCCTTAAATTGCTCATGCATAAAGCTCTGTCTCTGTTCCAACTACTTCATGACCAAGAACATGGTGAGGACCGCAGCAAGACATATAACCACTTTGCTATTAAACTTCAAACTGCTAAAGCTAACACTTTAAAGGCCATGTAAATTAGCCCATGTTCTTCTGTTTGTGCCTCTAAAGAACTCAGAGTTTTCTGCAACATTGCAAAGCATAAAAGACTGCCTTTGACTTACCCGGTGACTGAAATGTGGCCACAGCTCTATTTGTGTGAGGAGTTATCAGAGCACAAACTCTTACACTTGGCATCAATAGTGCTTTGATTTAGAGATGCCCCAAAATAGGAGAGATTGAAACAAGAATTCTCAGCTGCACAAATAGAAAGGTCTGGCTTGTGACATGAAGGGACTCAACCCAAAAGAGATACAGAACAGCAAAGGGGGATTCCAGGCTGGAAAAAGTCAGTACAACTACATTCCATTACAACCAAAAAAATTGAGAGGATCTCTTTCCATTCAACAAGACCAGGCCAGATTATTAAAAAATTGCTACTATAGATATTTGAGAATTCTTACAAACATATTTTCTATCTATGTAATATCTTATGCATATTTTTAACTTCAGGGATTCCCTTCTCCAACATCTTTTGTCTTGCTAATGACCATAGAAAGACAAAGTCATTTTTAGATAAACTATTTCCTTTAGTAATCTCAGATATTGTGCACAAAAGAAACTGTAACATAGTTAATTGTCTGATGTGTATTAAGAAGCACTGATGCATAAAACCATTCAATACTAAGTTCAGAACAAGACAAAAGGCAGATGTGTTTATGTGATCATTAAGGCAAATGAATCAGAAAGTCACTGTTATTAATTATACATGAGAAACAAATTAGAGACAGACACATTCAAAGGAAATCCCTTCAATAAGGGATTATTGAAAAGAAAAGAAAATGTTTTTCATATTTCCCTGAGGTTGTAATATCAAGAATAATTAAGATTTTCAGAAGCTTTGAGATAGAAACTTGAATAGTTTTGACTTTGTTATATTTTTCTCTCTTAATGACCAAATATATAAATAGTAGTTATTGTGAATCATTCTGGGCATTTAGATATTCTAACAATCAATGCTTATTTTAGCAAGTGCCTTTAAATTGTTTCAGGATCTCTACCTGTGGCAGATAAGCAAGGCCTCAGGTGGCGGATCTTCTCAGCCACTTTCAAAGTTTCTGTTGAGAATGGAACATAAATCCATATTTCAAACACATCCTTATCTTCCTTGTGTGAGAGAGATCTCTATGAACTACTCACTCCTTTCGTAAACAAGATGATATTTCTAGACTTAAAGAATGTTGACCAGAATGTCTATTTGTGAATTTGATTTTGATATAACTCATCATCTGTCAGATATTATAACTCTGCCCCTACAGTGCAAAAAATATTAGTAGGATTTTTATGGTATGCATTTTTATTTTACAGTTTTTACAACCTATACCCTCTCCCCCCCCCAAATTCTTTACAGTTATATAGAGAAAGCAATATATGGCAACAGGCAGTAACAAATAAATCTAAAATTGGGACATGCATTAGATGTTAGTTTCGATTGCTAAAAGTCATTATTTTAGCTTGGGTTTGATATTTAAGACAGGGCCTCACTGTGTAGCGCAGGTTGTCTTAGGACTTTCTTTACTATTCTGTAATTTGTGAATGTCACACAGAGCTGGAATGACAGGTTAAACTTACTGTTCACAATTTAATCTATTATATGGAGTTTCTGTTGCCACAAAAGTGTATATGTGCATAAATTTCACTTATTTGCATAATAATAATTTAGAGTCTCTTATCCTAAGTCATCTTACATGAACAGTTAGGAGGCACTAACCCTGCTTTCATTATTACATGCTAGTTATCTCACAGCAGTGCATATTATTCTCCATCATATAGTCCAGCTCTTCATGAAGTCCTGTTGTGTGCTTCTTGGCAGTAATAGATGTTCCAATCTGACAGTTTGCCTTCACCTTCAACATGCTATCAATCTCACCTAGCCCATCTATTGGAATTCATTAATATCTCAGCAAGTCTGACATATAGCTTATGTTGCAGGTTTAACTGCACTAACTCTGTGGCACACCATGCACTATTTGAATGGGTTTTTATGTATGTTCTAGTACATATTTGACATACTGAGGACAGATGCATGGTGTGGGTAATCACTGAACTATAAGACAGCTCATATTTTCCTCTCCTCTATGTAATTTTTCTACAAAAGGCATTTCAACACAAGTGTGATTATAGTAAGGTTTAGAAGCAGCACTGAAATTTATATACATCTTCGTTATTTTTCTTCAGAATTATTGGCATAAATGTCCATGTAATTTAATAAATAAAATTAAAATATCTTGGAAAATGTCTACTCTGTCTCTACTTAATTTCTAACAAAGAATGCTGATAACAATTAGCAATATAAGCTACAAAACATGTATTTCTAAGGCCAAACCATCCATTGTCTAAATATTAGAATAATAATGTATTTTGATATTTAGTGTAATCTCTTCTTTAGGAAAGAGCAACAAGAAGAGAGCTATTATTTTTTAGAAAATAATAATTTACACACTTGAGTAGATTAATTCTAACCATATCAAATTATTGTAGTTCCCAAAGAAATTCCCATTCGAGAAGTCAAAGGTCTCCTTTGATCATCCTTAAACCTTCAGGGAAAGGCATAGTAATTATCCATTAGGAACTGAGTAGTTAGATTATAGTATCACAATTGAGAAAATGATTTATCATACCACTCCTTCCTTGTATCCATCCGAGGCTTGTTTATATTTCATGCCCTAATCTAATTAGATTACACCCATCATGAGAATATCTATGGCAGTTCCAAAATTGAATTTTTTAATCACAGGTTTGAATGTGAATGAGATTTGTAAAGAATAGGCTTAGAATTTTATGGACAGTTACAGACTTGTACTGTAATCCTTATTTGACTTGGATAAAAAAATCAAAGCCAACATAGATTAACATGATAAGCAGACAAAATCTTACAGAACTGAAATCATATACCCTTAAGCTTGGAGATCTCATATTGAATTAATTGGTGTTTTTTTCTTAAATGATCTTTTAGGATAAGATATATTTTATTTTAAATGCCAGAGGGAATTTAGACCCAGCAAGCTGACTGTAGTGTGCACACATGCATACATTAACATACTAATGACTATGTGCACACACAGAGAAAAACATAGAGACAGAGAAAGAATAATAATTTCTTTAAAGAAAGTATTCATAAATTGTTATCTTCAATTATTTGAATGTTTAAAAACATCACACAGCCTAGAATCTACTAACTATGCTGTTACCATCTTGATATTTTTAAAGACCTAGTTTTAATTATGTGGGTGTGTACATGTGAGTGGAGTCTTCAGGGGCAAGAGAAAAGGATGCCCTTAGAGTTGGGTTACAGGTATATTTTAGCAACTCAACATGAGTGCAGGGAACCAAATTCTGAACATCGACAAAAGCAGTGTGTGCTCTTGTCCACTGAGACATCGGTCCATGCCCCATGTTTGTACTTTTAAGTCATTACAAACTAACCCGTGGGTTTTTTCTATTATATACATGAAAAATTGTGTTTAGTTATGTCACACTTTCTTTACAAGTGGAATTATTCTTTCTTTGAAATAAAAATCAGAAACACTTCTGCTGATATTTCATTACACCTTTTTTGTTTCGTAGATTTCAGAGTTCTCTGTAACTTCCCAGACCACAGGACCTCAAAGTAGTCAGGGATACAATGCTCAACACCAAACATGCATCACTTCTTGCTTGTAAAGGTTTTATTAGCCTAAGCTTCAACACCTCTATCTGCTTTAATATAGGTGAATGAGATAAGAAACACTCGAATTTAATGGGAAAAAAAAGGTATTTGTGGAATTGTAATAAAAAGTATTTTTGCCACTGTTAATCTTGCAAAAAGTCAAGTTCAATACAATTTTAAACAAGATCTTTTGTGCACAAAGCTTGGCATTAAAAAACATCCAGAAAATATTTTCTATTAAAATTAAATAGTATAAACTATATTTGTTGTTATTTAGAATTTAAAAAGTAGATACATGTACAGAAAGATAAATCATAGAGAATATGCAATTGTAATAAAGCTCAGTTTTATGAGAAGTGTTTGTGATTCCTATAAAGAAAAATAATCATTAAAGTTGTAGGGTTTCAAAACAGCAGAAGATCAACTGGGCTCTAATTTAAATCTAAGATGAGAAAAAAATTTAAACCTCTATAATTTTTTTCCTTCTTTTATATGTCTTTGGTATGTTTTTGAAATAATTTATCCTTTCTAAATGACAAGGTTTCTACAACATAGTCTGACTTGTCAGTCTGCTCTCCAAGTAGACAGTCATCATTAGTGGTTGCAAATCTTAGGGTGCAAAACCTTAGCAGAAAATGACATTTGGGGAAAAAAAAAACCCTCCTATCCCACGGAATTTAGAATGAAATTGGCATTTTTTTCTCATCTAGTTGCCCCTCTCTCCATTGAATTATTGTGAGGCAACAGGGAATAATTTTTTATCTTGCTTAGGGGACATGAACAAAAAGCCAGAATATATTGCAAATGTAAAAATAAATTACATGTATTACATTGTCTTCATCTACTGGGACTATCATAAAAAGTAATTAGAGACAAAGGTATTCTTTATCACAAAGTCAGGAAGTAGCTTATAAAATAGAAGAAGTTGGTTTATCCTTACTATGTTACCCAAAGTTGTGAATAGCCAAATCTCAACTTTGAGATAATCATAATGGTTATAAACTGAATGTTCCAGAAGCATTCAGCCCAGTGTCATTAATGATTCTCTATACAATAGCCTTGCTTGTTTGTTCTTTATTGGGTGAAATAAATAATTTAACAAGTCTAAGGCATCAAAGTTGTGCAGTGCATATGACTACGTGATGAAGAATATTAAAATTTATGAATATAAAATCTAAACATTAGGAGCAAGATAAAAATCACTTTTTTTTAATAAAAATAGTGTTTAGCTACCCTTAATACAGTGTCAAAGGACAGTTTCTGAAGAAGAAAAAAAAGATCTATTTGTTCACTGAAACAAATAAGGTGGTAATTATGAACAAGTTTGTCCAGGACTAATCAGCATTCTTGACAGCACATCTATTTGAACTAGCTCACCAACCAATAAGGGTCTTATCGTGAGTCATTAAAAGATTGGCTAATAGACAAAAAGAAACAAAGTTAATCTAGCAGACAAATGCACTTTTACCATTACCTAAATAAGATAAAGTTAAGAAAGCTTAGAAGAAATAAAACCAATTAAGAGTCTAATTAAAACAAAATTCAACTCTACTTCCAAATGAGAAACGTAGTTGCCAGTATCAGAAAGATTTAAGACAATAACAGATGAACTTACAAAATACGGCTGTGTTGTGTCTAGTCACAGTAGAAGAGCAGAGAAGAAATTCTCGGAATTATTTCTGGGTACATTTCCTGAAAAAGAAAATTAAAATAAATAAATGTGAAAGTATAAGCTAGCACCAACAGAAAAAGAAATTCTAGAAAATTCATAAATTTTATATTGGAAGACCATACATATATATTTATAAATCTACTGTATTGGTAACTGGTGTTTCTAACTAGTAGTTGATCTACCTGTTCATAAGTCAGCCGATTGCCATACCTGTGCATGTACTTCATAGATTAATACCTGTGAAAATTTCTCTTGGACATTATTGAAGTTCCCATTATCTGCTCATGTAGAATATTATAAGGGTATTGATAAATTATTATTTGAAGGAATAATAATAAAGTTATTAATAATCAAATGTAAATATTAATATACTTCTAAATTACATTCATAAATATTCATTTTTACATCATCACAGGGGTTAATCAGTTTTAGTGTGAAAATTTGATGCACATCAAAATTAAATGCTTAATGAACAATTCCTGTTCTGTTTACTTGACACAAGGGATTTTATATTCTGTCTGTAGTTTTAGACTGATAAAAAATCAATTTATATTTAAGAACAAAAAGGAAGTAATTACAAGCAGTAATAAACATGAAGGAGATGAACTGTACAATGATTAGAATGTTTGCTACTTTAAATTAGATCCTAACTTGGTCGAGGTGAGTTAGCAAATACCTGTGATTGACACACTTGGAATGCTGAAGGAGGATCACTGTGAGTTCCACGCTAGAATGGGCTACAGAATGACATACTATCTCATGAATAAATGAATAACAAACAAATAGAAAGGAAGGAAATAAAATCAACCTTGAAAGAGTAAATGATTACATATGTTTAAGAACTGATTAAGACAGTCATTGACAGACCAAAGTTGTAATTGGAGCACAAGGGAGGCAGAATTAAGCAGATTTCTAAGTTTGAGGCCATCCTGGTCTATAGGGCAGGCTTTAGGATAGCCAAGGCAGTTTCTTAGATAAATCCTGCCTCAAAAAACTAACTAAATTAATTAATAAACAAAAATAAAGCAAAATAAATGAACAAAACCAATTAAAGGAACAAGTGTTGAGCTGTTGAATACTACAAATATCATTTGTGTTTTGGCAAGGCAAATGTGTTCAGAAAAATGATTGGAGGATGTTTATTTGTGTGATAATAGAAATTGTCTACATTTAAAAGAGATCAAATCAACCTTGGAAATGTGGAAACTGATTACTAAAAGTACAAACAGCTAAGGTCACACAGAATTCAGAAATTATATACAAAACTGACTAGATTTATTAGAGAAATGATAACAAAATCATTTGAAAGGAAATAAAGTTATATGTATGAACTATTTTACATAAATCTATGAGGTTGGTTTGATATAGCTCTCACCAATGGATAGGTCTACCAGACAGAAACTTAACAGAGAAATAAGGGATCTACCAGATGTTATGACTCAAATGGACTTAATAGACATAAACAGAACTTTCCACCCAAACACAAAGGAATATACCTTTTCTTAGCATCCCATAGAACCACATATTTAGTCATAAAACAAATATGAATAGATAAAAAATAATGGAAATAACTCCTTGCATTCTATCAAACTACCTGCTTAAAGTTAGAGTTCAACAACAACAAACATCACAGGAAGCCTCCAAATGCATGGAAACTGAACACCTCTCAAGTGAACCACCTCTGGGTCAAGGCAAGGACAAAGAAAAGAAAGAAATAAAAGACTTTCTAGAATTTAATGGAATGTATTCACAATGTACTCAAACTTATGGGAGACAGTGAAAGCAGTGCTAAGAGGAAAATTTATAGCATTAAATGCTTACATAAAATACCTAGGAATATCTCACACGAGAGACCTAACAGAACAGCTGGTGGCTTTAGAACAATTAGAAGCAAACTCACCTAGAAGAAGCAAACAGCAGGAATTAATCAAACTTAGGTCTGAAATCAATAAAATTAAAACAAAGAGAACAATACAAATAATTGTAAAATCAAATAGTTGGTTCTTTGAGAAAGTTAACAAGATAGACAAACTCTTATCTAACCAAAAGGGAGGGAGGGAGATAGAGAGAGAGAGAGAGAGAGAGAGAGAGAGAGAGAGAGAGAGAGAGAGAGAGAGAGAGAGAGAGAGAGAGGGAGAGAGAGAGAATACAAATTAACAGAATCAGAAATGAAAAGGGGAACATAACAACAGACACCCAGAAAATCCAGAAAATCCATACCTTGAAAACCTATATTCCACTAAATTGGAAAACCTAAAAGAAATGGACAGCTTTGTAGACAGGTACCAGGTACCACTTATCAAAATTAAATCAAGACCAGATAAATGATGTAAATAGACCTATAACCCTCAAGGAAATTGAAGGTGTTATGAAAAGTCTCCCAAGTGGAAAAATAAAGCAGGCCAAGAACAGATTGCTTCAGTGCAGATTATTTTTACCAGACATTTAAAAAAGAACTAATATTGATACTCCTCAAACTGTTACATACAATACAAACTGAAGGAACATCGACAAACTCTTTTGATGAGGCTACAATCACCCTGATACCCAAGCACTCAAAGATGTAACAAAGAAATAGAATTACAGACCCTCTTGAACACTGATGCAAACATACTCAATAAAATTCTGGCAAACCGAATCCAACAACATATCCAAAAAAAAAAAAAAAAAAAAAAATCATCCACTATGACCAAATAGGCGTCATCCCAGAGATGCAGGGATGGTTCAACATAAAAAGCTCTCAATGTCATGCATCATATAAACAACCAGAAAGGAAAAAACAAAACAAAACATGATTATCTTCTTAGATGGTGAAAAAGCCTTTGACAAAATCCAGCACTCCTTCATGATAAAAGTCCTAGACATATCAGGAATACAGAGAAAATATTTAATAATAATAAAGGCAATATATAGCAAGCCAACAGCCAACATCAAACTAAATGGAGAGAATTCAAAGCAATTCCACTAAGATCAGGAAGGGAGACAAGGCTGTCCTCTCTCCCCAGATCTATCCAATATAGTTCTCAAAGTTTTAGCTAAATAACAGAACAAAAGGAAATTATGGGGAAATGAATTGGAAAGCAAGAAGTCAAATTATCTCTATTTGCAGATGATATGATCGTATACATAAGTTATCCTCCACAAACTTTACCAGGGAACTTCTACAACTGATAAACACCTTCAGCAATGTAGCAGGGTACAAGATTAATTTAAAAAATAGCCCTCCTCCTATACACAAATGATAAAAGGACTGAAAAAAAAATCAGGTAAGCAACATGTATGTATGTGCAGATACATTGATTACAGAAAATATTACTTCTATTATGAATAGTTTTGATACTCAAAATCATTCTTTGATCATCGATGAAAATGATCAAAGTTTGAAAAATCTACAGAGCATTACTTCTCAAATGTTACATTGTTGTATTGATTACATTGACTATTTGTCAGCCATAAACATAAAAGCATTATATTCTAAGAGAAAGTTAAATGGATGCCTCCATAGCAAACTGCAAATAAGAATCTAATTATTTTTACAATATTTAGTGATATTAATAGCATTAAATGATATGCATATGTCAACTTAAACTATATGTATATGTTTACTATTTGTGTATGTATATATTAACTATTTATAAATATACATATATATCTATAGATCATTAAAAAGTTATGCTACTTGCATTAATGACTTCCCCAAGAGTCACAGCCTATCTAAAAATTACCCACTGCTCAGCATGGGAATTTCCCTTGGAATTGTTGATCAGGTGAAATACCAGGCACAGTGCAGGCTCTTGTTGACACCCGTGGTTGCCTCCTAGAACTTTAAGACCCTGTTGCTGAAGATACCACACACAGGACACAAAGGAATTGAGTTGAAACTGACTTAGATGGTTCTCCCTAAGGATTAGCTCTTATGGTATCAGAAGTTGTTTTGCAAGTTGCCCATGATGAAAATCAATCAGTTTTCCTTCTCATCTGTAAAGCATCTGAACCACAACAATGACCAGGCTGACAAGATGTGCCATAGACCCTGGAGAATAACCTACTGCTGCCATTTTCCTGAACCAATATAAATATTTCACTGCATTCTACGTATTTACCAGAGATAAAGATAGCTTTCAACCTCATCAAAGAAGCTTCATTTTCTAGTAAATAGATTTCATCACAGAAATTCCTTAAAATACAGAGGAAAAATATGATTGTGGAGTTAGTTCCCAACCCTAATATCTATATCTACAATACAACTTCTATGCCATAGGTTCATGGACTGTGGCCAAAAATTCTCCAAAAGGCAGAACTTCAAGACATTTGAACCAATGTGACGGGAAAAGTGAACCCATGAAATTATTATGGCATCTAAACAAGACTTTAATTATACCAACTTGGGTGGCAGAAATCTCACAAGACCCCACTGAAGAGCTGTAGGAAGTCATGGCTGTTAAGAGGAGGCAAATCAGACTTCTCTGAGGATGAGCTCCCAACTGGTCAACTCTAAAGACGACCAGGTGTGAAGCACTAAGGAGACTCAGCAGGCTGTATTTATATCTCCGTATGCCTATGTAGATATCTACCAATAACGAGTTTAAGGAGAAGAGATCAGGAATATGGAAGATAGTTGTGGCAAGGTAAAAACTGGAAGGGGAGGGGATATAAATATAGTATTCATGTTTAGATTCTTAACCAAAATATTAAGAAATGGTGAGAAATTACATATTTTGGGAAATAATTAGGAAGAAATGTTTGCATAGTCATGGTTCACTCATAAGAACTACCAAAACTATTTATGGATTTTTCCAGGAACTCAACAATCCCACTCTACACTGATGATCCTATTCTGAAAACATGAAAGCCTCATGGTCTTCTTTGAACTTTTCCACTCTTGTCTTCATACTGGACTGGCCTCTGTAAATTTATCTTGGATTACCTGCTACATGAAGCCATCCTGACAGCCTCACTCTCATGGCAAGAACTCACTCTGAGACAGTTACCTGCAATATCAGCTTCTACTCTGCCACAAGGAAATTGCAGCACTGCTCAGTGTACTCACAAACAGATGATTCTGTACCTTGGTCCCACCATTAGTGTGTGAACTGGACTGTGTTTAAATTTGAGAAAAATGTGGTCAATGGAGCTAGAGGACAAACCATGATTTGTTAAATACCTCTCTGGAGAAATACCACTAAGATGACAAAAGAATAATTTTAAGTATCTGTTACAATGAGGTTTCTTGGCCCATATGGCCAGGGGTCCAGACTCACAGACCTACTGCACCAGACCCATTAGCTGCCTGCTGCTGCTCAGGCCCCCAAAATGACTCAGACGCTTATATTAAGTTCATGCTATTTGGCCTATGGCTTAGGCACATTGCTAGCTAGCTTCTTCATCTTAACTCAACCCATTTCTATTAATCTGTCCTGCCACGTGGCCCATGGCTCACCTGTGCTCCTTACATGTTTCTCCTTCAGGAGTCTGGCTTGATCTGTCTCAGACTCCACCTTCTTTCTCATACTTATGTTGATTTCCCTGCCTACTACTATGATGTCTGCCATGGCCAAAACAGCTCCTTTATTTAAGATTGATATTCACAGCTTACAGAAAGACATTCCCACATCAAGTATCTGAGACTCTAGATGGATTTTACATGTTTTTTTTCTCTTTTGTTTAAAGAATAATTATTCAGAGAAGAAAGAGCTTTTGTCACCTTACTGCAATTTGACAATAAAACTCTATAATTTAATAGTTAAATTATTTAAAATGTGATGATCAAACTTTATAGTGGCTTGAAAACACTCAGAATTTTAATAATATGAAGAATTTATTACGTGAATAATCAGTAAGAATGAATTATTATGTAAATAATGTGAAGAATTTCAGAGGAAATTTGGATTAATATGTATTATACAAGTATGAATTTGTGCTTTCATATTTTAGAGTTGTAAGTAATAAAATATAGAATACAACTATAGACTTATCTTACTACAATTTGATGATTCAGTAATGCACTGAATTTGAGAAAATTTACAAAAGGAAAGGAATAGTCTCAGTGATGTTTCTAAACATGAACATTTTTAACATCTAACACTCAATTTTTTTTGGATTAATTGATTATATAATTTTATGTTGCACATCATGTCAACAGAATAAAACTGATTACAGGTTAGTTTTTCCACATAGTTCCATATAACTGAGTATCAAGCGGCATTTACTGAATTTATTATCATAAAGAAAATTCTACTTGGGCAATACTTCAAAAATCATTATGTTTACTCTTAGAAAGTAAGCCTGATATTACTTAATAAAATACCTTTTTAATTTATGATACAGATATTGCACAAACATATGTAATACATTAAAGTAATATTTGAATAAGATCTATTAGGAGGCAAAAAAAAACATTACTTTAACACTTTGAGGAATTTTTGCAGGAATTTGAGGAATAATTGCACCTAAAGGAAAAGAGAATAAAATATTTAAAAAGTAAACATACATAATCTCATGTGTATTTTAGTTTTTCACAGAAGTTTTCTGTAATATAATATGAATGCATTTTTCAAAAATAATTATGTTTAGAACAGGCTACTATATTGACTTAGTTTAGTAGGGTTTTCTTTCACAATTTTAATGATCAGGAATAAACCAAGTATATATTCCTTTATACTTTTGTGGGTGTACTCAAATTTTACCCAGATTAACAGTCACACTGAAATATTAATGAGGGCAAAGACTTAAGAGGACAAAAATATTTTAAGGTACAAAAATAATTTTCAACTCAGATACTGAATGCTGGGGTTGGGGTGCTTGGTTTCTGAAGACAGACTAGATCATGTAGAAAGCAGTTCACTGTGTCACTTAAGATCCAAATACGAATAGCGATTTTATTTAATATTTTATTGCTTTGAATAAAATGGTACTGAAAATGCAAAAAACAAGGTTTTTATTGTGTACAGATGGCATTTTTAGCAATAAAATGATGAGTATGTGAGTGTAATAAGTTATACAGAATAGCATTTTGTCATTACAAATTGGTTTTGTTTGTGTAGTAGTTTTGGTTTGGTTTATATTTAATTTGATTTGGCTTGTGTTGACATGCTGGAACTCAAACTTGGGGCCTCAAACTCACTTCTTAAACAAGCACCCTACCACATATTATGTCTTCAACAAAGAGTTTTTTAATAAAATATTATGTTACTATTTTATTAATTATAACCTAGGAAATTTCACCCATTTTCTGCAAGAAAATAGAGGATTATGAAAACAAAAAGACTCATTTAAATGCTGTGGCTGTCAGTGGTCCCCATGGGAACTGATCTCCAAGTACTGGCTTGGCTTACTAGTCTTCTGAATGCAATAATTTCCCAGAAAGAATTTTTCTTCATTTTATTATTTTTTTTAATAAAAATGTCTTTTTTAATCCATGTATCCACCTCCCTTACCTCCTCACAATTTCTCCAAGTCAGCCTTCAGCCTCCCCCTCCACTCATCCCCTCCCCCAAAATGGCAAGAAGTCCCAAGGTGGGTCAGCTCAGAGTGGTGCATCCACTCTAGGCAAGTCTGATTTTCTCATCCCAAAATCAAGACTGTGTTAGGTGTTCCTCTTCAGGGAATGGGCTCCAAGGTGCTAGTCCACGCTCAGAAACACAGTCTGATCCCACCACTCCAGGCTCCACATACTGCCCATGCCAATTGAGTTGCCTACCCTTAGAGGGCCTAGCTCCTTTTCCTGATGGATCTCCAGTGGCTGTTCTTGATTCAATGAGCTCTCCAGAGCCCCAGCCAGCTATCACTGTGGGGGGAATTTTCCTCACAATCTCTATCCCTTTGCTCATATACTCTCCTCCCCTGCTCTCAGCTGGACCAGCTCTGCCCTGTGCTCAGCCATAGATCTCAGTTTCCACCAATATTCATCGTTGGATGTAGGTTCTATGATGACAAATATGATGGTTATTCATTTGATTATAAGGGAAGTCCTGTTTAGGCATCCCTTCCACTATTGGTTGGAAACCTAGCCAGGGACAACCTGTGAGTTCTTGGGGGTTTCCCTAGCACCAGGTCTCTTTCTAAGCCCACACTGACGTCCTCTCTCAAGATATCCATATATTTCTTTCTTCCTCTCTGTCGCTCCTCTCACTCAACCATCTCCTTCTCCCATGATTTGTTCCCAACTCTTCTTGGTTGAAACCCATATAATCCCAATTTGCTAAGGAGATCTTCTCTATTTTCTCTTCTTATGGGAGTCTCTGGGTTCCTTCTGATTCTAGGCCATTCAGGGGTTGTGGTTTGTAGCTTGGGTGTTTTTGTGGTTTGTCTAAAATCCACTTATGAGTGAGTACATCCCATGCCTATCTTTCTGGGCTTGTGATACCTCACTCATGAGAATATTCTCCAAATCTATCCATTTGCCTGCAAATTTTAAGATGTCATCTTTTTTTAACTGCTTAGTAGTACTCCATTGTGTAGATGTACTACAGTTTGTTAATCCATTCTTTAGTTGAGGGGCATCTATGTTGTTTCCAGGTTCTGCTATTATGAGCAATGCTGCTATGAACACAGTTGAGCTATTGCCTTTGGCATACAAATGTGCATCCTTTGGGTAAATGCCCAATAGTGCTATTGCTAGATACTTTGGGAGATTGATTCCCAGTTTTCTGAGGAATAGCCACACTGTACTCCAAAGTGGCTGCACAAGTTTACACTCCCACCAACAATGGAGGAGTGTTTCCCTTGTTCCGCATCCTTTCCAGCATAGGCTGTCATCTGTGTTTTTGATCGTAGCCATTCTTAGCAAGGTGGTATCTCAAAGCTGTTTTGATTTGCATTTCTCTGATGTCCAAAGATTGAGCTATTTAAATGCCTTTCAGCCATTTGTAATTGTTCTGTTGAGAATTTCCTTTTTAGCTCTGAACTCCATTTTTTAATTGGGTTATTTAGGTTTTGGGGCTATAGTTTCTTGAGTTCTCTATATATTTTCAAGATCAGTCCTCTGTCAAATGTAGGGTGGATGAAGATCTTTTCTTATTCTGTAAGCTGTCATTTTGTCTTATTGACTGTGTCCTTTGCCTTACAGAAGCTTCTCAGTTTCAGGAGGTCCCACTTACTAATTGTTGTTCTTAGTGTCTGTGCTACTGATATTATATTTAGGAAATGGTCACCTGTGCCAATGTTTTGGAGAGCATTTCCCATTTGCACTTCTATTATGTTCAGTGTAGCTGGGTTTATGTTGAGGTCTTTGATCCACTTGGATTTCAGTTTTGTGCAGGGTGATAAGTACAAACCTATTTGCATTCTTCTACATACTGCCATCCAGTTATGCCAACATCATTTGTTGAAGATACTATCTGTTTTTCCATTGAATATTTTTGGCCTCTTGTTAAAATTAGGTGTTCATAGGTGTGTTGGTTAATGTTGGGGTCTTCAACTCAATTCCATTGATCCACAAGTCTGTTTTTATGGCAGTACCAAGATGATTTAATTACTGTAGCTCTATAGTACAGCTTGAAGTCAGAGATGGTGATGCCTTCTGAAGTTCTTTAATTGAGCAGGATTGTTTTGGCAATCCTGGGTTTCATGCTATTTCGTATGAAGTTGAGTATTGTTCTTTCAAGGTCTGTAAAAACTTGTGTTAGGATTTTGATGGGGATGGCATTGACTCTGCATATTGCTTTTGGTAAAATTGCCATTTTTACTATGTTGATCCTACATATCCAGGAGCATGGCAGATGTTTCCATTTTCTGATCTCCATTCAATTTCTTTTTTTAGTGACTTAAAGTTTTGTCAAACAGGTCTGCTACTCCATTGGTTAGAATTATGCCAAGATATTTACCGCTATTTGCAGCTATTATAAATGGTGGTGTTTCCCTTATTTCTTTTTCAGCCCTTTTATCATTAGTGTTAACTGATCCCATGAAGTTATAAATATGAAATGAATGGGCTTGAATTTTTCTCTTTTCTCTAAACATCTAAATTATATAAGGGCTTATTTCTAGTAACTTTCTAGAAAGATGTTCTTCTTCAGTAGGTAAAAACTATTTAGCATTGATTGGTTTCCAGACAGAAGTACTAATATTTGTGAAACACCCTGCTTCATTGCCCTCATGTTTCAGTTTGGTTAATAATCTGTGTAAAAGTTGAGTACAACCCCAAAAGTATAAAGAAAACCATACATGGTCTATACCTGCTCATCAAAATTATGAGAAAAATCCTACTAAACTGAGACCCTTCCAAATGAATGGGAATTACTTTACCTCATGGTAAGGTAGTTTCCCTGGAAGAGATAAACTCCTCAGGGACACAGAAAGATTCAAATTCTATTGAGGGTTGCCAGAGGATATCATTTTACAATAGTATTTGTAGAGCAGATGGAAAGAGGCTAAATAAAGCACAAACAGGTACAAAATGAGGAGTTTTCTATTTAATTTGCCATAAACAGTAGAAGCTGTACACGGTTCTACACAAAAAACATCCCTTCTGTCATAACAAATTGCATTTTCCATTTGGAAACACATCCCATAATTGTAAACCTCGTTTGTTTTAGAACTTTGGAGATTAATTTTTCATAATGGCATCATAATGTTCCTCAAAAAATATTTCTAAGAGCTTATTACAAAAAGCAAATTAATACCATATTTCACTAACATGGAGGCATACTTTGCTCTTTGTTGTGATTATAGGTAAACAGAAATAGGAAACTATTATTGAATGCCTCAAAACCGGAATGGGAAACACCATTAATGAGTCAAAATAATAGCAAACCATTTTAAATTCTAATGCTAATAGCTCTGTTTGTAAATGGTTACCTGGGATGGCTACTCAGAGTAAAGCTTATGGATATACTATAAAGTAGCCAACATTTTAATTAGGATAATTACTAAGACTCCCTGAGTGAATTAAGTAGTTTTGCAAGCAAATGTTATTTTTTAAAGGAAACTGGTATGCAGAATGCCTGTGATTTCTGTCATGAAAATTTCTATTTAAAAAGGCAAATGCATTTATAGCAATGTATTGACTCATTAGCCTCCATCAGAAAAATTCATGAGACTTATGAGCCAATGCACACATTGAAATATTTGAATTACTATTTGAAAAATCCTAACTTCAAGCAGTTAGAAATCCACCATTGAGTAACCAATAGGAGATAAACAAAAATACAATAACATGCGGACTAATATCATAGATACTCATTGTGGTTCTGAAATAAAAATGGACGTGGTTCAATCTTTCCATTCAACAATGTTTAATCCTGTTCAGGTCCCAGAGATGGCATTTGATCCTGAGGTCTTTCATTTGTGGTGTGAAAGGTCTGCGTTGGTGGTCAAAGTTGAAACTGCCCTAAATGTGTCAATGACTAAGTGGAAAAATCTGAGTCGCTTCAGTTTAGAGAACATACATATAATAGCTATGGATTTAATTTGTTCTCCACCTCAGCTTTTATCAAAAATAAAGCTTGCATTTGATCAGCAGTCCTCACAATTCCTCTGTTTTTCAGATTCATTATTGATGTGGATGATATATTCCTTTCAACAGATTCAAAACCACTGCAGAATGTGTTTTAAAGACTCGTTACTTTGAAACATAGGAACATATGTAAATAATAACAAGTAGACATAAAACAGAGAATCAAATTTTACCAAAAGGGAAATCACACAAGTATAATATGAATGAATTCCAAATTCCAAAGATTAATCACATAATCATAACATCACCAAAAATAACTATTTGCAATAACTGATAGAAGCATATCCCAAAGAATAACTAAAATATGAGCAGTCAATTGGTACCAGTAGAACAAGCTCCATCCATCCATGAGCATCTTCCATATACTTCCATCTATGTAATTGCCAGTGGTATCTTGTTGACTCAGTGGAGCTATTGTTCTTTTGCAGGAGAGACTGGCAGTAGAGGCAGTCTTAAGAGGATCTGATTCACAATCCCCACTTCTCATTTCCTCATCTTTTATATGAATGCTGTATGAAGATGTGTATATGTATGCCTATGTATTTTCATTCCTTAACATCCTTTACTGTCATTTCTTAATCATATTGAAAATTTCTGTATGATGTTTTTATAACTCTAGGATAGTGCCTCATAAGTAGTAGGTCTCCCAGTAAAATTTATTTTCAAACTCATTCCTTTTCAATGATCCATTGTGGCATGAATGCTTTGGGGACCATTTATTGATATTTTTACCTTTCTAAAACCTTTGTTATGGACTAGTGATAACATTTCATGAAAAGATCTGAATGTGGAATTTCAACATTGTTTTCCATTGCTTTATAAACACATTACTACAACAAGGCACTCATTGATTTTTACACTTCCAGGAGCAATTGATTGTTTGCCACTGCTTCAGGGACCTCAAGGGTTATCTTAAACTCAGGTAATTTCCATTATGAGAAAAATGCATTGTCCGTCAGCATGTTCCTAACGTTTACTGAAAGCAGTACTTGCTGATAGAGTCTTTTTTTTATTTCTCTAAGAGAAATCATGCTTCCTTGAATGCATTTTCTCTATTATCTGGCAGTAAACATGTGGTTTAGTGGCTTTCAATTAACATATTTAGGCCGCTATCATTATTTTATGTCTACCTTCTGACCATTTCATTTGCAGTCAAAGACATTTACTGACTTGCATTTTTCAGGGTGTTTTTTTTTTTTTTGTTTTTTTTTTTGTTTTTTTTTTTTTTTTAAATCATGTTACTATCTCATATATACCACAAGTTTCAGTATAGCCCAAAAATATAGAGATAAGAAATGTTTAATAGCATTGAGCTTTTAGAAAGAAAAGCAGCGGGTTGTGTATGAGAGAAAAACAATTATTTTTGCCTCATTAAAAACAAAACAAAAAAAATGGACTTTTGTTAGTAGCTGGATATGATAACAATTGTAACAAGAACATAGGATTCAAAGACTGTCCCTACACAGTCCTTACACTCATGAACTCGCCCCAGCTCTGATTGCCTGCATGAGTGGGCCAATCAACATTGCTCTGTGGATATGGCATGTACCTGCAAGGCTCCACCTACCTACCAGAGGGGGGTTATTAGCTATTAAACTGGGAGAGGGGTAACAATTTCTCAGTGGCATTACCACAAATAAACTCTTCTTTTCCAGTAAATAACTTCTCATCCATGCTCGGACAAGCACCATGTATTAAACTCAGTTGACCATACATAATGGGAAGCCAAGAAAAAGAAAGGGACCTACTAAGAAGCAAAACTCCAGGAGGAGAGGGGGGGGGAAAGAGAATGGGACATGAAATGTCGAAATAACTATTATATAAATATGTGAAACTGTCAAAGAATGAAATATATTTTTTAAATTCAGGAGTTGACAGCCTGGTCCTCAATATGATTATCTTCCGGGATGTTAGAATTTGAGAAGCGCAGCCTGTGGAATGGCCACTGGGCAGGTTTTGATCCTCAGGATTATTGTAGTTTTCACAGGACCCCGGTTAGATCCCAACAGAATAGGTTGTTATAAAAAGAGCAAGGCTGTCTCTCAGCCTACTGGGGTCCTGTCTTCTATTTGGTCTTCTTCGTTTTCTCTCATCACCTCAGTCCTGGGGACTGTACTGAAGAGACTAGAATAGGGCACCCAATCTGGGTTATCAGCTTCAAAATCTATAATCTGGGTTATCAGCTTCAAAATCTATAAGGCAGATACATTGCTGTTCCATGTTCTTCAGTATATTTTTTTCACAGTAAAGTAAAAATGGACTATATAGTTTGTCACAGAATTGTTCTTAGAAATGCACAGATTTCCCAGGTGTTATTTCTCCAGGCATCTAAGATATGAGCAAATTGACTTTTGTCTGAATAGCAACTGTCAAGATTAGGCACGATAATGGGTGTCTTTGATATTTACACATTTGCTTGTGTCCTTTGAAAGATCTCCATGCAAAATTGGCTTTGATCATTATCTTTAGATTTCTCTTATTCAAATAAAAGGGCAGTTTTTCTCCTTTTTTCTTTCCCTTGTGCAGGAAATAGTATTTAATTTTCATTGTCAGCTTGATGGGATTCAGATCGCCATGGAAACACATGTCTCTATTTATGAGGCTGTTTGCAAGATCTTACTGAGCAGGAAAGGCCCACCCTAAATGTGAGAGGCACAAGAAGAATAGGCTGAGTTCTTAGGAAAATAAAAGGTGAAAGTGTTATAGAAAATGCTAGAAAGTATCATGTACTCACCATACCAAATCTTTCTAATCAAACTGTTGACTCAATGACAGTTATATAAAGTCTACTTCACTCTGTGTGACTGGGGGCTCACAGAATCTTCTGCATTCACTCTCTGAGTGAGCATCCTTTATGTTAGATATTTAAAGCCTTTATAAGAAATGCAATCTCTTCTCAGCATTAATGATTTTCTCAAATTTTAACTGAGGAGTGGAAAGTCTACATAAAGATTCATGTGACACATAAGGGAAATACGTATAATTTCAATTTTTCATTTGGTCCTCTGTAACTAACGATGGTGATTTTAAACAGGTATCTCTTTGGAAAGAGACTGTCACTGACTGTAACTTTGAACCTAGTTTAATGTTTGAGCACAGCTAAGGTAACTTTATTTACATAAATCACAAGAATTTAATAATTTTCCCCAAAGAGTATGAGTATAGGCATTTCTGTGGAGGAATACATTCAGAAGTTTAAACTTAATTGTTCTTCAGTTTTCTCAAGTTACTGATTACTCATAACTCAGCAGCTATTTTTAGCTCTCATTGTGTCTTTTTTCTTAGGTTGTAAGTGAATCCACCACTATTAAGCATAGAGCTGCCAGCATCCTAAAGATTCAATAGGAGTTCTTAAGAAAGAAGAGGAAGGAGTATGTTCATTGTAAGGTGGTACCACAGTAATGACAAAAGCCAGGTCAAGCAGATCCACAGGATCAATAAATAACCTGCAAACAAAAGACAACCAATGTACCAAACTAACATTACTTTCAGATGTCAAAGACAGTTATTTTTTGTGTTGTATGCAGTATCTCCTTGTGCATTAGCTTCACAGAAAATTTCCTCATCAACAGTTATTCTAGCCTGTTAAAGCAGCCTACTTCCTGGTGATGGTGGGGATCAGTCGGTAAGTAAAACCAAATGAAGCTTTCGGCACAGAGGTTAATCACATCTAAAAATAAACACACCTGTCCATAACCTGGTAATGGAAATATGATCTTTTAACATACAACCTGATTTCAACATTTACATTAAATGAGTCCAAGAGGATAAAACCAAAATAGAAACCTTATCGAGTTCTGAAGAATAAGACAAACTATTTAACTAAACAATTTGCTCAGCTAAAGAAAAAGTCAACAATATTTCAGATTCAAATAATTTGACAAATTATGTGTAAAGGACTTTAGTGCTTTAAGATCATCTGTTTCAACTCAGACGTGACAGCTTCCATCATCCACTTAAGTGCATTTAGTGTATTAGTCACTGGCATTGACTTTATAATAATTCTGACATATTGCTGTGGGCCTATATTTTGTGCATTGTAAATATTTGTCCCTCCTACTGGTTTAATAAAAGGCTGATTGGCCAGAAGACAGACAAGAAGTGTGGGTGGGGCTACCAGATTAAGAAAACTTTGGGAAGAAGAAGAGTCAGGCAGAAACTCAGCAGACATAGAGGGGAGAAGACTAGGATGCTGCTCTGAGCAAAGGAACCGGAGGTAAGATGAGAACTAACTAACAATATACCTGAGCTATAGGCCAATCAGCACGAAGTTAATATAAGTCTTTGTGAAATTATTTGGGACTAAGTGGCAGCAGGGTTTTGAGTGAGTCCAAACCTCGGGGCTGGGCTGGGAAGTTCAAAATAGAAACTATTACAATATTTTCTGCTGCTTTTCTTATTTGGTGGTATTAGGCTCCAAATCTAGAGCTTTATAAATATTAGATAAATGCTATGCCACTGAGCTTTACATCAACAACCTTTTCTAGCACATTTTTAAAGTTTAAAATTGTCAGTATTTCCATAAAGACTTTTCTTCACCCTAAAAGTCAACCTTATTACCAATTACTTGGATACGTCAAAAGAAGAACTATTTTGAGTAAAATTATTATGTTTAATATATTTCTATGTTATTGTGAGAAATGAGTTTGATAGTCAAAGCTTGATGATAACACCTTATGACAAGTTTTCTCTCAGAATTCTACCTATGCTATGTGTAGTCTTATTCATATGATGGAGGCCAATTTTTGTCAGAATTCTACCTTTGCAAATAAAAGAAAACTGCATTAAATTTAAGAACAAAACTAATTATAGCTAAATATATTGACAAAATATATTGCTTTATCTTTCATGCAGCATTGGCACAGTAATTATTTTAAGAATAGCAAGGAAAACTAAGCTCTCACATGAGGTCACAGTGTGGATTAAATTCACTGGGTCAATGTCTAATAATAACTCATCTTGTAGGTTTTTCAGAATACATCAAAATCAGTGCTTCCAGAAAAACCACACATACAAAAAGAAACTAATTCTAGATAGTGATCTTGAGAATTACATTTAGCATATCTTAAACACTGCAATTCTACCTTTGTGTTTTATCATTAGTTCCATTTCCAATTTGAAGTGGAGATATTTCTCTTTTATACTCAAACTAAGATCATTAAGTCTCTCTCTCTCTCTCTCTCTCTCTCTCTCTCTCTCTCTCTCTCTCTCTCTCTCTCACACACACACACACACACACACACAGAGAGAGAGAGAGAGAGAGAGAGAGAGAGAGAGAGAGAGAGAGACAATACACAATAAGCAAACAAGCTATTACATTTGATTAGTTTTGAGTTCTTCTGAGGAACCTGTTGTGACAGGAATATGAGGGATGGGATGGCACCCAAAGCGGCGCTTATTTCTAGGTCTGAACTTACTGTGTGTTTATGTTGTTCTTCTCTGTGTCTCCTACTCTAGTGATGCAATGTCAAGGGTGAGGGCTTATCCACGTTACCACAGCAAGCACAGTGGTCACTAGGCGAAAGAGAGGATCGGGTGTGTTTGTGTTCATTAGATTACTTACTGGACCAAATAAGGAAAAAATGGTATTTTTCATCTATATTTTTATTTTTGTATTGACCCATGGAATGATCAAGCTTTTTATTTATTTATTTCTGCAATTGCTTTTTACTTTATCTTTAATTCTGAAAGCATAAATGTATACTTATGGACAGAGCCAACTATCATGTACATTGTAGGCTACTGAAGCCTGAAAATATGCATATCACAAAATAGTAAATTGTCCTTAACATTGGCTAGGCTTGATCTCGTTAACATGTTAGCTCCTTCCATTTGTTTGACTTAGCGACTTTCTTATTGTCAAGACAATAATACCCAATCTTTCTGAGCATGAACCATATGTCAGACATTGTTAGAAATGCTTTATAGACATTAGTTTCAAGTATTCTTTACCAGATACCACTAGGAAGGTCCCCATTAGTACCTTCACTTCATCAGATGGGAAACGGGTGCAGAAAGTCAGTTCTTCACCAACTAATTATGTCCTTGAATATAAATGGCAACACTTACTCAAGATGTCCATATCATCAATCAGGGATATCAAAAGGAATAGGCTTAGTAGGGCATTACAATTTTGTTCTATATCATCCTTATAGCTTAAAGTAGTGTCCATATAAAAAAAAATCTTATTTTTAAAGAACAACTATAGCAAAGAATAACTACTTATCAGAAACTATGACATATTTCCCCAGTGCAGAACACACTGTTGTGGATCAGGCCACAGATATAATGAGTTTATCCTTCATCTTCACAATTATAGTGTCGAAGGGGTGGTGCTTAAATAAGTAAGTAGCCAGCCACAAGAAAGGGGGGGAAATGCCATTCAGAATGTGCCGAGAAAAAGATCATTTTTGGATAAAGAGATAGGAAATGTGCATCCATAACAGATGGACCAATGGCCAATTAAGAATTAAACATGAAAGGATCCAATTTGTTTATTATTTTGTTGATTAGTTGGCTGGTCCACTAAGGAGCAGAACCTGTAGAGTTGAAATCACCTAAAATTATAACAAGCTTGGGATGTACTTGCAATTGGTTATATGAAGTAAATGTCTAGTTCTGAAAAAAAATAATAGAGAAAGATTTCTCATCCCCATATAAAGAGTCATTCCTCATTGTTCTAGAGAAAGCATTACCTGAATGCTTCTTGGGGAAAATTTCTGTATTAATTTGACATTTACCTTTTGTTTGGTTCAATCTTTCAGGACTAGCTGAGTTAAAGACTTTGAAACATCAGATCAGATTTTGAAAGATTTATTCAACTAACATCATTTTAAAAGAATTACACTGGGTTTTGGTAACACCAGACTGTTCTGTAGATCAAATGTTACTCATGTGGTACCAAGAGTTGGCCAAATTGCATTTATGAAAATGAGCAGATGTTATTGTCCTACATGAGACACTGTTCAAGAAATTATTCTGATAGGAGAAATGGAAGGTTTCAAGTGTCTCTGTGTTAAAGGAGTGTTGGCTTCTGTACCCAGAAGTGGAGGAAGAAAGCAAATGCCAGCAATGGGCACTGTGTCACTCCCAAGACAGAAGGAATGTGACCAAGATGTTTTGGAGGAATTCACGTGTTTTGTGAATGTGTGGATGTGGCTGTACTCTGCACACTGAATCTAGATGCACACATAAAAGAGAGACTCTGTAGATGGAAGGTCTACATTTCCGAGGGAGCCATTACCACTATAACTGAATAATACCACAGTTTTATACTTCTTATGGATTTAATCATTAAATTTTAAGAAAGGCTTTAAAAATATTCAGTAGTATCGTTTTAGTATCTGGGTAATTATGAGATGTGTCTAACTGCCCATGTAATGGACTTTACTTGTACAGCCACAGAAATGTGGTTGTTGGCAGAAAGGATCAAGTATACTCAGTCCTTCCTCTCGCTTAGTTCATATTAGTGGCCTGATGAGTGCTAGTGCTAGAACTGAGAAGGTACATTGAGAGTGAAAACATGAATACCATCTCTCTACTTGAGATATTCTCTAAGGCCACATGAGACAAAGAAATATTCAAAGGCTATCATTGCTGAGTAACTTCTAGTGGACACACTCTTAAATCCTGGACTTACAAGTCATGTGCTTAACCACTACACAAATAACAATGAAACCAGAATGTAATTCTAATGTTATGCTGTAACAACTTGCTTGACCTTTCTGAAATAAAAAATTAAACATGCAATATATATATTAAAGCAATACGTTTTCTTATTGGGGCATATGAAAACACTTAGGAGTTCTATGAAAGCCAGAAGTTCTAAGCAAAAACCATCATAGTGTTTTACAAAATTGATAATACAGTGAAACGCATTTTTCAAGGGAAATGCTTTGTTGTCTTGTCATTACTTTTAAAGAATATCTTTGAAAGAATCAAAAGTTGCCTCAGAAAACTATGTTATTACCTTTTTAGATTGCCAAACTTAGGAACAAAAGATAGATGTTTAAATTGTTTGGCCAAAGACTATCCACTAATCTAATCTATTTTATAAAAAATATTGACATTTTAACATCTAGTAACTCCATACACAGAAAATACAGAGAATAAACCCTTAAATATTGATTTGTAGCAGTATCAGGAGACACAAAGAGAAGGGGGGAGAGGAAAAGTAAAAAAGGAAGAAAGAGGGAGGGTCGCAGGGGAGGGGAGAGAGGGAGAATGAGAAAGAAGGAGACGGGGAGAGAGAGAGCACCTCAACATGGTATATGTCAGCTAGGGTTAGACAAGCTAAGGCCAAGTATTTGGACACTGAACAATAAAACTTAACTCTGCTATTTATAAAAGGGAAATATAAATCTTACAGGATAGACAACTCATTCTTATCCTCGAATAGACATGCATAGTGTAAAAACATGGTTTGATTTACATATATTTGCTTTACTTTGTGTGTCTGTGTGTGTGTGTGTGTGTGTGTGTGTGTGTGTGTGTGTGTGTGTGTGTGTGTGTGTGTGTGTGTATGTGCCCGTGCGTGTGCGCGGGCGCATATATTCACACAATGGTCAGAGAAGGGCAATAGATCTCCTGCAGCTTCAGTTACAGGCACTTATAGGCTGCCTAAAATGAGTGCTGGGACCCAAATATAGGTCCTTTGGTAAGAGCAGCTCATGTCCTTAACTGCTGAGCTATCTATTTAGTTAGAATTTCTCATCTTGCCCAGCTGGCCTCAGCCTTCTAGCCCATATAATCATACACTTACTAATTATACCAATTATAATATGCTTGGCCTATGACTGAGGCTTATTCCTTGGTAATTCTGTCTCTTAAACTAACCTATGCTTCTTATCCATGTTTAGCCATGTGTCTTGTACCTTCTTCTCAGTGAGGCATTTTCATCTTCCTCTTAACTTGTATTTGCCTAACCCAGAAATAACCACAGTAACTTTTTTGGCTGTCTGGACTATGACTTGTAGAATACTAAGAAACATAGCTAAAATCCCCATTCCTGCCAGTCATCTCTAGGAATATTTACAAGATGATATCATAAAAAACTCTACCCATAACAAAGCAAAAACAGAAATGTATTACTTCTGATTATTAGTGACCTGGAAGCTAGTAAAGTTTAGATAAGGCACTAACTTGATATAAATTCTTCACTAACAAAGTATAATGCAGAAATAACTGCTTAGGACTCAGCTATACAAACAGTGATATTTATCCTACATAGTGACTAATTTAACATAAGTTAAATTGAAAAAATAACATATATATGTTGTTCATTTGTCTGATTTTGCCCTTCTACATTATGCACACACTCTTCAAAGCAACATGATGTGTACCACACAAATAAAAAGCTTCAGATTTCAACTAAATACAGAAAAGAACAACCCATTGAATGTTCAACAGTAATAAATCATACATTGACTTTGTTTTTTAACAATCAAATTTATTTGAGATATTAGAAAATATCCATGGCTAAGGAATTGATGTGGAATATGTTTATGTATGTTGTGAATCTCAATCTTTAAATAAAGGAGCTGTTTTGGGCTGTGGCAGGCACCATAGAAGAAGTAGGAGGACAAATCAGAGCATAGGTAGGAGAAGCAGGGTGGAGTCAGGCAGATCGAGCAAGCCGCCCAAGGATCAACATGTAAGGAACCCAGGTGAACCACAGGCCACGTGGCAAACAGATTAATAGAAATGGGTTGATTTAAGATGTAAGAGCTAGCTAGCAATGTGCCTGAGCCATAGGCCAAACAGCATGAAGTTAATTTAAGCGTTCGAGTCATTTCTGTGGGTCTGAGCGGCGGGCAGCTGGGCGGCTAAGAGGTCTGGCACAGCAGGTCTGTGGGTCCAGGTCCATGGCCGCCCGAGATCAAGAAACCCCACTACTACAAGGAATGGTACTCAATTCCCTTCACTGAATATGATCACGAGTTCTTCATGATAATAGCATCCAATTGTGATGTCAATGAATTCTGTGCTTGTGAAAAGAGGAAACATGTATATGACTTAACCAGGAAATCCATTGGACAGAACATTAACAAGATCTTAATCTGTAATGTTACCATCAGCAGTGGATGATGACACAAAGTCACTTCATTTAATTTTTATTCTTGAGTGTAATCCACAATTGAAATGTATTGAATATTGATTGATTAATGAGAAAAGATAACCAGCTTCTTCAGGGAAAACCCCACACCTCGCAGTTTCCAGAGAGTGCATCTGCTGTTACTCACGACAAACCATGCTCGACTATTCTCCTATGCTACAATCACTTTTCTAGTCTCTCTATAATTTGCTTTCTTCTTAATTTCATTTTGTAAAAAAATGAGGTAAGTGGGTTGCTTCTCTGGTTGATTTTATTTCAGCCATTGATCGAAGGTGTGATCCCCGTATCGCAAATGTGTTCTTATCTAAATAATCGTCACTTTAATAGAATGATGACTCTCAAGGTGACAATTGTTAAGCACGTATCAAGCTACTAAGAAAATTCCATATAACTAATTCACTACTGTCAACAATTATTTTTTAAAAGAAAAATAAACTAATGTATGTAATTTTAGGTAAGTCTAGCAAGGTTAACGTTTCTTTCTTTAGACGATCTACAGTAATTAAAATGGAGAAAGACACCAGTGTGACTTTTCACATTTGTGAACATGGTCCCTCCTGACAGTGTATATTGTTTCTTGTAAGCACTGGCTTGGATACCTGTAGCATGGCCTGTGAACTCTATTCCCTTGTTAAGATCTTTGCATTTGAAAACTGAGTTTTTATTAAATCTAACAGACAACATTTCATAAAGATATAAAAGCTAAGTATAAGGCTCATGGAATAGCATAACATATTCTTATAGTATATCAACCAGGAGATAAACTGGTCCTGGAAACATCCATTTCTCTATTTAAGCTTTTCTGAGAAAGGCCTGATTGTCAGAGTTTTTGCCTCTTTAAGCAAGAGATTTTGTTTTGTCCTTGTTTTTTTAAAGCTGGTTTCCTAGCAACAGCTTCAAGGACTCCTTCAACAAAAACCAGCCATTTTTAGAATCGGGTTGGTAGTAAGAATTCATATATTTGGTTAGAAATACCATAAGCTCACACATAGTGTTTGGATATCTTTAAAAACAGATAAATTAAATTTCTAGGCACAGTGGATATTAGAAGCCCTATAAAAGAAGTTCAAACCTCTTGTTTGAGGTACAAGTTATTTTATGAGTTTCTAGGTATTTAATAATTTTATGTCAAATGTTCAAGTCTTTGACATTCAAACATCATTAATCACAGCTTTTATTGCAGTTATAAGTGTCACACTTGGTCCTGGCCCACAAGAAAAGTAATTTGGTTTCCTGATTTATTCATGGAAATCTCTTTGTTATTCAATAGGATAAGTTATTTGTGCCCTGAGTTTTTCTGTTTAGACACTATATTATTGCCTAATAAAACAATGTGATGGAACAGTTGCTGCCAAAAAACAGTAAAAAGGGCAACCGGTTGGTTTTATTCGCACACAATTAAAAAGTGAAATTCCATTATAAATTAATTCCAGAGATTAATTCTTATTTAGAATCTGTCACAGAGGTCAAGCAAATAAATTTTGCTATTAAATTTCACCTGGACAGATTCTAATGAATTTTAAGAAATTCATTATTAGCTTTATTTCCCCCCAAAACTTTGAAATGCCTCAAGCATTTTCATTATTTGTCAGTGTAAAGTCCTGTTTTTGGTTGTTAGTTTGGTTGGGTTTTTTTGTTTGGTTGGTTTGTTTGTCGTTATTAGGTTCAGAAATCAGATCCATGAAGCTAGGACATGTGCCAAGGGATACTGCACATAACATTCTGTTTGAGATTTGTTCATCTGCAAATCTGTAGCTGTGTGATATATAAACTGCCAGTGGTTTCTTCCTATGTTGAACAGCCATTCCTTTAACAGAGAAAAAAACAACTCTGAGCTTTGAGCTTGGGTTCCTCTGACCTGCCTGGCATTGCAAGTGGCCTTTGCTCAGTTGCATGCTGACCTGGAAAGGAGTGGCTTGACCAGAAGTAAGGAAGTAAACCAATTCTTTTGAATCCTGGTAGAAAAGACCTGGAGGTAGATTGTCCTTTTCTAGAAATGTGTTTATGTTCACAAAAAAGCCTCAAATCCTGCTAAAGAGAATATATGGTCTGGTAAGCAAATCATTGCCCCCTCAGATTGTTTTTAGTTTTCTGATCCCTCCAGAGTCCAGAGATATGGCACATCACATAGCAAAGTTAAAACAGCAGATAGACTAAGAGACAGTCATCAACTGACCCTAACCTGGATCATCAGAGTCATAGAAGTCTTGAATTGGGGAGGAGGACAGCTGTCAACGTCAGAAAAGTGCTGTGTGAGAAAGACTTGAGTATGTTTGTCAGCCTTTGAAGATGGAAGGGAATCGTAGCCTGAGGAATTCATACAGGCTTCAGAAACTGGCAAAGTTTGAAAAGTATCATGTTTCCAAGAGAAAGAACATGATGTCGGCATTTGATTTCAGTCCAGTGAGATCTTGAGACGATAAGAAAACAAATGTGAATTCTGTGAGCCATTGATCTTGTCATTACACCTGTTAGAGTGGCCAGTAGGAAATAGGATCATGATGAATAGGAGAGCCACGCTCATCTCAAGAAATCTTACAGGAACTCCTCCCTTTGAATTTTTGAAAGATTCGTTGTAAGATACTTTGCTCTCAAGATCAAAATGACAAACAAAACAAAAGCCAAAAACAAATAACAAAACAAAACACCACTCTGTCAGTCAGTGGGCACCAGAGGTGACCTGCTTTCTTCTTGGGCAGAACTCTGCTTTTACTGATGAAACTTAGTAGAATGAAAACAAGTTTTGTTTTTTTTGTTTGTTTTTTGTTTTTGTTTTTGTTTGTTTGTTTGTTTGTTTTCTATGTTGTGAAGTCTTATTTCCTGCCACAGGCATTTGGTACATTCTGAAGACCTTGTGAGCAGATGTTTGGAGGGTCAGGGAGGTGCTGAGGGGTTCAGACCTTCTGTTTGTCAGCCGTACAGTGCTCATGGAAGATCGTTCTGAACATTGAGCCTCATCATTTTCCTTAGCTGTGCATGCAAGCATTCAGAACCACTCATAAGAACCTGCAAAAACCCTCCTGGGTCATAGCTAAATCATTCTTCTTTTGTTTAATGGTTTCCTTGAAATTAGGAAAACAAAACTAGATATATTCTTTTTTATTTCATTCCATAACATATTGCTACTACCTTTTATTCCCCAACTATTAACCACTGTAGACTTGTTTGCTTCCTTTTAAGATTGTACCTTTTCTAGTCCTCATTGTTTTATCTTTTCTGGCTCCTGCCCTTCACAAACTTAACTTTCTGTTGGGCAAATTATTTTTAGCATTTATAGTTCTAACTACATTCACTTGTTTGTACTATATATTTAATGACCATTCTTTTGTCAAAAATTACTGAGAACATGGGTTACAATAATGAATGAAACCAGAAAATTCTTTAACTAATAGAAGTTATAAACTCTAGAAAATAAAAAGTAAAGGAAACCAGAATAAGCATGTTCTTAGGCACCTATATAATATTGGAGCTTTTAAGTGATGGTTCAGATATAAGTGAAACTAAGCAATGGAAATCTGGATAACTTAAAAGAGGTTATAGTAGGCAAAATTCTATGAAAATTATTTATGAATAATTATAAATAATTTTATTTTTAATTTATACTACTTATGATGGGTCCATAAGATTAGTCAATTTACCAACTGGTATTTTAGGTGGGATATATTGACTTAAATTAAACTATTAACTCACTCACACTAATTTGCAAGAGCCTCAACTATCAAGGCAATAGTTCAAACTATATTTGATCTACAAATTCATGTATTTGTAATGTTCCTATATTCTTCCTGTTTCAAAACTATATCTATGTTTTAAACAAACAGAAACCACAGTAAGCTATTTTAGAAAGAAGCAGCTCTACCTCAGGAACTTTTTCCAAGGGAAAAAATAAATATCCTTGAGGTATCAAAATGTATAGACATGAAACATTAATGTAATGTTTTAAATGTTGGAAAATAACCAGGCATCGTCATTAATAAACATTAACATTTATACAGTATGAAAATACTAAAGCACACACACAGAAAAAACTCTGCCATCTTTGAGAATTTTTATAGATCAGCATGAACAGACTGAAAATATGACCATTTTATGTTGATGGTTTCTTTACAGACAAAGCATGTGGGAATTAGGAATATGCATTAAACAAACAACAAAAGAATAAAAATCATCATAGATAAAATAGCTATAACTTACTTGGCATTTGAAATAGAATTTTGTTTAAAGCAAATCTTGACATATGATTTTGGAATAAATATACTATTCCAAACTCAAAACAGCGTGTATGACATTTATATGTGTGTACACAAAACAATATTTATGATACAATGACATATTCACAACTTTTCTTTGACATTCTAAGTTGATTGTTAATAAGAACACTTTCAAAAATAGCCCAGTAAACTATGAAATGCCAAGGAAGTGTGAGCTCCACATTCACTTTTCCTAGCTTGGGTTTTTCTCAAAAGTGTTAACTTAAATGTGAGATGGGCACATTTCATGTGTTATTATGTTAGTAGCGGCTTTACAAATGAATAGAATTCATAGAAAAGTCTAACCCTTTACATATGCTTTTGCATATTTTGTGTAATAAATATTAGCCATAGCAGATTTTTGAAATAGCTACTTGAGAATGAAAAATGCCTTGCCATTTACCATTAAACCATTTGAAGATAAATAAAAACTTTCCAAGTTTTCCAAACTATATAGTTTGATGGCAAGCCTTGGAGATAAACCATAGAAGTAGAAGTGCACCATTTAGAAACAAAGTCAAGATTAATTTAGCATCTGATATTTATTTTGTAAATTATACCATAAACTATAGAAGCTGAGGCTGGAGATCTGTCATAGTTTTAATTCTATTAAAGATACCAGTGACCCAGTGTGCCATATACTGTCTTATTTCCTGGCCCTTAACTTCAGGTCTGGGTCTTTCCCTAAATGGAAAAAAATAACATTCAGCTTCTGGAAATCTTATATCAGTTATTATAAACAATCAGTGCAATTTTTTTTCTCTGAAACCAAAATAAATGGACTTTTAAATTTTTATTTAATTATCATAACAGACTTTCAGGAACACCAGTAATTTACTAAAATTCCATATAATCTTATTAAAGACCTAATAATGTTGTATATTTTGAATTTTAAAGAAAAAAATTAATAAAATGAAAATAGAGGTCTCTGGATTGAGTTCTGTATGCACTACAGAATAGTAATGTTTGTTGAAGGACTTTCTTTGTAAAGAACATAAACTTTCTTTCACTATATTATTGCATATTATTACTTTGAGAATTAAATTTGTGTGTACACTATATTTTGGTTATACTCACTTTGATATTCCTACCACTAACTAACTCCTCCAATATCTAACCCCTACCTTCACCTTGCCTTTTCACTTTCATGTTCTATTTTTTTATAGAGTGAGTCAGTTTTCCTTAGAGGTGTGGTCCACCATGTTCTAATGGCTGGCCCTCCACACAAATTGTATTTGGTGGAGTATGAAACTTTTCTTGCTGTTTGTAATTATATTGTACTGATTTTACTTTTGCTTTTGAAAGAAATGTCATCTTTTAGCTGGGATTAGAAGTAACATAGAGTGATTATAAATCATAGGAATTTTGGAAGTGTCTCATATATAATGGAAAACTATCAAGAGACCTTATGGGCTGTTTCAAATAGGTGTTGATCACTTAGACAGTAGATTTTAATCAAAGGAGGCTTGTTGTTCTAGTCCAGAAATGCCAAAGACCCAGCCTAAATGCAGAATATGGTCCTACTGCAAGCCTACTGAATTTATTCCAGTAAATGAGTAATATACGTCACTATACTCACATCAAACTTTAAGTTCTTAAGGATATTGACAACTCTGGTTTTTCAGGTCTTCAGTGCATCAAGAACTGAGCATAACAATGAAGAGGAAACACAAGGAAATGACCTTAAAAACAACTTTATGAAGATAATAGAAGCTTTAAAACAGGATTTAAAAAAAATTCTTTAAAGAAACAGAATCAAATGCAAGCAAAAAATTGGAAGGGATGAACAAATCCCTGAAAGAAAATATAGAAAACCAAAAAGAAAAAAGAAAAGAAAAAGAAAACAAACAAGTGACAAAAAAATTCAGGAATTAAAAATTGAAATAGAAACAATAAAGAAGGCACAAATTGAGGCAAAGCTAGAAATAGAAAACCTAAAGAAATGAACCAGAACTACAGATGCAGCACAATCAACAGAATGCGAGAGATGGAAGAGAGAATCTCTGGAGTGTAAGATTCAATAGTGAAAATAGATACATCAGTTAAAGAAACACTAAACTAAAAATATCATAACACAAAATGCCCAGGAAAAGACCAACCCTGAGAATAATTGGAACTGAGAAAGGAGAATACCAGCTCAAAGACACAGAAAATATAGTCAACAATATATTAGAAGAAAACTTTCTCAACCTAAATAAGAAAATGCCTATAAAGATACCAGAAGCTTACAGAACACCAAATAGACTAGACTCCCCCCAAAAAAGTCTGCTTGCTACATAATAATCAAAGCCCTAAACATACGGGACAAATTAAAACACTAAGAGCTGCAAAGTATAAAGAATAACACCTGACTATTCAGTGGAAACAATGAAAGCAACAAGGTCCTGGTCAGATGCTATACAGACACTAAAGGAGCATGCCTACCAGCCCAGATCACTATACCCTGGTCAGATGCTATACAGACACTAAAAGAGCATGCCTACCAGCCCAGATCACTATACCCTGGTCAGATGCTATACAGACACTAAAGGAGCATGCCTACCAGCCCAGATCACTATACCCTGGTCAGATGCTATACAGACACTAAAGGAGCATGCCTACCAGCCCAGATCACTATACCTTTCAAAACTATCAATCACCATAGATGGAGTAAACAGCTTGCAATCCATAAATGCCTTAAGTCATGCAGTCAACAGATACATATTCCCTTAGAAACCTGATCAGCCATCTTTAACATTTCTTGACTTGTATGTATTTGCATAGCTCCAATCTGCTTTCACCCTGACCTACTGTCTCTGTGCATAGTATGGCTTTCTAATTATAGGTCAGTAGTCACATTAGATGAGGAACATATCCTACTTCAGTATGACCTGACCTTAACTAATTATGTCTGTAATGACTCAATTTATTTTAAAGACTTATTCTTAGGTACCAGGTTTGGGAGATTTGGGAATGTGCGATGACTAGTTTTAATTGTCAACTTGACACAATATAGAAGAACCTAAGGAAATAGTGTAAGCAAGGGTAAGACTCACCTATGTGCAGTGCATGTTATCACAAATTGTCTTGTTTACATTAATTGATATAGGAAGATCTGTGCACTGAGGGCTACATCATTCCCTGGGTTTAAGTCCAGGACTGCATAATAAAGGAGAAAATGAGCTAAGCAAGAGCATAATTATGTTTTACAATTATATTGTAGTGATATATGATACTTAGTGCTTTAAATGTCTTCATAAAATGGCATTTATCCTTCAAGATATATTTTTTCAAAGCTAGTAATTAGCCTTAGCATATTTCTTAATATTATAATATGAAAGCTTCTATCATTACTCATTGGGTAGTATAAAGCATGAAGTTCAAAGCCTTCAGAAGTATGGATTGAATCTAAAGACTGTTTTAATAATACAAAGTGGTCAGCCCTGAAACATTAACAAAATGGTCTCAACTGGTTGCATTTGTGTATATACACACAACAATAATAATCAAGGTGGAAGAGACCATGAACTTAAGAGTGGAGAACATGGGGAGAACATGGGGAGAACATGGGGAGAACATGGCATGAATTATAGGGATTGTACCTGAGAGGGGCCGAAGCAGAGAAAGGAAAGAAAGTGTTGTAAATCTACTTCAAATTTAAAAGTATACTTTTCAAAAAGAAATATATATCACAACTTTTCATTTGTAATCTGACTATGGATTTCTGCTGTGAATATTGAAATTTTTAAATATTTCACTTAAAAATCTATAAAATATCCATCATTAGAAGAGTATCTAGAAAAAATCTTATTGTATAATTTTATGTGCTTTGAAATAGCTTGGCCCAAAATGAACACACGATTTCCACCACTGATAGCTGGTAGTCTTCTTCTCACATTCCATGCCTCCCACTGAAGGCTATGCTTTCATCATGGTCCAGCTTAAGGCCCTGAGTCTCCATGAAAACGTTTAAAGACCAGCCCAAGTAAAGAATTTTAAAGATCACAAGCATGTAATAATATGACAGAAGATAGACCACAAAATTAAATGTTATTAAACTCTCAGATTCAATATAAGTAAGATTGATTTTATGCTGTTTGCAGAAGACATACCTGATGTAAGAAAAAAAAGTTAAGAGTAAACTATGGTCTGTATTCTAACATTGAGTCTTACAAGAACAAGGCCTCACCAAACTGAAGTCAGTTGTTAATAATGGATACAATGTATGTGTGTGTGTGGGGTGGATATTTCTAAATTTCTCCATATGTTGTAAAAGTATTAATCATGCTCAATATAAAACCTAAATGAAAACCAAAATGAATCATGGATGGAAATTTGGTTCTTAGGAGCCTGCCCAGTGCCATTAGGACCTAGCAGGAGAAGACTGGGAGGAAGGGATGGTGCTAAGACATCTTTATGGAAGGGCAGGAAAGAATTGGGTAATGTTCTGTCTAGATAGACAGACAGATTGGAAGAAATGGAGGTAGTAGGGAGGTGGCCTGTTTGCCACCTGGAGCTGTTGTGATGTTTGGGCCTAGCCTCCTACCAAAGGCTGTGTCTGGGTCTCTGGCTCTGCTGTAGCCGGACTGTCTTGATATCGGTGATTCTTGTCACCACTGAAGGGTAGAGGATACGAGTGTGCACAGAGATACCTCACTGGCTCCAATATTAAGGAGAACTGGCTTTGGCCTTCACCTGCTACATCATTCATGAGAGTGGGCCCTGCACCTTGCCTGGACAACACAGTAGAGATGACCCTGTTGGCAGAGGTGTGGGTGAGCCAGCCCTGAGAGAAGGAGAGCAGAAGTGTTGACCCTGCCTCCCTCTGCCTTGTCTACCAGGTGGTGGTGTGAGTGAAGGAAAGATAACTGTCCCCCATCCCTGGCCACCTGCAGCAGGCCAGAGGGCTGGCCTCAGGCCATGGAATGGGAGAAATGGCCCAACCCCCAACTGCTCCAGTTCTCATGATAGTGGTCCCTTCGCCTCTTCTGGGCAACACATTAAAGCTGGCCCTGTTGTTGCAGATATGAGTGAGCTGGCCCTAGGGTGTGAGAGTAGGAAAATAGCCCTAATCCTTGCTGCTTACTGCACAGAGAGAGCTACCTGAGCCTGTGCTGGAGACCTTGCTTTGGGGGTGAGGAGAGAGAGCTGATGAGCTGATAAGCCCAGCTGCCACTCAGGCCCAGATCCAGAGCTGTGAGTTAGCCCATCCAAAATCATCTGCTGGAGCATGTGAAGGGGACAATCCTGAAAATCCAAAGCTGCAGGATCTCTATGATACAGAGCAATAGAAGACTATCCAAGAGGAGTCCCAGTGAGGGTCCAGCATAATCCAGAAGCCACGATCCAGATCAGTGACTCGTTGAAAAGAACACTTACATGTACAGCTGTATGGACTGAAGGGTTAATATACTATGTGACTCACTGTCACACTACAGCTTCTGAGAAAAGAATTTTTAAAATTTTATTTTGGAGGTGGGGTGGATTCTTTAGGACCTTGAAAAGGTGAATATATGTTGCCACAACTCTGAGAGTAACCTAGAGTAAGAAGCAAAGGCTTAAATAGTTTGATTATTTAAAAGGAGAATCCTATTCTGCATAGGAAGGCCACTCTGTAGCTCTAATCATAGCTTTAAGCTGAATTTGCACAGCAGCCTGCAGCTCAGGAGGAGTAATGGTAAGAAGCCATCCTTTACATTGTACAAGTTCTGATGGATTTTAATTGTCATCATCCTGACACAGTACATGGAGAAAGACTCAGAAGAGGAAAAAAAATATCCTTTGAAAAAACCAATCTTTTAGGCAGGACTCAGAGTTTCCATACATGAAACTACCACTTATGGCTTCATCTTTGAAAGAAAAAATGCAGGAAGATGGGGGAAAAATGTACAAAATGAAACTGCTTGAGCAAAAATCCAACAACATCAGATACAGGAGTTAACAGATATGGAAAAATGTGTTTAGAAGGATTAAAACATAAATCAAGGCAAAATATAAATGAAAGCCATTTACAAATTTGATAGGTGGAGCTTCTAGAACTTACAAATGCAAAAACTCATCATCAGAACAACCTCAGGAAGAAATTTTTAACTAGAAGAAATTATGTAGGCTCTGTGACAAATCAAGATAGAGATGATGAATTTAAAAAATGTCATTTTTTTCCGTGCTATTGGTAGGAGTTGGCATCGGACAGAGATCATGCCAGGCACTTCGACTGTGAAGTTTAGGAGAGGTTAAAAATGGCCGCTATTGTATTTTTTACTGTTCCGAAAAGAAATTACGTGATATGTCTTCTGATGACAGGGCTAATAACTTTGAGATGTCTCTCTACCACTTAGAGGACATATGATGTAACTTAAAGAGGTCAGAGGTCAGCTGAAAGGGAGTGCAGACTTTCATAAAAGTCAGGCAGTTTGGCAATGAGGGACCAAGGTCAATAAATGTCTGTCTTCTCTTTCCTCTTTCAGTCTGATATGATGTTCATATTACTTGAGCAGTTATAAAAATCCAGAGAGCTGGGACATCATGACAATTCACAGAGCTCAATCTTTTACAGAAAGCGTAGATGAGACCAACCAAAGATGCAGAATACTATATCAGGGATATTAAAAGAAAAAGAAATCCAGCCAAGTGGCAACAAAATGCAAAGAAATGATACTTGAGACCATCCAAAGAAATGTAATTACCTGGCACAAATGTGCATGCAATATCAGAAAATACCATTTAGAAACTATGAAGAAAACCAAGAACATTCAGGGCTAGAGTATCATTGCAATTACATACACAAAACAATAGCTTACAAGTCAACTATTGGGAGCTGGAGAGATGGTACTGTGGTTAAGAACAGAGTGCTTTAGTAAAGATCCAATTTGAGTTCCCAGTGGTCTCCACACCAGGCAATGCATAACAACAGCTAGCTCTAGGGATCAGTACCAATGACCACTCTTCTGGGTTCTAAAAGTTCTGTCTCTCTCTCTTTCCCTATACACACACACACACACACACACACACACACACACACACACACACACACACACACACACACACACGAAGAGTGAAGGCAATTAAAATTATGTATCTATTATTTTATATTTTATATTGTTGCTGCATGCCTATTTCTCCCCCTCTCTCTCTCCACTCTCTGTGTGTGAGAGAGAATATGTCTCTCAAAAAGTAGCTTTGTATAATTGTAGACACCAGAATTGTAAGAAAATAAATTTTCTGACATTTATTCAGAACAGTCTATGTCATTTCTTATCACAAATCCAGCTGACTAATATATCTACAAATTTCTCTCCATTAAACAGATGTCTTCTGAAAATGGGTTACAAATTTAAGGACCTTTTATAGAAGAAAAACATGCGGTATACTTGATTATATTGCTGATTGTGCAACATATGCTCTTGAAGGGTGTGAAAGGTGGACATTTCTCTCCATTAAACAGATGTCTTGTGAAAATGGGTTACAAATCTAAGGACCTTTTATAGAAGAGAAACGTGGTATACTTGAGTTATATTGCTGATTTTGCAACATCTGCTCATGAAGGGTGTGAAAGGTGGACCTGGTTTCTGTTTTTGCAGGATGGTACTAAACTCTAGTTTTCCCATCATCTTTGAAGCGGAATGCTTCTGCTCAAGTGGCCTTCCCTCTGGAGACCTATTTTTCTTGTATCTTCTACTTCAACTCATCATCACAGACAGTAAGTCAAACAGTAAGGTAATGAAATGTGCTTCTACTTGTTTGTATTTTCTTCTGGGTTACCTGAATTTCTTAAAAAGTACAAAGAATAGATACATTCAAGAAATATCATACCAACTCATTTTCAAAGCACTTTTAAATTAATTCATTTAAGAAATAAAGAACAATATACTCTGCTTTCATTAAGACATATTCTTGCTAGAGTTTAGGGTAAGAAATTAAAAGAAATTGTATGCCTATCAAAAATCAACTTGCAGAAAGAATTCTACTGGCCCAATACAGATTCTTTACTTTGAAGTGCTACTTTTTTTTTTATCTTAATGCCCTTTGCTGTGGCACCCTTATTTCATGCACAGGTAATATATGAGCACATGGGCATGTTGAACAAGCAATTATATCATAGTAAAAATGAAATATCAAGCTATTTAAATGGTTTTTTATTATTTCTCCATTAATATGATCAACTTATCAAAGTATTATATAAAAATTCTGGTTTTTTTGTGATGATTATTCTTGATTGTCAACTTGACTATATCTGGAACAAATTATAATCTAGAAATGGAGGGCACCCTTGGGACCCAGACCTTGAGGCAAGAATACAGCATGCCTTTGATCCAGATCTAGAGGCTGGATGACACATGTCTTTGATCAAGACCTTAAGGCTGAATGTACACCTTTAATCTGGGCTATAGCTTCTGCTTGAAGGACAATTGAGGGAGGAATGGGTATATTTGTTCTTTGCTTGTTTGCCTTTGCCTTGTCAGAACACACATTTCTTCACTGGCATTAGAGTCTACTTCTTCAGAATTCCAGCATATACAGAAGACCAGTTGAGACATCCAGCTTTATGAGCAACCACTGAATTCTTGAACCTTTTATTCACAGATAGCCACTGTTGGACCGCAACTTGTAAGTCATTCCAATAAATTCCTAATATATATATATATATATATATTCATACATACACACATACACAGATACACATATATATTATACACATACACAAAAATAAATACTTTTTAAAAGTGTTCTATTGCATAGAGCTCTTTTAAAAATTTCACAGAGACAAATATGTGTTATGCTTGTTAAGTTAGGTTATATTAAATGATTAAGAAAAAATAATCTTTTGACATATTTAGGAGAATTCAGGCCAGCCAGACTGTTGGGTATGCATGATGTACTTCGTTCAGCTTGGTTCAAGACCCAGGCTTCCCCATAACATTTTACAAGAGAGAATAATTTGCTGACTTAATAACACACGCATCATCTTCAGCTAGAGAACAGAGCCAAGCGACTTGAAACGATTGGTGAATTAAACATCTATCATTGCCACAAAAGATGCATTTACTCTTCATTTAATGATAGCAGCTCGGATGTCATTTTATGGCCAGGTTTTCTGACTCCCACTGCTTTCTATATTTCTGGCCTGCTTAATTAGACTCAGGTGTATTTTGGAAGCCAAAAATTTTCAGCTATCTTCCATAAAGGCAGATGTCCTGGAAAGATGGGGGAAAAGGGAGGTATGTGTGTGTAGGTAGGGGGTGTCTACAAGTCTGCTCTATGAGTGAGAGCCAGGTTTCATCAGGAAAGTTAAACATTTTTATTTTTATGAAAAGGTGCACATATATTGGAGAAAATGGAAGGTGACACTCTAACACCTTAATACACTAAACTACTTTGTGATGGCATAAAGTGCCTCAGCATATTTGCAAAGATGTTTTCCCCTGAAGCTGAGAGTAACCAATTTCCCCTGGAGAACTACGTTAAGAGGTTAAATTTGGGGTGGTAAAATTTCAGTGTGTGTCACCTTCAGACTCTCAGTTTCTGAGTCATTACAACTGCCATAAAAACTATTGTCAACAAGTGTCTGTTTTACCTAAAGCAAGAACAGAAATATCCCTCAGAATTACTGCAGCTATAAAGATTAACATAGAGGTGCACGTGATCCTGCAAGGCACATAGCAAATATCTATCAGTAGCTTATTAGTAGTCCACTTTGTGGCGGCTGCCCAGTCACTTTACAACCTATGTGATCATGTTAAGAGAAGCATTCCCAGTCATTCTATAGGGGCAGAGCATGGAAGTGGAGACACACACACACACACACACACACACACACACACACACACACACTCACACACACTACATTATAAAAAGTTATACAAAAGATTGGAAATTGGAAAGAGAAACATTTTTAATACTTATCAATACTGAACATTCTATCCTTAACACTGGCATAAGGACTGACCATACAGTGATTGGCACAGAACAATCACTCATGGTCACAGGCCCCAAGTGTTCATAAGCGTTTATGACGCCTTCTTTGTAATCTAATAAAGGTGCCAAAGAAACCTGATGAAAGTAACTTAAAACCACAGTACTAATTATTGGTTGTTATTAAGGCAGTCTCCCAAGTTAGAAAAGAAAAGTGACTTGGGCTTTTACTGCAATCAATGACTATAAATGTTATTCTTTTATTTAATAAACATTAAAGTTAATTGAATAATAAGCATAATTAAGTTCCCAGGATAAAAGTCTTATGCCTTTGTAGTCTGCACTATGTTTGCTCTTTATAAAACCACTTACAGCTTTATCAGTTAATAGTACATTTCCAGTATGAATGCTAACACAGTTACATATCCCATCACTATGAACAGTACAAAGAGCACATGATTGTTTATGAGCCTAAGTGCTCCTACTGCCTAATTTGTTCTTGACTTAGAAAAGTGACTATGATTTAAGCAATATTAACAGTAAAAAAATACCCAGCAAACATCCATGCATCTGTGTATGTCCATACACTAGCTGTAAAGGAAATTTTCTGGTGTCTATGAATTATTATGATGCTTACTATACTGAATAGCACTAAATGAAGGAATACAAAAGGGTCTACAAACAGTTATTTCTCAATGGCTATAATGAAAATAATTATCAAGTTATAACACTATTAAAAGTAAAAGGATATACTTTGTTTTTTAAACACATTAGCCTCAGCAAATCCTGGAAGAAATTCAAATATTCTTTAATGAATAATGCATTTCAAAAAAGTCTCAAAAGTGTGCTCCTTGATGTAGTAACTAAACCTGTCAAGCAAAAGAACTCATCGCACTAGAATAAATTATGATGGGGAGAAGTGGGTTGTACCATTTGTTCATATTTCTCAATAAATATGCAAAACTGCAAGGGAAATGACAACAATGAACACACTGAGGATTTAGTGCTTTTCCAGTACTCTATTGGCAATGGCACTTGGGGCAGCCTGGAGATATCCTGACCTCAATAGAAATTATGGTTGATTCTGTCCACACAGCCTGCTCCACTGTCTTGACCACAGCAAGTCTCTCCCAGGACCACGAGACTCCACTTATGATTAGTTACTAGACCTAAATTAATTTTCTTTCATGATTAACTAACTTAAGGTAACACCTGTGCTATACAAAATATTAAGCTGATAAAGCTTTCTAAACATCTAGTAATCTATACTTTTTAAGCTTATATAGAGTCAATAAATCATTTATAAAGCATATAAAATATATTTTAACCAAAAGTCAGTTTATCCAGGAAAAAAGAGAATTTAAAGTGCTCAGCAAGTTACCAGTTGTACATGAAGTGACTTTTTTCCCCTCTCAGTCTCATAAGCAAGAATATAGAATCCATTGCCACACAATAGTATCCATCACGAAATGTATAAAGATTTAAGATAGAAATCCATGTATATCAGCATCTTCCATCGTCAGGAGATGTTGAGTGTATTTTTTTCTTTTGGGTAGATTACAATATAAAGGACATTTTAAGGACCATTATAATAGTTATTTCATAACATATCTGGAAATTGAAACCTAATGGAGTGAAAAACTCAAGATTGCACCCATGATTGTAAACAAGAAACCAAGTACTTATTTCCAGATATTTAGCTTTACATTTTAATCGTCATTTAGACTCGTCTTGGCAATTTCAAAACACATCCAAAAATATATTTATACTACTTTCTTAATTTACCTCATCTTGAAAACTGTGGGCAAATATAACAAATTCAAAAGGGCATCAGTACAAATTGAGAATTGGTTGTAATCTCATATAGTCATTTTTTCTAGTCCAAATAGATCTTATGTGGTAGTGACAGTTGTTGCTTCCATATTGTTCAAGGTTGACTAGCTGGGCTGAATGTCATCACTACAGATAATATTTTCAATAGCAGACCACACCAATTGTTAGGCAACTTCATTTTTTACCATTTTTCCTCTTTAGCACACATTTCCTGAGTATATAACAAGTGCCCTTCTATAGCTGGGGAGGTTTTTCTGGAAGGCAATTACTCCACAGAAATTGGCTGACACTGTAATGTCAACCGAGCTACTGAAAAGGTCTGTTAGAAAACGCCAGTCAGTAGTTCCTTCTGTACTAAAATAGAAAAGTACAAAGATGGAAGGCGTCTTTTCAATGTGCTTGAACATATGCTGAGCCTCAAATATACAACTTTGGGCTTTATGAACAACAAATGTCTAGTGGTAAATGACGAGTAACAAGGAGGAGATTTGAAATTGGAGAGCACTTACCTGCAGGATGCCCATCAGTTTGTCACAGCTTCTAAACTTCCAACTAAAAGGTGCTGCATAGGTAATGAGAATGAGCTAAATACAAAGCTGAGAATGGAAGGCTTTTTAGAAATTTTTCCCCTCCTAACCAGTTTCTTTCATTCCTTCTCCTTCTTCCTTCCTTCACTTCCTCCCATCTTCTGTTTTTTAATCCCTATGGTATTTCTAGACATATTGACTATGTGGTGTTTTTTTTTTTTTTTTTTTTTGTTTTTTTTGTTTTTGTTTTTTTTTTTTGTTTGTTTTTTTGTTTTTTTTTTTTTTTTTTAGTAAATATGTTGAGCCTTTAAAAACATGGCTGTTTTAACAAAAAGCAATCACTCACAGGTATGAACTCCTCTCTTAGTACAAGTTCCCATTGACCTTTCCATCATTCTCCTCTGAATCTTTATCAGAGGAGTTGAGTACCTCAGAGTTATCTTACCCATCATTTTAACCTTGCATGCATGTGCTCTCTGACCCCAAGTGTCCTTGGAGTGTATAATTGCACAGCCTCAAAATGCATTTACTCTTCCCTCCCTAAGCAATAACCTTTAACTCATCTTGGTTGGATGTGTACAGCTTAAATGAGCATGTTCAAGAATGTGTCCATGGGCATGCAAAAATACATGGGTTCACAGAACTTTATACCCATGCTTTCTTTATTCAAGAAGGGTACTGCTTTGAAAGTAACTCCTGTTTTTTTGTTGTTGTTACCTGATACTGATAATAAATGTTTCTCCACTCCCCTGAGATTTTGACTTGCTCATTTGGTCTTTGCACTTATCATGATTGAAAACAAGGTGTTTGGTTATATGGCTATTCACAAAACAGAGACTGGAGTCAGATCACAGGCATGAGACTGGATTGGATAAGTGTTGTGAAAGAACTGAGCAGCTGGCAGAGGACATTCATCCTCACGGGTCTATTGAGATGATTTCTCACACAATTCTCTCTGGAAATTACTGTAAATGTTGGTCATTTTTATTAAGTTTAGAGGTTTTAACTTTATATGCTAAAAGTATTCTTATACTTAATAAGATTTTGGTTTCTTTTTTTAAAAAATACACTATTTAACAGTGTTACATACCCAGATCATCTTATAAAATAGAGAACCTGAAAACTACTTCTGTAAAATTATTAAGGAACATAAGGAGAAACAGTTTTTAAAATTATTCTAGTTAGCCACCGGTTTGTAATTTGGAGAATAATACTCTTGTTGCATAAGTTATGATTTATTATACTCTGGGTATATATAGCAATTAAATGTATGAATAAAAGTCTTTGAAGCTTTCTGAACATGTTTCCCACTGTGACTGAAGGAAACACAAGGTCTTGTGTTATGGTTATCTTTACTGTGCTTTTTCTTATTAACCTTGCATAAGTTTCAGTCTTGATTATCATATCTTATCTACTGTAGATTTGAAATGATAAATGTGGATTGTTAGTATAGTTGCTGATAAATATAATACTATCATTATTATGTTCTTGTTATAAAATTCTCCCTAATTTTGTTTATCAAAACTGAGAAAATATCAGCCTTTAAAATGTGAACCTCATGTTTTCAAATAGGTGCCCATATTATTAGATCTGACAGTGTCTTCTTAATATTATTTAGTACATTTTTCCCATTAAGTGATACAAAGCTTGTTTCAAAACTCATTTTTATATGATTTCATTGTGCAAGTTAACAAGAAGTACACTTAGATCAAGGTTCCTAGAAAATGAGAGAATTATTTTTATAGACTGTCTTTTGATTCATTTCTACAGCAGGTGTTAAGGAGACGAGGAAAGGAACTAGTTGGGGAGAGGCATTTAAAGAGAATAGAAGGAGCCAGAACTTTCTATCTGTGATACTACCCTGAACATGCTATCTACAAAACTGTTCACAGAAACATGCAAATTCTTTCCCTCTCCCTCATCAATACTTTCTTGGTAGAAGAACATACACACACACACACACACACACACACACACACACACACACACACACACACACATACACACACTACTGATACTTTCTCTGAGAAACTCTACTATTGTATTATGCAACCTTTATCAGAGTGTTTACACTTGGGCCATAATAACCTAGCCATACTTCTAAAATGATTTATGTATCTTCATTATGCCTACTGCTATAGAAAGAAAACGTCTAGTTTTGGCAACAAGAAGCTGAAAATGATATTAAATACCAGTATCTGTTGATAAGAAATAAATCTAAGATTAAGCTTTAAAGACTTTAAAACAAAGAGCTATCACATCTTACCTCAAACAAACTCTTCAGTGACTAAAGCAGCTCCCACAAACAGAGGCCACATCGTGAAGATGCTCTTCAATGACCTCACGGTAACTACACAGCAGTACCACTATTTTCCAAATGCAAGAACAGATGCATGGAGCCCCAGAGCCTTAGAAGCCAGCACTATCTGAGACTCCCAGCGCATTCACTATGGATTTGCTTTCTGTTCACAGAGAAAAATACATATTCAAGGAATATGAATAACTCATCCCATTTTCATATGACTTCAGGTAACATCAATCCTCTTAGCTATCTTAATACTTAACGAACATGAAATAATTAACTCCCTAAGGACAAAAAAAGAGATACAGGAGGAGTAAAAGATTATGAAATCAGAGAATTAAATCATAACTGGAATTAATACATGCTTGCTATGAATATTTGACAATCAGGGTGCTAGAATTAATAGTGCATATCATAAAAATGGGCACGGTACAGCAGTTAGCATGGACCCAGCACAAGGATGGTATTCGAATTAATGATGCATTGCATATTTTAAAACATATATATGTATATAAGTGTGTGTTTGTGTGTCTGTGTGTCTGTGTGTGTGTCTGTGTGTCTGTGTGTACATATGTATGATGAAATAGATGAAGGGTCCATCACCAGAAAGGAGGGAGAAATCCTACAGGGAGTGAAGAGGTAACAAAGTGCAGATAACATAAAGCAGAAAGAAAGAAAGATCATTTGGGGGACAGAAGTAAACTAACAAATGCAAGAGCAGAGTCACTAACACAAGTGATATAAGGACATATATTTGTGAAAATGCCACACTGGATCCTACCACTTTACTAGCAGAAAAACAAAATAAAACACACAATAAATAAAAAGATATATTCTTTAAATAGAAAACTAAGAGGGGAGATAGAATAGATACTGTGGGTGGACAAGGGTAGGTTGGGACAAGAACAGGAGGGGAACCAGATGTGGGGAGGATTAAGCCAGAGAGCACTAGGAGATAGAATGGGAAGTGGGTGTCAGCTTGCGGGGCAAGATAGAAACCTAGTGCAATAGAAGCTCATGAATCTATTAGAGTGACCATAGCTTAGACTAGTTATGAGGGATCCAGAGCCTGCTCTGACCATCTCTTATAAATCAGTCAAGACTTACAAAGAGAGACTGTAACACCAACCCAGCCACAAAACCTTTGACCTACAATTTGTTCTGTCAGCATGTTGTGCTTAGGTAAAAGTAGCATTCAAATTGTGTTAGTGACCAACCAATGAGTGCCCCTGCTTGAGACTCATACCATGAGAAGGATCCCATGGCTGACACTACCTGGAGGAGCAGAAACCAGAGACTAGATAGTCTAGAGACAAGGATAGACCCAAACAGGCCTGGCCAAAAAAAAAATCCTAATGATAGTCTGTATCTATTTTTCTAGTTGTGTAGCTTGGGTTTTGTGAAACTCTTAATAAAGGGAGTGGGGGCTTTCTCTGATGCTTTTTCTTTCTTTGGGGTAATTTTTTTCTGCTTTATCCAACCTTAATATGAGGGGAGGTGCCTAATTCTATTGCAACTTGATATTCCATGTTTGGTTGATATCCTTGGAATGTCTGACTTTTCTAAAGAAAAATGGAGGAAGAATAGATAAGCACTGGTGGTGGGGCTAGGAAGAGAGAAGTGGGAAGAAACTGTGGTCTGGATGTAAGATGTGAGAGAATAAATTAATAAAAAAGGAACCAAAATATAAAATAAAATGTGAACTCCAAATAAAGACCTTCTGAGGTGTACAGATAATCACATGATCCATTGTTATTTCTTTGCTTGTTTTAATTTAAAAATTGTCTCTCTGAAATATCTTCATTATGACCTGGGTTAGGGACTTTAATTTGCACAGCCTTTCTGTGATTGTAATTTTAATTATTTTATGATATGCCAAAATTCCAAATAGAAGCTAAAGTTCATTCTTGTTGTCTATTACATTGTTTTCTTAAACTAAATTTTATATATACTGGAGTAGTTCTCTCTGATTCCCCACTCATCTTTTTTTCTCTCTATCTCACTTCAATAAAACAGCATGAATAGAGTTTAAGTCCCAGACATAAATCCACACACTTATGAACACTTGAGTTTTGACAAAGAAACAAAGCTATGTACTGGGGAAAATGATAGCATCTTCAACAAAAGGAGTATATTAAACCAAATAGCTTCATGTAGTAGAAGGAAATGTGCCTAGTTCATATCGAGCACCCTTCATAAAACTCAACACTGCCTAAACCCAAGACCAGATACCCTGAGTCTGACAGAAGAAGAAGTGGGAATTCTCTTGAACTCACTGGCATAGGAAATGAGTTTCTGACCAGGGTCCAAAGCACAGGCACTAAGACTAACAGAGCTTGTGAGAATCTACAACTAATGACAGGTCTAACTTGATGCCCAAGCCAAGAGAAAACCCATGCCAAACACTCCCTGGTTGGCCAGAATCCAGAAGCACATTAACCCCCTAAACCATCTATCCAACCTAAAGCTCTATTTAAGTAAGAAGCATTTACATATCCAAATATGGCATAATAATTAATATCCTAGTGCCATTTAATATTCTATCTACAACATAGTAACATCACTTCTCAGTGCTTTGTTTAGAGAAACTGAGGACCTGCATGACTTACCACTTGAGTGCCATCTTTTATGGGAAGGACATAGCTAATCACAATCACTTTGCTACCTTATTAGTTCGGCTTATTAAGTTAGAGGAAGGGAGGAGGTCTCAGTCTCATCTTGAGCTCTTTCAATGCCCAGCCTGACGTGTCTGTATTCCTCTGGAGAGCCCAGTCTCTACTGGAGACTTTCATCCCCTATTCTTTCTTCATTCTTTTTGCAACCCTCAATCAGGATTCTACTCATTCACAACCCAGTGCTTCAATCTGGGGGTGGGAATGGGAGAGTAGGGGTGAGAGCTTGGATATCTCCAAACTGAAGTTCACTTGTACAGGTGCAGTGACTTGCTTCTTGCCAACAAGGCTGTCCACAACACTTGAAGCTTCCTACTCGAACTCAAGCAGATAGTTGACACCCTTAGTTGTCTTCTGATCTCCAAAAGTAAAGTGTTCTCTCACCCTCCCTCCACCCCTCATTATTTGGAGGAAAAATAGTCTTTATTTAAAAGAACATTTAAAATCTTTTTATAAGACTTTTTTAATGATCACTTAGCACAGGATCCTTTGGTGCTTATTCATTAGAATTAAGCTAAAGTGATAAGATTTGTCGTTTAGCACCACTAAATCTAATATTTGGGGCACCAACTTCCCATATACATATTTTTATGGTAAATTGTATAGTGTTTAAAACCTATATGGAGCAAGAAATGAGTTCACAAGTTAGTTTAAGAAAATCACTAATAATACTGAGTGTTTGCAAAGACAAAATAATCTGATAACACTGAAAGGAAATTTTTTCCTAATTAATGTTAAGTGCTGATGTGAAATCAAATTCTGAAACGAACTACTCAGAATTAAAATATACAGACAGAGGTAGTGCTGGGCACCTGAGGACGGAGGCTTGTGCACTCATTCTTTGTCACCAGTCAGTACAACAAATGTCCTTTTTATAGGATACTACTGATGCTTCTCCTTTATGGCTAATCACTGTCCATCTGTCGAAACACCCAGGAGATTTTCTTGTCTCAAAAGAAAAACTTTGATTTGCATAAAAACAATTAAATGGTTTGTATCACCTGTAGTAAAATGAAGCAAATTGGAAAAACTCCTGAGAAGAAAGTGTTACATTATCCATTATATTTCCATACTTTCTAAAGAGAGGTTAACTTAAACACTGACTGGCCATTCATGACAAAGAAAGACTAGTCCAAGGGCTTTTCTTGAGACATAGTTTCAAATCTCAGGTTGACCTTGAATTTTAACTAAAGATGGCTTTGACCTTGAATCTCTATTATCCCATTTCTAGATCCTAAACGATTTGGAGATCAGGTACTGTGTTTTTTGCAGTGTGGGGATAGAACATGGGCAACTCCTCTGTCCCGGATGACAAAGTCTTAGTGTCAAGTAGCCAGCTTCCCTAAAGCTGTGAATTTCTCTACAGCTTCCAAATCAGATTTTAGATTGACATCTCAGAGAACACTAAGGAAGCTTATATTTTGTATAGTGGCAGCCTTCAATTGAAAAGACACAAAAATTACCGAGATAAAACAAAACAAAACAAAAAAACCTTTTTTATTTCAAATTTTTATGATTAAACACACACTTATCTATGTTTTATTTGAAATTTACATTGAGATCTGGCCTTTTCTCCAGTGGAACTTCTACCACAACCACATCTAATAAAGTTTTATAACATTGATTTAACAAGTTATTAAGTTTGTAAAAAAATTATTTTTGTAACTTGAATTTTTATGTATTTATAAAATGTTTTTTAATGAAATGGAAGGTGGTTTGTGCAGCCAACCTTTCAGAAAGGTCTGCTATATGAAATTGCAATCAAATTGCATTCGAGCCATCCATTTGCTCTTATGTTATCATTTTTAAATTACAGCACAGAATCACATACACTATGAATACTTCATAGAACTTGGTATCCAAACAATGAAAGCATTTTAGGCTGGGGTCATAATAAGAATGATAACTAGCTTGGTGTCATGCTTTATATGGGGAGAGGAGCTCTGCAACAAATAAACAGTCACATGACTTTAATCAAACACATGCTGTCATACTTACATTTTTAAGGCAAAGCATATATGCAGTTACCCGAATTTCTCCTCTATCCCCCAGAACAGCACATATTAATATGTCTTATGTCACTCTTAATTATGATACTTTGTAAGATTTAACACTGAGTAATCACATTTAGCTCAACATAGCATTAAGGAGTAGATGACAATAGAATGTCTACACTCCTACTGTGTCTGTCCCTTTGATAGACCACCTGCCTCCTATTTCCTGAAAATCTTTCTTGACAAAACTTACCTCAGACTTTGTTTTTTACATTTGCAGACAAAATTCTTTCTAAACTCAAACTCTCAACATTTAAATTTCTTACATAAAATCCTGCACTGCAGTTTCGTTGTGCTTCTGGCAAAGTAACACTCAGAAAGTCACTCCTACATGCCAACAAGCTGGGTTCCCTTCAGCCCCCAAAACCTTCTTAAGCTTCTCTCCACTACAAAACACTTCCTCAGACATTCCCTGACACTAGAACACATTTGCTTCTTTCTTTTTTAATTAACTCCTATGTACCCTTTAATTTTAAATCTCAAATGAAATAATATTCTCACTTTTAGAATCTCTCATGACCCTATATATCTTCTTTGTGCTATTTTATTCTTTTTTGTATATACATATAGAATCATGCATATATATATTCATGTATACACGTATATACTCACAATTTCATAATGAATCTGTATGTACATGTTACATATATAGAATGTGTATATATATATATATATATATCATCAATCAACATTTCTGTTTATCATCTATATTCTATCATCTGCCTATTTATTTGTTAGCTTAAATCTGGCACATAATAATCTTCAATATGTATGTTATGTCAATTGAGAATTATAACTAATTACGTGGAAGGGATAAAAAGTTGTGTGAAGTACTTTCAAGAACACAAAATCAGGACTCAGGTTCTAAAATCTTATAAAATAAAACTCCAAAGAAAAAAGTAATACTTCCATGCCAAGAATATTTGTAATAAATTTTGTTATAGTAAACAATTAAACTGCAATGCTCTGTAGGGCAGTGAATAACAATTTTAATATCATTAAGCATGTGTGCTATGTGCTGCTTAACAGTACCATGTCCATCCTCAGATATCTTGTTTAATTAAAGTACTCATTTCCTAGCTTTGTGAATCTCTTTTTTTTCCATTGTGCAGTGCAATTTATGAACTATCAGTAATTTTATATTTCATGTTGCTAATGTATTGTAATTAAAGACTAATGTCACAGTTTCTTGGAATTCAATTTTTAGTATCATAGTACAAATCCCACCAATGCAAACAAATTGTTTGAAGTTATTTGTTTCATTTTAGGACCCATTCATGCATAGAAAGGCCTATAAAACAATGCTCGCAGGGCCATTAAGACTTCAATATAAAGATCTTTTTTTCTTATTTTTTTCTTGAAACTCACTTAAACTAAAAAACTTCCATAAATAAATTCCACATTGTCAAGGAGATGATTAATAGCAATAAACAAGAATAAGGTTCTCAACCCCTCCAAAAGTGTAGTTAATTGGGTTCCTTCTAGAACTCTCTTTGCTTTCCCAGAATTTATGTGTTGCAGAGCCTGACACAGATCTTTAGAGTGAATGAAAGCTGCATATCTTACTGAAAACTTAGAAAATTATGAATTAAAATTATGTAGTAAATCCATAGTAATTTTAATGCTATGAATATACTAATGTATTAACATTTAATTAAAATTAACTATACCTAAAAATATATTTTCTGAAGTGGAAATCCAGCTACAAAGGAGATTAGACCAGCTATGTTCATACGTATAAATTTGTAAAACTTCTGAATGTCACCCAAAGACCTATTATTGAATGATTGGTCCCCAGCACAGGACATCACTGGGAGATGGTACAATCTATATGAGAGTTAGAGACAAGAGTGTAGATTAGACTACAGGAGTCATGTCCATGAAAGGGATAGTGGGATGCCAGGTCCACCTGTCCCTTTTGTGAACAGATGCATTTAGAACAATAATCCAAATAGGTCCATAGTTACCGCTCTGCACAGAACTCAACTAACTCCACATAGATCAAAGACCTCTACATAAAATGAGACACACTGAACACGATAGACTAGAAAATAGACAATATCCCTGAACTCACAACACAGGAAAGAAAAGACTTCCTGAACAGAAAATTATTAACACAAGCACTAAGCTCAAAATTAATGAATGAGACCTCATGAAACTGAGAAGCTTCTTCACAGCAAAGAACTCCATCATTTGCACCAAGTGGCAGCCTACAAAGTGGGAAATTTTTTTTTCCAACTACATATCTGGTAGAGGGCTAGCAACCAAAATATATAAAGAATTTAAAAAACTAGATATCAAGATAACACATAATCTAATTAAAATGTTAGGTACAGATCTAAAGAGAATTACTTTGAAAAGGAAAGAAAGTCAAATGTCTGAGAAACATTTAAAGATCCATTCAATATCCTTAGTCAACAGGAAAATGAAAACAAAACTACTTTGAGATTTCACTTTTCATTCATCCATATGGCTAAAGTCAATAAAACAATTGACCACTCATGCTGGTGAAGAAGCAAAAGGAACACTTTTCCATTGAACCAGTATGAAAACATGTCTAGCCACTATATTATACATGTTTGGAAGGTGGTATCTCAGGAGGATGGGAATCAAGCTACTTCAAGATGCAGTCATATCACTTCTAGTTATAACAGTTCATCCTGTCATAGAGACACAGGCCCAACCGTGCTCATTGCTACTTGACTTATAATAGTCAGAAATTTAAAAAACTTAGGTGTTCCAAATAGAAGAATAGAAAAAGAAAATACACTATATTTTCAGAATGGAATACCAAATAGAAGAATAGAAAAGGAAAATACACTATATTTGCAGAATGGAATAACACTCGGCCATTTAAAAAAATTAAATCATGAAAAATCACTGGGAAATATATAGAATTAAAAAATAATCACCATGACCAAGGTAACTCAGACCCAGAAAAACAAATATGGTATATATTCACTTATAAGTGTTATTAGCTGTTAATTCAATGATAACTAACCGATAATCCATAGAACCACAAAATGTAGGTATAGAGTAAAAGCCAGGATGGGATCAGATAGCTCTCAGCAGGAAATGAAAATAAAATAGGTAGATGTAGATGTTGATGGAGAGGAAACAGGAGTATGAGGAGCAAGTGGGAGGTGGGTAAGAGACAGACAAGGAACAAAGTATAGGAAAGAAAGTAAAGGGCAGTTTGAGGAGTCATATGGAAAGAATACAGTAGAAGCTTTCTGAGTTAGGCCATTGTCATATTGCTGAGAAGAGACCCCACAACCAAAGCAACTCTTATAAAAGAAATAATACACTTGGAAGCTTGCTTGTAGTTTCAGTGAGTAATTAATTACCTCCATGGTGGGAGGGAGCATTGTGGCAGACAGGCATGAAGACAAAGAAGTAGCCAAGAGATACTTCTTGATCCTCAAGCAGAGAGAGAGAGAAAGAGAGAGAGAGAGAGAGAGAGAGAGAGAGAGAGAGAGAGAGAGAGAGAGAGAGAGAGAGATTGATTTACTATGGAATGGGCTTTTTAAATTTCAAAGCCTATCCCCCGGTGACATATTTCCTCCATCACGGCCATACCTCTTAATCTTTCTAATTCTTTCAACTACAGTCATGACTTGGTAACTAAATATTCAAATCTATGAGTATAAGTGGTCTTTACTATTCAAACTAGCACACTTTCTAAAACATATACATATGTAAAGTTTGTCTAAATGAAATCACCAATAGGGGAAACAGAGCACCAACTGACCATCTCTTTTCACCAAATGAAGCTTCTAATTGAGGCTGGATTACATCTAATTGAGTTGTAATTGGCAGTCCCAAAAAACTCAGACTGTTGCTAAAAGTATAGATTGTTCTCCACAAATTGATAGCAAGGCTGATGTGGGTTGTCTTTCTGTATGTTGGGAATATGCATTATTATTGCTTAATAAAGGAACTTTTTGGGCTATGGCAAAGCAGCTGAGAGGCAGGCTGGAATCCCAAGTATAGATAAAGGAGAAGGACAGAGTCAGAAGGAGACCCGTGAGCTGCTACCCAAAGAAACAAGATACAAATAAAGCAACACAGGTAAGCCAAAGCCATGTGGCAATACACAGATTAATGAAAATGAGTTAAGCTGAAAGAACTAGCAAATGATGAGCTTGAGCCATAAGCCAAACTGTTTGTAATTAGTATAAGCCTTTGTGTGATTATTTGCCACTAAGTGGCTGCTGAAACTGGGGACCACAGATCTGAACCTTGGGCTGAACAGACCAGAAATTTCAGACTACACAAGGCCCTGTTGCTAAATGTAATATACTGACATAACTCACTGAACCTGGAGAAGTTAAACCAATGTCTACACAGGGCCTACACACCTATGTTGTACTTACTGTCTTAGTGTAAGAAGGTACTCTGCATGCTACAAGAGAGAAATCTTACACCAAGCCAGCCACAAGCTCTTTAACCTATTATGGCATCCTGCTGCAAGGATTGTTAGTACAATGGTATAACAAAACTTTTGGGAATATGATGTGGGAATGTGTTTATGTATGCTGTGAATCTCAATCTTTAAATAAAGGAGCTGTTTTGAGCCATGGCAGGCACCATAGAAAAAGTAGGAGGAGAAATCAGAGCTTAGGTAGGAGAAGCAGGGCGGAGTTAGGAGATCGAGCCAGCCGCCCAAGGAGCAACATGTAAGGAGCACGGGTGAGCTATGGACCACGTGGCCGACAGATTAATAAAAATGGGTTGATTTAAGATATAAGAGCTAGCTAGCAATGTGCCTGAGCCATAGGCCAAACAGCATGAAGTTAATATAAGGATCTGAGTCGTTTCTGGGGACCCGGGCGGCTGGGCTGCTAAGCGGTCTCGGGCGGCAGGTCTGTGGGTCTCCGGATCTCTGGCCGCCCGGGACCCAGAGAACCCACTACAACAGGAATAACCAACCAATATAATGATTCGACTTAAGAAATGGAATCCATGCCCAGCACTGCTTGGATGAGCAAGAACATGATACTTGACATCCCAGAGAACTAGGGAAAAATCAAATTCTACTGTTATAAACAGAACCAGACAAACAAAAAATGTAGCAACAACATGAATCATAATTACATTCTACTATTCTCAGTGACCAGTGCCCTGCTAAGCCATCATTAGAGAAACTTCCTCCAGCAGCAGAAGGGAAAAATTCAGAGATGCACAACTAGACATTATGTAGAGAGAATGAGACATTGGAATATACAGCCCTAAACAGGATGTCTCCATCCTTCTATAATGGCTCATGGAAGCCTGTGGTAGAACAGGCGAAGAATGTAAGAGCCAGAGGGTACAGAGGATTCCAAGGAAACAAGACTGTAAATCAGTATGATCAATGAACACATGCAGTTTGAGAGAGCATGTACAGTGAGTGCCTACACTGAATGGGTCCTAGAGCTGAAAGGAGTAGAAACATGCTCCTGCTATTAGCTCAGAAGCTATCTCCAACTGACAACTACTTGCAAAGGAATATTTAGTTTTCCCCAAGGAAATCTCACTGGGAAAATGAATGACTCTTAAAAGTAAGACGCACTGTTAATAGGAAATGACCATAACAGCATCTCTAGTGTCCTTGTCTCACAATATCATATCAGGGCTTTTCTTTAAAATTTTTACCTTATTTTTAAATTAAATAAAATTACATTTATATATTATGGATTTCAGTTTGGTATTTAAATGAGATTCCTGAATATGCATTTAAACTTGAAGAAAATTGCTCACTCAGCTTCAGAATTTTTTTTTTTTCCTGGCACAGACAAGTCCAAGTTTCACCCATCATTCCACTTTTTCGTTCTTAAAAGAATATTTTAACATTTCCTTTTTCTGTTTTCTTCAAACAAAATTGTTTTAATAAATTATAGAAATCAATATAAAAGTTATTATGCATGAAAAAATTACTTTGCATACTCGGTCACACACCAAGTTCCTTTCGTTCCCCCTAGGACATTTTATTTCTTATTATCCATGTACCCTCCTACAGGATAAACAGGCAAATCAACCAAATATAAATGTATAATTTTATATGATAAAACTTTTTATGACAATGAAACCTAGGAACCTTTCTTTTTAAGGAGGGATTCTTTCATTCATATGCATAGGAGTCCAGTATAGGATATACCCAGATACAACAAGAGCTACATTGGTAAGTAATTATTTTCTCTTTTCTAATATTTTTCTAATAAAGACAATAAAAAGATCACTAACGTTGTACACATATCTTCTCTCAAGTATAATTTTTCCTCTGATTAATTACCACCTGTTAAAATATTTGATCAAGTTGTAGACTTAAAAGTTATTAACAAGATTTTGTTATTTGGAAATGATCAAATATATGCTCATTTTGTAAATTGATCAGAAAATCACTTCAACATACCCTTGCTTGTCTCAGTTGGGTTTTTATTGATGTGAAGAAACACCATGATCATGGCAACTCATATGGAAAATATTTAGTTGGGATGGATCACATACAGCTCCAGAGTTTCAGTCCGCTGTCATCATGGCAGGACAAAGACAGACATGATACTTAAGCTGAGAGTTAGACATTTACAAGCAGGTAACATGAAGTCAACTGACATACTGGTCAGTATCCTGAGTATAAGAACTACAGCGTATGCCCGCACAATGACACATATCCTCCAAAAAGTCCACAACTATTCCAAAAAAAAGCTTCATCTCCTAAGAGTATCACTCTGTTTGGGGGCCATTTTCTTTCATACCACCACATTCCACTCCCTGGCCCCCAAATGGTTATAGCCATATCATAAAGGAAAAAAATGCATCGTGTATAACTGCAAAAGTCCTCATAGTCTATAGCAGTCTCAAACTTGTTTCAAAGTTCACTCTTTTCAGTGATGCATGGCAATCTCTCAGCTGTAATCCCCTTATAAAATCAAAATCAAAAGGCAAGTCATGTTCTTCCAACATAAAATAGCACAGAATATGCAGTACCATTCCAAAACATAGTTAAGGGAGTATAAAGAAATACTGGACCAAAGCAAAACCAAAAACCAGCTGGTCAAACTGCAAACTTTGTATCTCCACATATAATGTCAAAATTCTCTCCAAATTGCCAACAACTCCATTTAGGTTTGACTGCAACATCCTTTTTTCCTCTAGGCTGGTTCCTCTATCTTTTAGATTCCTCTCTGTAGGCAAAGAAGACTCTGATATCTCTAACTTCCTGGGGTTCTCCAAAGCAATCCAGATTTCAGCTTCACAGCTTCACACAATAACCTCTCCACTAGGCTTTCCACTTACTCCTGACATGTGCCTGGCCCTAGAGGTTTTATTCTATAACTTCTTTTTTATATTCTTAACACTAAAGCCATAACCATGCTGCCAAATTATACTACTTACTTGGGCTAGAATACGGCCTCCTTGTTTAATTATGTCTTCACCAGCTTACTGCTTTCATTCTTTGCCTAAGCTTGCTTATCCTTGAATTTGTTCTTTAGATCAGGCTGGCCTCAAATTCAGAGATATCCCAGCCTCTGCCTTCCCTGTGCTGGGATGAAAGTGTGCCCCATTACACCTGGCTCTAAGTTTTTCTTTAGTTCCTTCCTACAAGTTTGAAACTCAGCTGGGAAGAATCTTGCCCTAAGACCACCATTCTCTTCATTATAATTGTTAATCCATTCATCTCCTTGAACATATGATTTAGCTCCATTCCACTTCCTGGTCCTCATTTCTTTCTCAAAATTTGTTTTTAAATTTTTCCTGTTCAGTTTTGTCCTTTTCATTATAACACTAAAAACTACACAATGGAGTCTATACTGGGATGTTTTGAGACTTTATTCTGCCAACAGAATCTGAAATTTGACATTTTAGTGTCAGGCAGACTCTTAGGACAAGGAAGGAAAGCAGTGTAAGGGCCCCCCCCTTTTTTCCTCTCTTTTGCTTGCTCTAGCAAATTTTTCTTACCCAAGAAATAGAGTTAACAGCAGCACGTTGCAAGTAAACCTCCCTAAGACATATTAACAAGACAGTAAAGATTAACTCCGCTGATAAAGAAAAGACGGCAGTTAAGATGCTTGGGATAAAAAGGAATGTGGTCAGGTAACTTTCACAGGGCAGAGGGGGAAGGGAGGGGAGCACGAGATAAGACAAAGGAATGTGGTCAGGTAACTTTCACAGGGCAGAGGGGGGGAAGGGAGGGGAAGCAGTTACTTAGCTATGTGATCAGGCCCAGCCTGATCAGGAAAAGAATTCCAAAAAGAAGATAAAGAACAAAAGAACAAACAGCAGGCCTGGGGGCGGGTGATAACCAGGTTGTTTGGTCAGGCCGGATGGCAACCTGGGGGCCCTCACCCCTCACCCCTCAACGGGCGATTTCATTCAAACCAGCCAATGGAAACTTTGTAACTTCGCCTTTGCCTCTGTACGCACGTGTTTTTTCCTAAACCCTATAAAAAGGCCCCGAACAAAGGGCTACGCGCGCAAGCCTTCCCAAGAGACTTGGCCCGCAGATTTCTGTGTCCAATAAACCTCGTGCTGTTTGCATCTGATCTGTGACTCGGTCCTTCTTGGGTCCTGGGGGGTCTCATCCTGAGGAAAGGTCCGTTTCGGGGGTCCCCAGCCCCCGGGGATCTTTCAGCAGCAGCTATAGAATTGTCTCTAAACAGTTGCTCAGGTAAAGAAACTTCCTTAAGAGCCAACTCAAAATGGGCCTAAGGGCCTAACAATAGAGTTCCTTATTATGCAGAATCTGCCTAGCAACAGACACTGTCTTATCTCCTGATTGTGCTCAGCCAATAAGAGATGGCCTGGGTGCTGGGAGGAGGGTATTTAAGGCTCTCTCCTTTGCTGAATAAATGAGTCTGCTGTTTGCTTTCACCTGACTCCCAGGGTATGAGTCATTGACTTTGCATCTTCTTACACCTTCCCCTGAGAAAACCACTAGGAGCCAGCAACATTTGGCACCTGATTGAGACGCCCCTGGCATGGGTTTTGAGCTCATCGAGGTCAGGGTCCTTTTTTTATTATTAGAAATATAAGGTTTTTCAGTGCCAGTTTTGGTCATTTACCTTCCTTCATTCATGGTGCTGGACAGTGCCTCCAAAACCCACAGCATTGGAGACTTCCCCCAAGTCCCCCAGCACTGAACACTCCCCCTAAGACCCACAGCACTGCACAGTGTCCCCCAAATTTCCTCTTTATCTTTCTCTCTTTATTTCTTTTTTTATTTTGTTCTTTATTTCCTTCTTTCTTTCTCTCTTTCTTATTTCTTTTGTATTCTGTCATGTTTGTGTGTCTATGTGCTTGACCACTGTCTCCTTTACAGACTAGATAACCTACTCATCATCTCCACCCCTTCCATCTCTTAAAGCATCTGATGAAGAAGAGGCAGACAGTTCAGGCCTCGCAAAACCTGCTGAGGAAAGCTCCACTGGTCACAAGTAAGAGCATATGTGCTGCTTCCCTGTCAGCCCCACTTGCAATGTGGGAGGCTATACCCTCACCACAGTACTCTTTGAGTGAAGTGTTTGAACTGACCCCAAAGGTAGAAATTCCCTTGGGCTACTGTATGCCTCCCCAGCTTCTGGAGCTCTATCCCCCCATCTTGGGACTTAAAGGCCAGTGGAAGCCCCTTAAATTAATCTGGGTCCAAATGCCGAGGGTCAGACCTGGATTCTCACCCTATAACTGAACTCTCCCTCATCCAGAGGAAGGCAGTTAATAAGTTGGGACTTAACTAAAGTCTGAAACAACTTTAAAAGGCCATTTGATTCCTCATGGATGCTCACATATGTTTTGATTGGTGGGGTGGTGCCTTTAATCTTTCTCCCTTTTAAGTGTCTCCTATTGCACATCCAGCAACAGTGAACAGCTACTAAGGTGCCTCTACAGCTGTTAATGGTTCTTAGATATCTTAACTCATAGCCCTCTATAGGAGGTTATGCATGACTAGATTTCTGAAATTCAAAAAATACTGCCTGGTTTTCTCTACCTGGGGTGGCTCTCCAAGGATGTTCTTCAAGGGTTGGTATGAAGAATGATGGGTAAGATGATGGATAAGAGCTTGCTTGGTAGACCAACCTAAGACAGGCACAGTCCAGTTGCTGAGCCCTCCTGAGGCAAGGTTAACAAGACTGGAGCAAAGAACTCTGATTCCCACTGAGAACACACATAATAAAATAAAAGGATGGGATATGTAGTAAGACAGGCCCCATAGAATAGAGGAAATTGGTACAAACCATTTGTCAAGGATGCACATAATACACTTGCTTATGAGCCAACTTGGAGTCTGCCTGGTGACCTAGCTTCCAGTGCTGCCTAGAGTTCCTGATCATGCAGGGTCTGCCTAGTAACACAGGCTGTCAGATCTCCTGATCGTACACAGCGATTGAGGGATGGCCTGGGTGCGGGAGGAGGGTATATAAGGCTCTCCTTGTTGCTGAATAATAAATGAGTCTGCTGTTTTCTTTCTACCTGATTGCTGGTGTCTGTGTCATTGACTCTGTGTCTTCTCAACCCTTCCCCAAGGGAACTGTTAGTCCTATAAACTTGAGAAAATTGGCTCAAATCATTTTCCAAGACATGCACATAATGTACTTCCTTATGAGCCAACCTGGAATCTGCTTGAGAGCCTAGCAACAGACACTGCCCTGAGTTTCTAACCTTAGAGAGTTTGTCTAGCAACTGGCAGCCACTTTTTAAACAAAATATAAGAATGATTTCTAGGCACATAGTAAAATTCTCCTCTGAAACCTTTTCATCCAGCTCTGGACAGTTCATAAAATCAAACTCAGTATCACTGTCTTTATGATCCTACTAATATGGTCCAGTAAACAGTGATGAACAATTCCACTGCTTTCCTATCCTAAAGTACCTAAGTACATATTACGATATACAAAAACATGGCCGTACCTATCACAGCAATACCCCATAGTCCCTGGCACCAACTTCTGTCTTGGTTATGTTTTCATTGCTGTGAAGTGATACTATGACCATGGCAACCCTTATAAGAAAAACATTTAATTGGGTTGGTTTACACACAGTTTAGAGATTCAGTCCATTATCATTATGGCGAGGAGCATGGTGGTATGTAGGCACACATGGTACTAGAGCTCAGAGTACTACATCTTGTAGGCAGGGAACAGGAATTTGAACTGACAGTAACAGTGAGTGAAGTCTGAGCAAAAAAAAAATTTCAAAGACCATGCCCACAGTAATGCACTTCCTCTAACAAAGCCATACCTGCTCCAACAAAGCCACACCTCCTAATAGTGCTTCCTTTGGGGCCATTTTCTTTCAAACCAACACAACTGCCAAGAGCATTTGTTATTTATCTTAGAACCTTTACAATACTGTGTTATAAAATGTGGAATTGGAAACCTACTTACTCTGATTCACTGAACTGTTCTATTTATTAAAGCCCTTTTCACTTAGAGTAAAAAAGTTTTCCAAATTAATTTTCACTTTAATTATATTAAAATATCTAATTTTTATTTAGTCTAATCAAACTTTTATTTCAAGCTTATTTTTGAATTTATTAAAGAGCTTCTGTAATTTATTCACAAGTTATTTTTAAAACATTCTTTATATTTGCCAGTATTTTTATTATCAAATTTTTATTAGTATATTTTTCTTCATTTGGAGCCAGAAAAATTCCAGGCTCAGGCACTTTGCTGAATGACAGATCATTGACTAGATCCAAAGCTAATTTCTATCAGGAATTATAAATATGGCATAGAAGGGAACCAATCACAATCTTGATTTAAGTAAAATACAATATAAATCTTTGATAAAACAAACAATCCAGTTATTTAAAAAAGGAGGGTCGTGACAAGGTGATAGGTTGCTCTCAACAAACTAACAGCACAGACTCACTGTTAAAGAAAATACCCCTACAACTCATTGAACATGGAGAGGTCAAGGTTGTGCCCGTATAGATTCTTTACCCTTATGTTCTAATGTCTTTGGTACAGAAAGTTAGTTTCAGGCTCCCAAAAGAGAAATACAAACATTGACTCAAATCCTTTCATTTAGACTGCTGTCTTATCTACAAAATATGTAAGGGCAATGGTGCCATAACACTTCTTGGGTGACTAGGAAGCAGTGATTGGATAGTCCAGAGACCTGGAGTAAAACAAAATATTCTTGGTAAAAAAAATTTAAGAAGACTCCTAATGATATTCTGCTGTATTCATAGATCAATGCTTTCTCAAATCATCATCAAAGAGGCTTCTTCTGTCAGCAAATCAGAATAGATTCAGAGACCCACAGCTAGATATTACTTTAAATGTGAGGCGTCTATCAAATCTCTTCTCTCTGAGCTCAGGGAATCCTTAGAAAGTGGAGGCAGAAAGACTCTAAGAGCTATATGGGATGGAAGACACCAAGAGAACAAGGCCCTCTGAATCAACTAATGAGGGTACGTAGCAAGCATGAGACCTGCACTGATCTGTACCAGGTCTCTCTCATATATATTATAGCTTTCAGCTTAGTGTTTTTATAGGACTCCAGAATGGAGAACAAGTGGGTCTCTGATTCTCATGCCTTCTCTTGGGTATTTTTTCTTCCGTTGGTTTCCTTTGTCCAACTCCAATGTGATGGAGGGGTTTGTTTTATTTTACTTTGTTGTGATTTCTTGTTATCTCTTATAAGAATGTTCTTTTCTCATTAGAAAATTAGGGAGAAAAAATACAATTGGTCCAAAGAAGGACCTGGGAAAAATAGAAGAAGAGGAAACTTTAAACAGAATATGATCAAAGACTTTATATTCATTAAAGAGGGTAGGAGAGGACCTAGAATAAACAATTCTCAGTAGAAGAAATGGCTGAGAAATGTTCAACCTTCTCAGCTGTAGGAAAAATGCAAATTAAAACTTCCTTAAATTTTTAACCCAATTCTACCAGGATAGCTAAGAAAAACCAAAGGGACAGAAAATTTTGTAATTGATATGGAAGAAGAGGGGCATTAACTTATTATTGGTAGAAATGTTAAAGAGAGTATCTATATGACCCAGCCATAACAATTCTGGCCATAAACTTAAAATTCTCTGGATTCTACTGCAGAAATACTTGCTCATCCGTGCACATTCATGCAATATTTACAGTACCTGGGAAGTGATAGCAGCCTAGATGTCCATAAACTGTTGAATGGATAGTGAAAGTGTGGTACATATCCACAGTGGAATTTTACTTACTGTAAAGAAATATGAAACTTACAGGTAAGTGGATAGAGCAGAAAATCATGATTGTGAATGATGCTACACAGATTCAGAATGGCACACACCTCATATTCCCACTCATATGTGAATCCTAGGATTCTTGAGTTTAAATTGAAGTGCATACAGAAGGAAGGAATTAGTAAAGTCCATGGAGTGAATTTAAAGGGTAGATAACTCAACACAATTGGTATGAAGTGGAAAGGTGATAATGTAGCTGGAAAGGGTAATTGGGATGAAGGGTAGAAGGTCAGAGTGGAAATGGGGGTAGGGGACTGGATAACTAACACTAAAGACCTATGAGAAGACTACATGGAAACCCTGTCTACTTTAGGTTTCCTAAAAATTATTTAATTAATTAACTAATTAATGAAAGGGCGTTATCTGATAATTGGTGAACATGCTACTTCCCAATACCATAGTGTATTAAGTAAACAAAAATATTCAGTGTTAGGTATAGGCTCCTTTTGAATTGCTTGTCAATGGGACTCCACAGATCTCAAACAGTTAGTGCAGTCCTTCCATAGTACCCACTTGATAAGTCGGAACCTACTTATACTTTCCACATTAAAGATATAATAGATCTTCCTAGCAGAAGAATTACATAGCCCTTGTTGCATACAAAATTGCATATATTTTAAACTAAAAATCACAGATTCTGATATGAATAAGAAGAATTTTAGAGACAGGAACTGGGCCCCATCTCAGACTGAGGATTCTGGAGAGGTAAGAAATCTCTCCAGTGGCTGACTCCTCTGATCTTTCAGCATTTATCCCAATATATGGCTCCAGGTTTTTATTATTAATACCAATTAGAATTCCTGATATATTTACCATTGTAAAACAGATACCAGAATAACTCTCAGGTCCTGATAGAAAGTGATCCCTTCTAAAGCAATTGGAGGTTATAATGCAATGTAGAATTGTCCGTCAACAAGGGCAGAGCCAACTACTAACTTCATGTGAAATGCAGACCTGAGTTGAACAATTGGGTCATTCATGAGGGAGCTGACAGTCCCCAGACTGTCTCCTTGATCTTATCTAGCTACCTTTTTCTCCTTATCTCAAGGTTTTTGGTGATTGTGAATAGAATGCTAATGCAAAAACTTGCACAGAATGTGATTTTTAAAAAGTACAGATTATGAATCATTTTACCTACATATAACTTCCAGTTAGTCATGGGGTCATAGGAGCAAGCACCAGATATTCCACCATGCACCACATTGCTAAATAGTGATATTAGAAGTTTATAACTACAACACATTTTAATTTATGAGATCCTCTACTTATGATGATTGGGGGGTTATATAACCAGCACTCTCTATTGGTAAAAGCAAGACAACAAAGATTGTGAAGATATTGCTCAATGATAACACAAAATGAATGTTTTTAAGCCACAGATCTGTACACTTAAAATAATTAGGATGATAAATTTTACCACCATAACTTTAAGAAAAAGATAGTAAAGTTCACTATGGTAATAGTACACACCTATAATCCCAGAACTTGGCAGTCTGAATCATGAGAATCATGGTTTGAAGATACCCTACAATGCATAGCAAGATTCTATTTCCAAATTATGAAAAACATAACAAAATGATGTTATTTGTTTGAGAAGAAAACTTATTAAGTTCTCTAGAGTATTCATTATACAAGCATGAGAACCTGAGTTCAATTGTCAGCCCTCAGGTAAAAGCCAGGCATAGAGGCATGTACCTATATGGGAAGGCAGAGACAGGAGAATCCTTAAAATCAGCCACATTGTGAAGAACTCTGTGCTTTAAAATGAGATCAAGAAACTGAGATAACTAACACGGACTTCAGGGCTCTATGTAAAAAAAAAAAAACAAACAAACAAAAAAAACAAAAACAAAACAAAACCACAAATATATCATATACATAGTATATTCATATTAAACAGTATAAATCTAAGCATTCAAAATAAATCATTTTGTTGTCATCATAGATTATTAAAGGAACCTATTTAGAGATCCAGAGTAAGAGTTAAAAATAAACAACTATTTAGAATTGACCTGGAAGCCTCTTCTCTGTGGATTACTTCATAGTGCTGGAAAGAACTATGTAAGCTGCCAAAGGAGGAAGCAATCAAGAGTCCTACCCAGATGCAATGCCTAGAAACAATTATCAGAAGAGCGAAACATCTCAAAAGGTGCAATAGCAGTGCATATGTTCTGGAGGTAACAGAAACCTGAGACAGTCGAAATGGGACAGAATCTATGCCTGGTATTGTAGTCTAGCTCACTACTAGTGGCTTGGAAAGGCCACAGACCTTAGAAGATAAACAACTACTGATAGTTTCCTAAATTAGTACAATTTCTCACTGCATTGTACATACTTATCTTTATACTCAGATAAGTGTAGCTATCACCATCAAAAAACCTTTTTTTTTGTTTTCAGCAAAGACTATTACAGAAAGCCACAACTGGCCCAAATACAGAGAACAACAAATTATAGGATGCCTATCCCCAGCTGATAATTTATACAGTAAGTCTCCTATACCTAAGGCTCAGGTAAAAGAAGACAAAAACATTGTAAGAGCCAGAGTACTAAGACATCTGCTGAGAAATAGTCCTCTTTATAAGACTGGGAAGCTGCACCCAAGAAATTTCAACAATAAGGTTGGCTAAACAGAACCTTAATAAAAGACATCATGAATGGGTAATTCTCACAGGACTTCACCTCTGGAAGAGTTATAGGCAATTGACCATTGCTAGAAAAGAGAAAACCATACTAATCCAGGTTCAAGCCCTATGGTAGGTTAGCCAATACCAGCCCTAAATACAGATTAGCAGCATTAAATAGTTTTAGCAGATCGTATTTATAAAATTATATGCATAGATGTGTGGTGGGATTATGTTACATTATAAATAATTGTCCCGCCTATTGGTTTAATAAAAATGCTCATTGGCCAAAGGCAGACAGGAAGTGTGGATAGGGCAACCAGAATAAGAAAACTCTGGGAACAGGAAGAACAGAGCAGAAATGCCACAGAGATGCCAGAGATGCCACAGATGCATCTATTGTCAACTATGCTGCTTTGAGAAAAGGTATCGAGCCCCATGGCTGAACAAGATAAGAATCCACGGGTTAGTTTAAGAGTAAACAGTTAGCAAGTAATATGCCTGGGCCCCAGGTCAATCATCATAAAATTAATGTAAGCGTCTGTGTGTCTCTGCAGGTCTGAAGGTCTGCAGGTCTGAACCTTGAGGCTAGGCAGGAAAGTCTGGGCCAGAAACCTAATACAACATAAATGTTAACAAATATAATTATAAAAATAAGTCATAAATATGAGAAGTGGTAGGCATGCAGGAGAAACAGAAAGAAATGATATTTCCATATTGGATGACCTACACTTTAAATTATGTTTTTAATTGTCTGAGTAATTCAGTATGGTGGAGTCCTTCATAAGTACTACTAAATGTGTTGTAATTTAGTTTTTAAGAATTTTAGCTATCCAAATAATGGAGAGTGTAGATTGTTAGAAGTATGTCTAAAATGATCCCAATTTTGTAATTTCTGGGGTTCCCCAGAGACACTGATTTGTTGAGCATGGGTCTCAAAGGATAAAATGCCAGAAATTTAAAAACAATGAGACACTTGGTTTTTTTCATTGTATGTTCAATTCTAAAAAGTATCATTGTTGATGAATAAATATACTTTCTATTTTAAAAAGAAAATATTATGGGTATTGTACTAGATCAACTACCATAATAAAGTTTTTTTTTCCCTATTTGGACTTGTTTTATGCTTCAGACGCTATAGTTCCTTTGGTTGAAAGGTGTTTAAGCCATCATTTAACACTAGACACAGTAGCCCACATAATGTATCTAAGTGAATTTGTAATTGAACAGCTTTTATTTAAATGACCAAAATATTGAAGTAATATCCAATAACATCATTTAAACCACCCACTTCAAACCTAACTAGTCTAAAATTTTGTATGCACCAAAGACAGGTTCCCTAAGAGTCTTTGATACACTAGCACAGCCGATTTCATTAGGCACAAATACTTCAAAAAACCATTAAGTACTTAGAGTTACAATGACTGTTGAAAAGTAACATATTTTAGCAATTAAACTTTGTGATTTGTTTTCACATTCTGAGTCTCAGTCCATATGAAGAACTAAATGGCACAAATCTTTGTTGAAAACTCCAGAGAGATTACAAAATAACATACTCCCCCTTGCTGAGACACAAGCCTACCCAGATGATTTACCAAATGTGTCATTTAGTGTGAGCAAATAAGCACTTGAGTCCCTTGTACGTTGTACTGAATATTGTTAACTGGTCACAAAATCTACTTAGGCCAAGTGCTAAATTTCTAAGCAATACCCTGATTTTATGAAGCTTCCTTTTAGCTAACTTACTGTTAACTATATTTTTTTTATAATATTTTATTGATTATTTGGGAATTTCACACCATGAAACCAGAGCACATTCACTTCCCAATACTCCCAGGCCACTCCTCTTATTCTTGATGGCTCCCTGTCAAAACAGAAGTCCAGTTTATGTTGTATTGCCTATATACTCACGGTAGAATGATCAAGATCTCAGTGCCCAGCCCCTTAGAAAACCTGAATTCTTTCCTACCTACACCCCATCCAGAAGCCATCAGTTGTGGAGAATTATACTGTATCTCTCTTTGACACTATGCTTTATGAAGACAATTTGTAGTTATGTTTTAAATGTCTGGTAAGACAGTTCAAGAAAGCATTCATTAAATGATTATAAATATTTAAGTGTAAATGAAATGGAGCCATGCTTGGTGGTGCACACCTTTAATCCCAGTACTCAGGTACACTTCAGCATCCATATTACATTTCTTAAGAATCCTTCTTGATGTCTTATGTCTAAGCTGCTGGGTTTTTGTTGTTGTTTTTTGTTTGTTTTGAGGACTTGAGGTAGGGGTTGTCACGGAAGCCTTTTATGTTCCTCTTCCTCAACTGTGAGTCTGCAGTCATCAATACCATGGCAAAGGTAAATGCCTTGCCCTTTACTGTCACCAGGAGCACATTACATATGGTTTCTGGCCATAGCACAGATCAAGACATCCACATGATCCCTGGTGTCAGTATATGCCACTGATCTTAGTATGGTCTCCAGCGGTAATACAGATCATAGAGAGCAACACAGCCCTCTGCCATTGCATGGGCCACAGACACTATAATAGCCCTCAAAAGAAACACAGACCATAGGCATCTACATTGCCTATGGTGGTAGCACAGACCACAGACATCAACAAAGACACCAGCTATAGTAAGACCATGACAAAGGATTCAGACATGGCCGTTGGCAAGCAGCATGAAACCAGACATCACTGTGGTTTTACATGGCAGCACAGGCCACTCATATCAACATGGATGTCCTCCTGGAGAAAGTACTTCATAGATATCAGCATGGCTTCAGGTAGTGCCTCAGACCAAGGACATCTATCTGTATGTCCTTCGGTGGTATCTCAGGCCAGGGACATCAACACAGATGCTGTATGGCCTTCAGTGGTAACTTGGGCCAGGGAAATCAACACAGAGGCTGTAGGACCACAGACATCCACTTGAACCTCTAGCTTCAACATGACTTGAAGCAGCAGAGCACAGATACCAACATGGTCATGATAATTTATGAAAAATGTAAATATACATTAAAATATTAAAAATACCTTAAAAACTATAGGCATTTATTAATGCTCTGCATGTAAGTTGTTTTTTACATGTTAGGAAATGCAATCTGTGAAGTAAGTACAGTAAATGAGTGTTTTCTGGCACTGGGGAGCCCTTCAGAATGTTCAGACGGAGTTGCATTTCAAGGATGCTGAAAGGGGTTTTTTGGTGGTATTTTTTTTTCTTGGTTTTGTGTTTGTCTTTTGTAATTTCTCTCATATTTCCAGTTCCCTTTCCAATATAAAAGCAAGGGAGCACAAGCATATAAAAGTCTCACATGGAGACTTTATTCCAGAAGAAAGCGTGCAGAGTCAACTCTCACACTTTCCTCTTCTTGTCCTGAATCTCTATTTCTCTGAAGCCTTCGGTATTTCTGGCTTCAGATTTTACACTCTGTCCAAATAAGATATAGAAGCTTCTTTCTGAAGAAATGAATTTTATGGACAGATTAGAGAAATAAACCTGTGACTCTTGAGTTTCATCTTCATATGGTGTCCTATCTGCATAAGAAAGAACTCTCTGACTGACAGAACAGTCAGGACCCTGTAGGGCAGAAAATATATTACTGAGACAGCTAGTAGTCCATATCCGTTGATGTGACAGAACTCAGTATTTTTACACTGTGCATTTGTGTGTGTATAGTGGCATACATGTAAAGGCCAGAAGACAATTTGCAGGATTCAATTCTTTCTTTCCACCCTGTGGGTCCCAGAGATTGAATTCAGAGAATCAAGCTTAGCAGCAAGCACCTTCACCCACAGGGCCTCCTCACCAGTCCAGAATTTCCATATTTTTGTAAAATTAATAACATGGATTTTTATTCAGGCTTGCTGATGAATACTTTCTCACACTTGTTGAGTTGATCAGTGGACTGAACTCAGATCAGCAGGGGCATGTAAGCCCTTGATTTGAGAACAAGTGTACATTCCACTATTATCTTCAAATTGACTATATAATTTGGACCCAAAGTAGAGATGGAAATTCAATGTAAGCTTTAATTTATGTGAATATGTTTCTTTTAAAGCTGCATTGCCTTTATACACTTTACCTCACACTGTGTTTGCACATTTGCCAAGAGCTGATTCATATCCTATGCAGTAATTGATTACTCCAACTATAAAATTAAATATCTGTTTGAGTATATCTTAGAAAGTAATTGCTTTCTCATAATGTATGTCATTACTGTAGTGTGGCATTAAGCACTGCCATTTAACAAAGGAATACTGCCAACAATGTATTCTATTGCTCTCTGAGCAATAGAATATTTATAATTATTTGAGTTTGTTTCTACAAAGTCTTTGAAAATGTGTTATTTAATCTTCCTTTTCTTTGAAAAATATAAATTCGAATGATGAGTCTGGAGTTTGGGGCTCTTTTTTACATTCAGTTAGAACTAAACAAGTTCATATTGATGACTATGATTCCAGGCTTGTTCTGAAAATCACTACTTGGATAAGTTTGTACTGGGCATTGTGTTAGTCCTTTGAGGGTGATAGATTGTCACAACTCCATGTAATCTAGGTTTTTGAGGGTTGTGATTTTATCTCCTACTCATCACATTTCTGTCTGTTTCGGTTTTGGTTTAGGAACAGGGTTTTGCTGAGTTGCCCATGATGGTGCCAAATTTGCAATTTTCTTGGTTTGAGTCAAATATCTGAGGTTGCAGGTATGCCTTTACATGCTGTCTATTTGCTCAGGTTTTAAGTGAATTTCCTTGAAATCACTATAATCACACTAGCTGGTAAATCTGTATTCACACTCAATTTTTCTACTCAAGTTATATTCATAGTGAAATATTAAGAATTCATTTGTGTTGTATGCTGTAGTATTGCATTTTTGTTCTTAGAATCACTCTAATGTAGATATTATTTTTAGAACATTCATTTATCTGGAGATATTCTTAATAGAACACAATCTATTGGTAAAAGGAAAAATTTTAATAGATGCAAATTAAAACAACCACAAGAAAACTGTGAAGAACAGCCCTGCATTATTAAGAATATTATATGGCTAGAACTGACATTGAGGAATATTCCTCATGATTAAGAACATAATCATCAATAATAATAATTTCTATGAGGCTACCTTAAGGTGTAACTTACTAGCTATACTAATGTCTTCCTTCCTTTTATTTTATGAAGCCAAAACAAAATAAAACATACCTCAAGACACTCTTTTCTCATTTGTTTATTATAGTATTTATTAGTTATTTCTGTTTCCTTCTTCCTTGTTTTATTTTTATCATAGAATTCACTTACATAAATTTAGAGGAATTTAAATCCACAAGCTGAATAATTAAGTTTTACATCAAAATAAATATTTTGATACAAAGACCATTGAAATAAAACCTCACAATACTATCCATCTATCAACCATATATCTAATGTCAGTAGTAAGAGTTAATTATATATGGACTAATAGTTTATACTATTAAACAGATATTAATTGAATTTTGTGGAGAAATATTTCACAGGTCAGTTACATGTAATAACTCTGAGATTCAACAAAGAGGCTGAAAACACTGAAGTTATTTGTGGGGCAGCTATGGATGCTGCTGTTGTACTAATGAATTGTTTGTCTCCTTAGAAGCATTATAGACAATAATATAAAAAAGTGCATGCATTTTGTGTATTTTTGAGGAAGATTCAAACATGGTTGTGGTAAGAGATCCTCTTCTCTCCAAAGCATTGCTTTGCATACTAACACTCATCAAGGACATGGAGATGCAATGATCCTGCTAGACACATTTTGGAATAAGCATTCTCTACCCAAAAACACTCTAGATCGATTTTAAGTTTCTAAAATTGACAGAATCAGAATATCTGTTCATTTGTTATGCATGGCAAAGTTTTCTTTTATTGGGGTGTCTCTGGAAACCAAGGAATTGGATCTATTGGATGGGTTTTAAGAACTACTACTTTGCCTGATGACTATCTTACCTACTACAATACTATAATAATACTTGTCATAGGACATCATATCATGAAATTTGATCATGAATGTTTCAGCTACTGTTCACTAGAATCCTAGAAGGAACTCTATAAAAATGAGACCAGCAGTCCAATATCTGTCAGATAATCTCTAGAGGACCCGCTAAAAAATTAAAATCACTACCTCCTTAAAACAATACGCTTGTATGATTTCATTTCCCTTACAAAATAAATGAATTGGCCCAACTTTATAAAGAGGCTTCTTTAGCTAACAGTTTTGGAGGCTGAAGGTCTAAGAACCTTCAGGTGTTGATGAGGAATCTTCTTGACTGCTTCAGCCCATGGAAGATAGCAATGGTGAAAGTAATGTGTAAAGAAAAGATCGGATCTCATACAAAAGGCCAGAAAACGACCAGGATCCTATTGTTTCTCACAAAAGTACCACAATTAACCGATGGATATTCTGTGGCACTCTGCCAAAATGTTCTATGCCATCTCTATATTATCAAATTGAAGACTAAGCTTCTAACACACGCAGTGAATTAAAATATATTGAGAGACATCTAAGTGATGGCCACATGCTCTTATTCAAGACTCACAATCTATTTGACAATTTTCTTGGGTAGTGATGTTGGTGGTCTACATTGTATCAGGAAAATAACCTCTCAAATATATGAGTAAGATGAAAAATGTCTCAGGGATAAAAGTGCTTAACATGTAAGCATAAGGATCACTGTTAATATATCCAGGACCAAGAAAAAAGCCAGGAAAGGATGGCAGTGCTCTATAATGCAATCCCTAAAGAAAAGTGACTGGCTACAATAGTGGAAATCAGTAAGCTCTCCGCTCAGCCATAGACCCTGCCTGAATACATATAAGTGGAAAATAATTAAGGATAATGATGATTAGTACACTTGGATGCCCATATGCACACACACACATATGCACATGCACTCACACAAACATGAGACCACACCGATGTAAACATACACATACACATGAACACACACAATAACAATGATTTCTAGGATATGCTATATTTCTGAAAAACACATGAAACAAGTCGGAATCATCAACAAAAGAAAAAATTGGAAGCACAATGAAGTAGAAAACTCTCACAAATTAATTAATTAATTAAATTGCCCACTAGTAAGACATACATAAATTTCTTCTTATCTTTAAGAAGAAAATGGCCCAAAAAAATTTCAGTTTTCATGGTGTGGATTTTTTAAAAGAAATTTCTTCCTGTGGTGCCCATGAAGTACTAAATTTTAATGCCACAGCAGTATCCCAATTTTGAAAAATCACTTCCAGAAACAGATTAAGGGCCCTGTAGGTGGGAAGCACATTATGGCTTTCCTGGGAACACAGCGTGAGAACAAAATGGTGGACAAACACATCTAGCTAATGGGAAGTGTTCTCTTTCACATTTCCTAGCATCCAACTATGGAAGAAAATATAACTTAAAATTTTCAAAACTAATTTTATTTTAATTTTTAATTATCTGGTGTCTATCAAATCACACAGTTAATTAACTTTTCACACTGGTCTACATCTCTTAATTATACACTGTCACTCTACAGTAAAATTTAGCAGAACAGTACTGACTAATATAAAAATGTTAAGGCCAAGAACTCTGACACATTTAGTGGATTTTATAAAAAGGTAAAAAAGCCTGATTATAACCACTTGATATCCAATAATAAGATTTAAAATTGGTACCTAAGAGATTCTAAAATAAATTTTTATACTCATCCTTAAAATATACCCCAAAATGCTACTAGTTAGGAAAAAATTGTCATTTCCATTTAATTTTGAGATTCCTTAAAGATATGATTCATTCTTTGCGAGCCTTTGATTTTCCACACAGTAACTTTCTAAATGTTTTCGATGACTATTTAACACCTAAAAATATTATGGGTGTTGTGGTGATATATTATATACTTAATAAAATAGCCTAAAATATTAGAGGACAGAGCCACCCACAGAGCCAAATCATGAAGGTCAGGGAGTCATGACTCATGCCTTTAATCCCTGCTCTCAGGAGGCAGAGATCTTATTCAAGGTCAAACATAGCCAAGCTTTGGTGGCTCATACCTTTAATCCTATCACTAGGAAAGTTGAACCAGGAATTAAGATAGCTGGGCAGAGAAAGAAAGGAAAGGTGAGAGAAGGGAGTTCTTGCCTTCACCTGCCTTCCGTCTCCAATGAGGGCTCAGATTCATTCAGTCTGCAGATTCATGGAGACAGGACCCACACTTTTCTGTCTGAGGAGTTGGCTAGGAGAGCACTGGATGTGGCTTAATTTTCTGTTTCTTTGATATTTCAGCTTTTCCCCAATTATCTGGCTCCAGTGTTTATTAATAATACCAAATGGAATTTATGCAATAGGGTGTAAACAACCACTTTGTGATTGGATACAGAGCTTGTTCTACAAGACTGAACTCATGGCTATATGATGAACTGTTACAAATGTGTGGCTAGATCCCAGATAATAACTTAAAACTATTCTGATAAATAGGCATAGTAGCAATATACCCCATAAATTCTTATCTTTATACCTATAGGTTATTGCATCTATCAATCCTCATCAGAGAAGCCTCCTTTTGCAAAAGATGCTCAGTAAAGACAGGCAGCCTTTATTGCATAGAATAAGTTTTCAGTCTGCTCAGATCTAAATGACATATCTATATTATATGTTTATTCTATCCCCAAAGTTTAGAGGTCACAAGGGAAGAGAAGAGAGATTGTAAGAGCCAGAGGGCATGGATATCTGTGTCAAAACAGTGTTTATCAGACATGACAACATAACTGAACACATGAACTCACAGCAGCTGAGATTGGATGTCCGACACTTAGACCAGCCAATCAAGACCTCAAGTCCCACCTCTTTCTCAGGTGCCCTTCGAAGTTAATGGCTACTAGAAGAGAAAGAGTCACTTATCTTCAAAAGTATGAACCCCAGAGTCTACCGATTCTCAAGTAGATTGTCCTAGTCTATGAACATATAGGCCACACTAATGGGTTCAGTGGGTATTATTTTTCTTAAGGATAAAATACAAAAAGTGGAGTGGGTAGGGTAGGTATTGAATAGGGAGAGCTGTGAGGTATGATGGTTAAGTTTCATTATATGCCTGTGGTGTGTGTATGTATTGAACAAAATATTTAAAAATAATGATTTCTTCTGGCAACATTTTCTACAGTTTTAAATGTAAATCTTAGGATTCCTATGTGACTACAAAAAAATTCGACCAAAAAACTGTAATAATTTAGCAAAGGATGAAATCCTTCCTTATATATTAAAGTTTGATTGTGTAATACATGGAGGATCTTAGAACTTGTTAAATAATCTTAAATGGTTAGAATCAAATTAATAAGCCTAATTTCTGATGTCTAATTTCTTGAGTTCTTATATATTTTAGAGATCAGATCCCTATCAGATATAGAGTTGATGAGGTTCTTTTCTGTTGTACAAATTCTAATTGCTCTTTTAATGAAAACCAGGTTCCAGTAATTGGGAAAAAAACTGAAAGATCAGAGAGACAGAGGAATAAACCACAGCCATTTCTTAACCACTACTGGATCCTCAGGACAAAAGGAGAAGATTCTATCTCCATAACTTCTCAGACTGTTTAGGGGAAGCTAATGAAACCACAAGTGAAGAACTCCTGTCTCCTCCAGCTTTATATTCCTTTTCTTGCCCAACCACATCACTTCCTATCTCAACTTTCCTAGTGTTTGGATTAATGGGGTGTGATTCCAATTGCTGGAATTAAAGATGTATGCCACTACTTCCTAGCTCTGTTTCTCCTTTAGACTGGATTAATCTCCAGTAGTCCAGGCTGGATTTGAGGTGACAAGATTAAAGGTATTGCCACTGTCTGATATCTATGTTTACCTCTGTAGTTGACTCTACGCTCTAACCTTCAATATTTATATGATACAGAATGTATCACCACATCTTTCCCATTCTGTAGGCTGCCATTTTGTCTTATTGACTTTGCCTTATTGAAGCTTCTCAGTTTCATGTGGTCCCACTTATGTATTGTTATTCTCAATGCCTGCGTGGCTGGTATTCGATTTAGAAAGTGGTCTCCCATGCCAGTGCATTCAAGGCTATTTACCATTTATTTCTATCAGGTTTAGTGTAGCTAGGTTTATATTGTGGTCTTTGATTGACTTGGGTTTGAGTTTTGTCCAGGATGATAGATATGGATCCATTTGCATTCTTCTGCATGCCACCATCCAGTTATGCCAGCACCATTTGTTGACTGCTCAAAGTAAAAAACTGTTTTTTTTTTGTTTTTTTTTTTTTTTACATTGTATATTTTTGGCTTTTTTGTCAATAGTCAGCTGTTCATAATTGTGAGGAATAATGCCAGGGTCTTCAATTCAATTCCATTGATCCACATGTCTTTTTATGCTAATACCAAGTTATTTTTATTACTATAGTAATAAAAATTAGAGTTAGGGATAGTGATACTTCCAGAGTTTCTTTATTGTATAGAATTGTTTTTTTAATAATGATTTTTTTCTGTATGAAGTTGATTATTGTTATTTCAAGGTCTATGAAGAATTTTATTGAGATTTTGATGGGGATTGAATTGAATCTGTAGATTGCTTTAAGTAATATTGCCATTTTTACTCTGTTAATCCTACCTATCCAAGAACATGGAATATATTCCCATTTTATAATATCTAATTCAATTTCTTTCTTCAAAGACTTAAAGTCCTTGGCATACAGGTCTTTCACTTGTTAGGTTAGAGCTACCCAAAAATATTTTATGTTATTTGTGGCTATTGTAAATGGTGATGTTTTCTGACTTCTTTTTTAGTAAATATGTATTATAGAAAGAATGTTGATTATTTTTTAGTTAATTTTGTATTCTGCCACATTGCCAAAGGTGTTTTGTTTATCAGCTGTAAGAAATGCCTACTAGAATTTTTGTGATCACTTATACATACGATTATATAATCTGCAAATAGCAAAAGTTTCACTTCTTTACTTTGGAAATCAGTATGGCTGTTTCTCAGAAAACTGAGAATCAATCTACCAATGATCCAGAAATACCCCTCTTGGGCATATACCTATAGAATGCACATTCTTACCCCGAGGACATTAGCTCAACTATACTCATAGCAGCATTATTTGTAATAGCCAGAATCAAGAAACAACATAGATGCCCCTCAATTGAAGAATGAATAAAAACATAATGTGTTACATACACACAATGAAGTATTACTTGCAGTTTAAAAGATGACATCTGAAATTTGCAAGCAAATTGATGGAACTAGAAAAATCTGAGGTAACCCAGATCCAGAAATAAAAAAGGGATGCAAAGCAAAAGATAACCAGTCTGTAATCCACAACCCCAGAGAAGCTAGGTAACAAGAAGTACCCTATGAGGGGAGGGGTGTCTATGGATACCTGAGAAGGAAAAATAGATAAGATCTCCTGAATAAATTGGAAGCATGGATGATGAGGTAAAAGGAAGTAGGGAGAGAAAAGCAGGTAACAGGATGGTCTGTTGGAACAGAGAGGGGGGGCAAAGAAAGAGATACCTTGATAGAGGAAGACATTTTGGGGTTAGGGAGAAACCTGGTGCTAAGGAAATTCCCAGAAATCCACAAAGATGACTCTAGTTAAGACTCCAAGCAATACTGGAGAGAGTGCTTTAACTGGCTTTCCATATAATCAAATTAATAACCACCCTAATTGTCATCTTTGAACCTTCATCCAGCAACTGATGGAAGTAAATGCAGAGATCACAGCTACTCACTGGACTGAGCTCCCAGTCCAGTAGAAGAAAAAGTGAAGGGATTATATGAGCAAAGGTGTCAAGATTATGAAGGGAAAACCCACAGGAACAACTGACCCAAGCTCCTGGGAGCTCAGTGATTCTGAACTGACAGCTCGGGAAACTAAATGGGATGTAACTAGGCCCTCTGAATGTGGACAACAGTTGAGTGGCTTGGGTAGTTTGTGGGGCCTATGGCAGTGGGACCAGAATTTAACCACAGTGTATGAGTTAGCTTTTTTTCTCATTCCCTAAAGAGGGATGCCTTGCTCAGCCTTAATGCAGGAGGGGGAAGGGACTTGGTCCTGTCTCAACTTGATATTGCAGACTTTGCTGAGTCCCAATGGGAGGCCATACCTCTCTGAGGGGTGGATGGGGAGAGGTGGAGGAAAGCTGGTGGGGAAGGTGAGCAGGAGGAAGCGAGGAAGGGGAAACTGTGGTAGGTATGTTAAAAGAAAAAAAAATTCTAAATAAAGAAAACTGTCAGTGTGGTGTTCTCTGCTAGGCTTACCATGCAAATATTAACTTGCATACACACAGGTACACACATGGTATATGCATCAAATTTTTAGTCCATTCATATGTTGATAACTATATTAATTCAATTTTTTTGAAATAGTGAATAAATAAATTGCCAGGGGTAATTGATAAATTCCCTGACTGATAAATATATTAACAGTGATGCTTTGAATATATTGCCTTTACTTGTTACTTTCTAATAATAATTATAACTTCACTGCTACCTGATGTGGGAATGTGTTTATGTATGCTGTGAATCTCAATCTTTAAATAAAGGAGCTGTTTTGGGCGATGGCAGGCACCATAGAAGAAGTAGGAGGAGAAATCAAAGCATAGGTAGGAGAAGCAGGGCGGAGTCAGAGACAGATCAAGCTGAAGCTGCTGAAGGAGCAACATGTAAGAGCACGGGTGAGCCACAGGCCACATGGCCAACAGATTAATAGAAATGGTTAATTTAAGATATAAGAGCTAGCTAGCAATGTGCTTGAGCCATAGGCCAAACAGCATAAAGTTAATATAAGCATCTGAGTCATTTTGGGGGGCCTGGGCAGCTGGGCGGCTAAGCATGCTTGGGCGGCAGGTCTGTGGGTCTCGGCCGCCCGAGACCCGAGAATCTGGTTTTCTTTCACCGACAATGGTCTATTAATACAAATTCATTTGTTCCTACCAAAACAATATCAGCAGCCATACAGTTTAAAGGCTCAAATACTTATTTTCACATTTTGTTTAAAAATTGGTATTTTATAATGTCTTGTCATTATAAAGAACTTACATAATAAAATGCAATTTATTATTTAACAAAAACTGTGATTTTCTTAAACTTGAATGTTACATTTGTTGCATCAAAACAAAAATAAATATAAAACATGATTTTTTAAAAAGCATCATATAAAATTTGCTTTGGTGATGTATTAAAAGCAATTCAATAGCTCAGCAATATTTTACATGTAAACTATTACTCAAGACTTTAAAACAATCATATGGCTTATTTCCTCTTCAAGGTTAAGCTGGTATTATTAAGTTACAGCATCTTTTCTTCTTAATAGAAGGATATTATTAAAATAAGAACATATGTGGAAACATAGTGACTGACAGATAACCATTTAGAAAACTTTTTCCTAGTTACTATTCACAAATATTTTGAAGAGAGGTAAACAGAAAAGTCATCACAGTATATAAATCTTTCAAACTAAGAAGCTATGTATAACAGAAGAAGAAAAGGAATCTTTCTTGCTTTGCTTTGTTTTGAAGGCAGGATCTAGCTATGTTGGTCAAGGTATCGTGGAATATGGTATGTAGATAAGGCTAATTTTAACTTCAGAGAATGGCCTGCTTCTAACAGATGTGCATCACTAAAATGGACAATCTTTTCTCATGTCCATATGGTTTTGTTTTGTAGGTCTAAAGCAGTCTGATTTCATCTTCAAATCTGAACACTTGCTTTAAAGTATACCTAGAATACACATCCCGGACAGTGACACAAAAACACTGTCAGTAATGATTGTTACTAAATGGCCAACATCACCCATAAATCCTAATTCATATTTTAATGGTGTCATAAAATATCACATATTTCAATTTGGATTCCTAATGTGGTTTTTGGTCTTTATAACTACAATAAAGCCATAAAGCCAGCTCTTAAATATAGCAAATGATAAAGTAATAAAGTTAAAGTGCCATATATTAATTCAGAGGAATAATTTTCTCCTTTCTCTTTTTCCTTCAATGAGTAAAGAAAATAGAAATAGTGGATGTAATTAATTCCTCCACAAGGATCATGAAGCCCTTTCCTCATATCCTGTGCTGGATATTCACTGAATATACTATACCAATAATATTTACTCAAAACATGCATTTTTATAAGCATGGAAGTTGTATAGGAAAATACTCATAAAGACATTAAAGTAGTGGCCTTTTGAGGAGATATATAATTGTGCGGGAGTCACAATTCCATAGTAAGCTGATAGGAATTCTGAGGAAATAATATTTTCATCTCACTTTTCCCATCACTGAATTGAAAATAGAAATATGATGTCATCTAGCCTCACAATTATGTAACATAACTGGAAGAGAAAGGCCCAATATTTAAAGGATAAAGCTCTAAGCAAATAGAAATATATTACCTGGAAATCTTATCATGCACATATGAGCAGCAGATTCAAATAAAATGAGAAATGACTGCTAGGAAACACCCCCATATCCCAGTAGTACAATTTTTATGGATTTTAAACAATCCCACCAGGTAACTGACTTATCTGTGCTTAATTTGATCACATATTCTAAATCCGATAGCCCCCAGGTAGCAAGAAGCTATTGAGAGTATTTCACAAGCTTATAATGTCTCAGAAGTAAACACCTGTAAATTTTGCTTTGCTTACTCCTCAAATATTTCTAGTCTGTACATCTTCACCATCATTGCTAAGTTTCAGACAACTGTTTTTCCACAGCTTCTACCATAAATTTCTAGCAAGTGTTGAATTTTATGTTCTGGCTTAGATTTTAGTGAATACATTTAGTTAGTAACATTATAACATGTCTAAAGTGGACATAAGAACATCTTTGTTCTCTGTTAAAAAGCTTTAATAGTTTCCTAATATATTAATAATAACTTTGAGTGTGTGGGGGTTGCCTGGAAAGAGAGAGAGAGAGAGACAGAGAGAGACAGAGAGAGGGAGAAGGAGAGGGAGAAGAGAGAGAGAGAGAGAGAGAGAGAGAGAGAGAGAGAGAGAGAGAGAGAGAGAGAGAGAGAGAGAGAAAGAATGCATGTTCTGGCCCTATGTATTTTTTATTCTTCTACTCATTAGACAATACTCCACACTCAATCAGAAGCAAAAAGCTAAAGGATTTATGAAGACTGCCCACTATTTCAACTCTGTACCTTTGCTTTTGTGCCTTCTGCCTGGGACTTTCCCTACAATATTTAGTGGCCATTAGTTTTTGTTCATTTGCTTGTTTGTTTAAAAGAATCAGTTAAAACATCACTTTCTCTGAGACCTTTCTAGATGATTAGATTCAAATAAGTGATTTCTGGACATAGTATGTGTCCAATATTGTTGCATTTATTGTGATAATATTATTGTATGTCTGTTTTTCCTTAAATAATGATCTATTCAGCTTAATATTTCTGGTTCTGAATGTTTATATTATTCCCTAACTAGATATTTATAGACATTATTGTGAACTTTTTCTGAGGTGTCCTACATAAGAGCTAGCAATGATCACACCATCTTAATATGATCCAATGATTCACAAAGTGACAACACATTATTTCTGCACAATTAAATTTATGTTCTGAGTTCTATCATGTGACAAACATCATGTATTTTTGTTCTGCTTATATACATTTTGCATAACAAAGTCATCCCATTTTTCTGCCAAAGTACAGTTCAATAATGCATTTTTATATATAGTCCCATTGTTACCATGAATAATGGTAACAATGTTAGACCAAAAAAATATTTATATATTTCTAAACTGAATTTCCTTTACAATATCTTTTGAGATAAAATAAAATGTTTTCCTATTTATAAATTTCATGAAAAATTGGATGTATTCTATAACCCAAAATTCTAAGTTTATATTAATAAAACAAATCTGAACAAATTCATAAGTTTAAAAAATTTATAATTTCTTAAGAGCAAATAAACAGGCAAGAACAACTGAGTTCTTGAGCAAAGATTCTCACCACCAAGCCTGGCAGAATGAGGCTGTGCCTAAAGTACACACCGTGGAGGAGAACTGGCTGCAGATGACCTTCTTAGGAGCTCTTACCCTTGCCTTGATATACATCATCCTTTGACCTCCACCTGCATTCACCTCCATGTAAACACACACACACACACACATACACACACTTATACACATACATACACACATATATACATACAGACTCATACACACATATATAGTCATACACACAGGCACAGGCACACACACACACTTATACACACACATACACACATAAACACATATAGACACATACACCTACACAGTCATACACACACACATGCACACACACAATACTCTCATACACTTATACACACGTATACATATACACATATAGATTCATACACACATATCTATACACACATACATATAAATACACTCACTCAGTCATACACACATATACATACACACACTCATACATACACATAGACATACATATATACACATATATACTCACACATACACACACACTCATACACACATACACACACACTAATGTGATAAAAATTCTTTAAATTGTAAAGAAAAAAGAACAAAATGGCAGTTTCAAATAGATTGTGTTCAAGAGAGTCGCTTCAGCTGGCTTAGGAGGGTGATTTGGTGAAAGACACAGATGATCATCAGTAGTGTGAAGACTGCAGAAAGAAAGAATGGCTGGGAAAGGCTGTAAGGAAGGAGACTGAAGACAAGGAAGAGTCTTTTATTCTAATATATCTACATCCCCCCATCCTACATTCTAATATATTAACATCCCAAAGCTTAACTATGACCAATAACAATTTATAATCAACCTCCTTTAAATAAAAGCCAACATTTAAAACAATATTTTGGAATGTTGATTAGTTTTTCATACTACTTCCTGCTGGTTTGGAGCACTAGCAATTTTATTTAGATCCCAAGAATGTTTAGAATTATGGTTAAATCTTGGCTGTAACAGTCCATGAATCTGTATCATTTTATTGAGTTGCTTTGAAGTTGTTTTGGATGTTGGGTCATCTAGGCTGTTGTTACCAATTAAGATTTTTCAGAGGGTCTTGGTTGATCAAGCCATTTTAGCTTAAAAGCATTACACAGATTCTCATCTTCTGTGGAAAGAAAAGCAGAAGCACTTTCCCAAAGCAACATATTATTAGACCAAAATTTTAAAGTTAAAATTCCTTTAAATGTGTGTGTTTATGTGGTGTGTGTGTGTGTGTGTGTGTATGTGTATGTTGATTTAAATTAGCAGCCTTTACAAGCAGATGCCTTTTGGCAGTTAGCTCATTAACCATTATAAAATTAAGAGAAAACACAATAACATACGCACTCCAGATTCTTTATAATTTTCATTTTGCATGGCTATTTTTTAAAATTATTTTTCTGTCTCTTTAGAGACTATTTTTTTAAACTATATATTTCTTTACATACTTGTCTATACTTCCTTTTCTCCCTCTTTCAAGCTTATGTATATTTTTACACACTTTATAATCTTTTTAAAGGTTTTTTTCCCCCACCGGGTTGTTTTATTGCATATCTTTAGCTTTCTATCTGTCTGAACAAAAACTTTAAAGTCCCCATGCAGCGCTGGTTCATACAGTGTCCCATATGAGACAACAGGAATCCTTCAAGTTGTAGCTCAGCTCAAGTATGAGTACAATGGCCAGGGTTGAATCTTTGTAACATGACCCCTAATGAATGACATGAACTCGGAATTGTTTTTGGCTTCATTTTAGAATTTGTTTAAAGCTATCTCAGGTTTATGTAAATGAATACCACCAGTGGATGTTTTTCTGTACCATCAAGGCCCTGTGATCCAGACAAAACTCTCCCAGCTACACTCCTGTAGACACTTTTAAAATAATTACATGGAGTCTTATATTAACTACAAACAATTTAGTCTATGGCTCAGACTCACTAACTACTAACTGTTATAGCTTAGTCCATTTCTATTAATCTATGTATTGCCACATGTTCCATGGCATGACTTGTGTTCTATTACATTTTGCTGTCCTTCTTTATCTTTGTTCGGATTTCCCAGCTGCCTCTAAACTTCCTTGCAATAAGCCCAAACAGCTTCTTGATTAACCACTGGTTTAAAAAAAAATCATGTTCACAATGTACAGAAAGACATCCCATATGTATAGAAACATCTGGAATATTAGTCAAATTTCTCTGAAATGGGATCCAACCAGACTGAACTTTAAATTAAATATCATTGATGATTTTTTGAGAATAGGAAGAGATTCATTTTGCTTTCAACCTGGAATTCTGTAGATAGTTATTTCAGTTGTGAGTAGTTAATATGGATATGTCTATAGACCTAATCATTGTATTTATAATATTAAGGATACTATTACTTTATGATGCTTTAATCATAATTCCACCCCAACATATTCCTACGATGATAATTATTTTGATGTGGTACCTTTTTTTTTCTCTAATATATAAGAACAGATTTTTTTCTCTCTGTGTAAAAGCAGATTTGTTAGTGAAAAAGATAAGAAATATGTTGCATGGAGTTATTATAAAAGTATAAAATTATAAGACACAATACAATTTCCTAGACGGAATATGATGAATCATGATAATTTCCCATCTTCAGAGTGTTTAAAAGTATAATCAAGAAATCAACATGGAGCTTGGCCTGTCTTAAAGAACAAATGGTGATGCTATGGTTACCAGGAATTGGTCCCCAGGTCTGAAGTCAACAGTGAAACACGCTCCTCTTTTCATGCTTTAAATTAAAATATAATTGCATCCTTTCTCCTCTAGTCCCTTCACGTATCTTCCCATCCCAGTCCCAACCAGAACCCTGACCTCCGCTTATTCTTACTCACATTTATGTTTTCCCTCATTCTCTGCGGTGATACTCACAGCCTAGCCCAGCTTTATCACAAGATAATTTTCTCTATGACTTGTAAACTTGAACAGGAACATTAAAAATTTAATCTCACTTTTGCAGCATGGGAGCTCTCCTGCCATTTTAGTATCTGCATCTCTCTCACAATTAAGGAATCTAATTTTGTTTAACGTAAGGAAGCTTCAATAAAGTAGTACTTGATTATTTTTAAACTAAAACGATCCAAATAACATAATCGTTTTCTTTGACTGTACACGTTAACTCTCGCTTGGTTCTTTAGTGTATTCAGTCTTTTAATTTCATGACTTAAAACTTGTTTTCATCTGTCTTTATCTCTGCCTCTGCGGGAGAGAACGCTTGTGCTTGTGCTCCGTCTGTCTGTCTGTTGGTCTATCTGTCTGTCTCTCTGTGTCTGTGTTATATGTGTGTGTGTGTGTGTGTGTGTGTGTTTGTGTGTGTGTTATGTGTGTGTGTGCATGTGTGTGTGTGTGTTATGTGTGTGTGCGTGTGTTTGTGTGTGTGTGTTGTGTGTGTGTGTGTGTGTGTGTGTGTGTGTGTGTGTGTGTGTGTGTGTGTGTGTGAATTGATTATGGAGTTCAGAAGAAGATCTCCTAATACTGGAGTTGTCAGTGCTGTAAACTACCATGTAGCTGCTGGGACCTGAATCTTGGTCCTCTGGAGGAACAGTAGGTGTTTAATTGTTGAGCCATCTGTAGCCCCAAAGTTACATTGTTGTCTTATCCTTATATAAATGCCTTATCCTCAATATTGTCAAATTCATATGGAAGAATTAATTGTTTGGTTATTCATTGAAGAAACAAATAAAATCTTGTAGAAGCTTGCTCCATTTAATGCCAATAAAATCACTTTAGTATTTCCCAAACTTATGCCTTGAAGAATTCAAAGGATTTAGAAAGATGGTCACTTCTATTGTGTTCACTTGAAAATGAAAAAAAAAAATTGTATACAGCTTGTTATCAAGCATAGAATGGTAGAACCTGGGCTTGATTCCTGCTCTATCCAGTGGGAAAGGCTCTAGTCTACATTGCTATGTGGGAAAGTAAATGGGCACTGAAAGGTCCCATGCCTGTCTTTTGCTGATTACGCAATTAAAGATGTAATTGTCAGAAAGCCATAGAACTATATTCAGAGCCTCAAGAAACAGATGAAGAAGGATATAGGACACCTGTGGCTCCTTTGTGAGATGCTGTCTTAAAAATTATTTCACATGTGTAAATCCTATATTTTATATAGATCCATGAAAGTGTGTGTGTGTGTGTGTGTGTGTGTGTGTGTGTGTGTGTGTGTGTGTGTGTGTAATTGTAGGAGTATATTTGAATGTGTATGTGTGTGTGTGTTTTCAACAGGAAAGTAGGAGTAAAACTAGGCAAATGGGAGAGAAAATGTGGAAAGGAGAGAGAAAAAGGAGGGTGGGGAAAATATAAGGAGGCATATGCTCAGCATATATGTTTGAAATCTTAAAATAAAGACTAAGATGGCAGGAAAGGATAATTTCTTAATTTTCTTGAAGTATTTCTTAGGATTTGAAAATATTTGCCTCATCTCATTGCTTTGGAAAGCCAATGTTGAATCATGATTACATTTAAGGATTTTTGCTTTTCTTGAGGCAGGGTCTTCTATAGCCCAAACTAGTCTCTAATTTACTGTGTCCCTGAGGCTAGCCTTGAACTTCTGATTCTCTTGCCTTTTCTCCAGTTCAGGTAAGTTTCTTGTTAACTTGCCACAGTCTGGAAACATCTGGGAAGAGGAACCTTCAATTATAAAATGACTCCATCAAATTTGTCTTTGCCGATGTCTATGGGGCATTTTCTTGATTAATGATTTATATGTGAAGATCCACTGTGGGCAGTCTCAACTCCAAGAATGTAGTCCCAGATTTCTCAGAAAAGCAAGCTGAGCTAGCTGTGGAGAGCAAGGCTGCTCGGTTCCGCGCTTCAGGGGCCCGCGGGGAGCCCCCTTCCTGATCCACTCAATGAGCAAAGATGGTTTGGATGTGTAAGCCAAATACACCTTTTCCTTCTTTAAGTTCCTATTGGTCAGAATGCTTTGTCAAATCATAGAAACCAAAGTAGGACATTGTGCGCATGCTGAGAGATGGGCTTTGCCACATCCGTCTGTCCTGGATTCTAAAAGGAAAAGCTCCTCTTGCAGACCCTGACTTGAGCAGCTTGCAGTGTTTACTGGTTTCTAGATGTTTCAGGCACTGCATATCTTCATGTGTCGATTTAAAAGACTTTATATTGTATCAATTTACTTTTTATAATGGTCTTGAAAATCATTCGACTGGGAGCACTATAAGCTGCCTCTACAATCAGAAAGTAATAGTAAAAGACAAATTGTGAGGTGGCCGAAGAATAGTAAATATGCATCCAAACTACACATTATAATAAAAAACATCTGGAATTAGACATTGAATTGTGTTGCTATCTGAGAAGAGCACTCCAAATCTAATTTCCACCAATAATGAGAATTTATAACAGACACATCCTTAACAATGTAACATATAAAGATATAAAAGACTGAAGACAAACTATGAATTATCTATTCTGTAAATTTAGATTTCTTCTCCTGAGGCCTTACGGCAGCAGGAAACCCTTATTACTACTTGCTTTTTGTGAGAAATAAAAATTAAATCTATTTTTATAACAAACAGACCAAGCTAAAGCTGAATGCCATTTGTTCTTTCTTCCTACTAAATGACCAGAATGGTTTGAAACAAAAAATGCACTAATGCCGAAGTTAAAATAATTTAATTTCTAAACCTTTTTAAATACCAGGCTTTGTGATGCAAGACACCAAGCAAGGAATTAAAGGCATGAGAACACAGCTCTTCTTTCTGTTGGCTCAATGGAACACAGACTATACAGTCATACTATCCTTGACTTGGGAACTTATCTTTTATAAATTACTGATTACCGACATTAGCTAAAATTGTTTCATTTAACAATCTGTAGGATAGTTACTATTGAAATGATGTAAGGTAAATCAGAACAGTAATTACTTTATCATGCATGTAAATAAATATCAATGTAAAAAGTACCCTATAAATCACAGTAAACACTAGACTTAGATAAGGAAGGAATGCAGCCCCTGATGGCTTGCCTTGTTCCAATGGCCTTACCATGGGACATCAGTAACTGGCAGCATTAACTGGACTCAGTGGAGTGACACAAAGAGCACAGAAAATTAGGAGAGAGATATAGAAAGGCATGCTAAGAGAAATATTCAGAAAGGTTATGATAAAGATATGTTGTATTATCTATGTGAAAAGAAGAAGGGTAAATTATATAAAATATTTAATTTTAATTAACAATGTTATGTGTCTTTCAGAATCCAAAGCTTCATCTGTATCTAACCTCAAAAGGAGCATAAGTCCCAGGTAAAGCTTCATGACTCAAAAATCTGAGTCTTCTCATAGACAAGACTAGAAGATGGTCATTAAAAAAAAAAAGAAAGAAAGAAAAAAAACCCACATATAGTCTGGGGCATAAGCTATTGCTGTTCCTAAGAAAAGCAGGTGTGTTGATTAAGATATGATCCCATATCTTATGGGATATGGTAGAACAAGAACTTCTAAGTAGATTTTCATGCAGAAGAACCAATGTGAGAACAAAAGTATCTATGGGGAATATGCAATGGCCAAACCACAAGACAAACCAAGAAACCATTAGTCAGTCACACCGATGCCCTTAATTCATTTAATTATATAAACATAGTATTACAAATTGTTTTTCTCACTCTTTTGGATAACTGCCATTTCATCTAAAACCAACAGTCTTCAATTAACACATATGTGTAAAATTATAGTATTTCACTGATTTAAGAGGGATCTCTTAATTATTGAGTGGCATCAAAAAGCAAAATTCAATCTCATGGAATTTTAAATAACTTAGAATTAATAGTGATGAGAATCCAATTTTTAATGTATTCAAAACCATAGTGGGAAATATAATAATTAGATTGTATTGGATCTGAAAGGAAATATTTGGAAAGCACATCTTGTTAGAAAAGTTGCAGAGAATTAAATGTTTCTTCAATTTTACTTGAAAGTTATTATTTTTGAACAATGCAAAAGTATGTTTTCTTATTTCTCCGCGTAAAGAGAAGTCACTGTCACAACACACTGCAGAGATTAGAAAAAGGCAAGAGTTGAATGACTGATGAAAAAATTGTGCCTCTGGCTACATGTGAGAGATGTTGTACCATTTACCAGAACCTGTGAACAGTACTTCTAGAGACCATTTTAGAATAGAATCTCATCACTTTGTACTAATGAGATTGCTTCAACACTGCTTGAAATTCCATGGATAATAAAGATAAAAGCAAATAAAGCACATTGAATGCTTTGTAAATAATTGAAAATAAAATAAAATTAAAGCTAAACATTCCTAAAATAATATAAAAAGTAAGAAAAAACATGAATTTTTCAAATATTACGTTAATAAATAATAGGGATCTTTTTCCCTACAAATGATGTTGTCATGGCAGAAATACATTTGGGGGAATGAACCTTGACTCAACTTTTTTAATACACATAAAAATATTTTTCAGGTGATCATAGATTTAAATGGAAGGGCCAAAGATGTGTGACTGGTAGACAAAATGAGCAGAATGTCCTTGCAACTGACCCTCCTTATATTCCAAATATGGAATAAGCAGTTCTAGTTTTAAGAAAACTAACTAGTCCTGGGAATGGTGGATCCTTCTCAAATTCAAATTAAGTGCCAGGAGATATGTGTCTGCATGGATAGAGAATAGATGTAGTGGGTAAGTGAGAGACAGTGGTTGTATTGATCTATAAACCAGAGGATAACAGAAAATACAACAACTGGACACCTCCGTGCAGTAAAACCTGAGATGTGAAGACCATGGCCCAGAGCATTTTGAGGAGTGGTACTTGGACGCAGAAAAGAAAGCAAAGAGCCTCAGAAGAACTTCAGCAGTCAGGAACCACATCCATCTGATAGCATCCATGATGGTGTGTGCTCATTGCCCACTTGCTTTTAGGTAGAGTTCATCCCTTTCCTGGTCTATTTTCTTATCTCAAAACCCTGAAATTCATATCATATTTTTCTAGACTTTCTCCTTTAATTTTAATGTTTTTCTACTAATGAGAAGTTTGTGAAGAAAATAACAGGAAGAGCAAGAGTGGGGTCTACTTTCTCACTGCTTGTAGGGGATTTCTATTAGCAAAGCTGTCAACCAAATTTAGGGCTATATACTTCAGTTTGAAGTTTCTGTAGAACACTGTTGGACAAGGGCAGCACAGAGCCAAAAGGGTCTCAGTGAGTTCTTCTTGGTCTTTTATTTCATAACTTTTTTCCTTTTTACTCCATCAGGATTAAAAGAGTTTCCAGGAATTGTAGAGACAGCTAGCTGATTAAGAGAACTTTCTGCTTTTCCAGGGAACTTCAGTTTGGTTCCCAATATCCATTCAAGCATCTCCCAAGCACTTGTAATTCCAGATCCAAGAGATATAGCTTCCTCTTCTGGTCTTCTTGGATTACCCCCACACATATGGCATATACACAGATAGGACATACACATACACAAGTAAAAATAAATTCTAACACTTGATTTAAAAAATGGTTTTTAACAGTCTTTAGTATCAGCTTCCTTTGGTTTTTAATTTTTCTAAAACTTTTCAAAGAAGTGTTCTGTATTTGTTTGACATGTTTTAGGATGTTTGTGCTCTTTCTGGATGGATGATGATTGATATACATCGAGAGTCTTATCCAAAAATGTTCACTCCAGACTATAAGGGATAAGAAAAGAGGTGAATAGCTTTCCTGTGTTAAAGTAATACCATCAGAGACTGAGCAAGGCAACCTCTAAGCCACAGACTGATCCTCTACTTGTTTTGTTTGCTTTCTAACTGGGGTGAGATTGGAGACATCAGTTGCAGATGGAGACATTATCAATGATGCTCACGGTATGGTTCATCCTATAGAAATGTGTTAATGGGGGGGATAATAGAAGGCAATAAGAGGAAAGAATGACTAAGGTGTATTTAATGTAAGTGTGAAATGTTTGGATGAAACTCATGATTTTTTTCAATTAGTATAAAATATAAATTTAATCATAACAGATAAAATGGATATGATTTCTGTGAGATGTCAATCCCCTATAAGGCTTAAATCAGTAGTGCGAACACTGAAGATTCAAATTTGTTTGTGGTCATCGACATAGTAACTGTCTCCAAGGAGACAGAAAATCTAAACATCCATTGTGTTTCTTGTAGACAACATGTATAAGAAAGGACACAGGCATTTGATTTCAGTAAAGCATTTCCTATGACTCTTCACATCTTCTACCACCTTCTCTTTGATAACACCTTCAGTAGTAATGCTGGCGGTTGATGATTCATTTGTTTAAAAGTTCTTTAAAAAAATCACCTTTTAGCAGAACTGTCAGAGTAACCAATGGAAGAAAACACACAGTTACAACTCTTTATCCTAAGTATCTATGAAATCACCATGGCTCAGCGTTTCTTTTGATGTGAAAGTCTCATTAATACTCATTAAAGAACCTGATCTAGGTGAAAGGGTTTGCAATTCCAATAAGGAACAAGAAGGGGGAAAAGCATGCTTTACATGGTCTGGCAGCAGGTTGAAAAAATAATTATGTGAACATTTAATTATTTGGAAATCAATGGCTAAGAAAGTAATGATAAAGTTAGTTTTTCAATTAATAAAGAAGTCATTTCTTGGATTAGATTGATTACTTATCAAAAAATTTAAATTTTTATTACTCTGAGCTGAAGGCAAAGTTTATTCTCTACTGTAACATGTTTGGAAAAAGAAAAGGTTTCTCTATGCCAAGTAGGTCTCACATTCACAGAGAGAACTACATTCTAGTCAGCAATGGGAGAGTCTTTGTTGCTGCACAGAGAATTTCTGAACTGACTTAGAATTTGTACCTTTTATGTGATCTATAAATTCCAGTGACTCTTATAAATCAAAAAAAAAAAAAACCACTTTAGCTTTTAAACACATGTGATTGGAAATTACCAACACCATTTATGAAATACCTCACAGAAGTCCTATAGGATATACAAGAACATTTGGTCAACTATGTTCATAGCAGCATTATTCAGAGTAGCCTGGAAATGAAGTTTTAAAAGATGAACCTCTCCCCTGTGCAGTGTGAAGCAGAATGAAGAACAAAGTAACAGCAGCATTGAGTGACTCAAGCAAGCAAGGAAAGCCAAGACTGCAATCCATGGTCTCAGAGACAAATACATTACAGCATTTTTTTTTTTCTGATGACCAATTCTGATGTATCAACTATGTTAAGTGGCATTTTCTTCTTAGTTTTTTTTTTCCTTAAAGAAAATGGACTCCATTTCTAAAATTTAGTATTGAATAAATTGATTAGATTTTACAAAGAATTTTTTCCTGTCTCATTAGAGTAAGGAAAAAATATAGACAAAACAACATTTAGAGTTGATTTTATTCTTTAAAATATGCGTTTTATGGTTGCAACTTAGTTGGCTCAGTGGTTAAGAGAATGTACTTCTGTTTGACAGGACCCGAGTTCAATGTCGAGCAACCAATTCAAATGAATCACCAGCAGTTTTACCTGCAGTGATAGAGAACCCAATGACCCAAGCCTTCTTTATAGGCACCCCATTTATTTGCACACATCAGTACACACAAACTTAAAAATTAAATAAATCTTAAAAAAGTATATGTTCCGTAATTTAAGATATACCAGTGAATGTTACTAGATTTTTTTGCATTAGATTTTGAGGGTCATTACATACTTGCTGAATACTTGTTGACACTCTGTACTTGTTGGTAGTAAGGGCCCCACATCTACTGTTAGAGCTCTGGAGAACACATGAGAATAAGCTGGTGCTACACTGTTAAATTTATATGACTTGATGATGAGGCTAGAAGACTAGAGCACTGCCTACTCTTCCAAAGAACCCAGGTTGAATTCTCAATAGTTACATAATGCTCACAACCATCTATAACTTTAGTTTTAGGTAAATTTAGTTTTCCGGCCTCAATGGTAACTGTATGCATGTGCTGTAGAGACATACATGCATACAATGAACCTATACACATAAGGTTTTCAAAAAATTTAAATATGGTTCCTTTTCTCAAATGGAAATACAAGGAGAGTACCAATACAGTGATATATTAGAAAAATGGGTGAAGCCAACCAGATGACTTAGGTTAAATGTCATTGGTCAGAATATAGGCACTCGTTCACTCCTAGACAAATCACTGGCCCAGGATATAAAATGCTTACCATTCTGGTTTGACTCAGAGACACACTTTTTAAATTCAATGGTATCCTAGAGAAGTCCACGTTAAGTTAAAAAAATAGGTTAGAGTTGATGGTGCATGATGATCAGAAGTTTGTGGTAGATACCTTCTGCAAAACTTCACATTTGACTGTTGTTTAAAAAGCTAGAAAATCTGAAACTTTATATAAACATGTTTTGAGTTAATGTCATACAAGAAGCAAATGTAATTTGTTATTACATTCTCCTTGGAGGAATAAATAAGAACTATTTTCTGCCATTGTGTTTTTATAAATGTACATTTGAATATCATCTGTCAACACCTTTGCTTTCCTTTGAACAGCAGTTGGTATTTTTAGCACATATTTAAGTAAATATACATCTTTTTATCTCCTTTTGTCTTCCTGTTCATTTTGTTTTTATGCTTTATCTGTTTGAGATTAATTTATGAGAAATAACTCAAAATATATTTCAAAGGAAACCAGAGAGATGGTCCCATAGTAGAAGCATTGAATAATCTTTGAGAGGATATGGTTTTAGTTTCAAACACCCATATCAGGGAATTCACAGCCATTTGTAATTCACAGAATCCAATGCTCCATCCTTGATTTGCTCAGTTGCACATACATGATGCACATAAGCACATATTCATACACATCAATAAAGATAAATCTTTTAAAGGAATTACCAAGTGAGGTGATACCATACATGTGAAATGTGTTTTATGTACACCAGGAAGAAAGCATATAGGACTGAAATGAAACTAACTCTATAAAGGGAAAAACAACATCTCAGTGCATACCTACAAGGAATGAGTGCTATGCATATAAGATATATTCTACTTAGACTTTGGTAGGGTTTGTAGTATTTTCCACAGACAATTCTCCAGTGTTCTAAAAAAACAAAAAAATGGAGAGAAAATGGAAAATAATAAAAGATAAAGGGAGAGGGGATATCGAGAACTTATTTATAACAAGTATCTAAGACAAAAACCAAGAGTAAATTGCAAATTTTCTTGCTAGTTTTACAAATGAGGAATACTGGTGGTTATTGCTATGCTGTCTTAGGGCAGTATTTGAACTATGTGCTTGTTAACATGTGAAACAATGGGATGCAAGTGAAATTCTCATAAAGAACATTGCTGAGTTGAACCAATCACAAGGTTTTAAAATACGAAATAATGAGAGTAAATGTTTATTTAAAGCTGTACTGTTTCATTCTGAGTTAGACAAAGTAGTGAAGGAAGAAACCAGAATCAGCATAGAAACATATAGAAAGATGATCGGTGAAGGATGGCACATGAATAGAGTGCAAGGATCATATTGCACACAGTTCAATAGACAGATATAGGTGGATAGATAGGTACGTAGGTAGATAGATAGATGATAGATATATAGACAGATATAGAGATATAGGTAGATAGATGATATGTGAATGATTAGATAGATAGATAGATAGACAGACAGACAGACAGACAGACAGACAGACAGACAGACAGACAGATAGATAGATAGATAGATAGATAGATAGACAGGCAGACAGACAGATAGACAGACAGACAGATTATAGACAATAGGCAGAGATAGATGATGATAGATGGTAAAAGAGTGTCTGTTATTGGAGAAGTTTGGGAACTTACACATTCAAAATGCAGAATAAAAGGACCCAAATGACTAAGTAACAAGTTTAATGACATAAATGCATTGACAAAATAAGTTAAAAATATTGACCAATGAAGTGTTCCTGATCCTGCTTGTCAGGGAAACAAAATAATAAAAAAAATCTAGCATTTAATTTACATGTAGACATGTAAATTAATTTACATGCTATCATCTCACAATGCCTTCACATAAAAATGATGAGAACTATAGTGTTTTTCCTATGGTTTCATGCCCATCACATTGAAATCATGTTCTTTACCAATTAAAACTTTGCTAACTCTTTGCAAAGGGGACATTTAGAAGCTTTCCTCATAAACATAGTATCACTTTTTAAAATTCATTCTATTTTGCCAATATGTTTAGAATGAAAAGTTTATAAAATTGAAAAGTATATAACTTATTAAAATAACTTTATCCAATGCCTATTCTTTTTGCCTATGATATTCAAGTTGCCTAAAATCTTGTGGAAAACTGATATTGTTGCAATGAGTTCTTGTACTATAGGGGAGGGTTCTTTTGGTGAAATATTTTATAATTAATAAAACCAGTCTGGAATATCAGAGAAGAGAGTCACCCATAGTCAAGCCAGGAGGATCAGAGAGTGGTAACTCACACCTTTAATCACAGCAGGGGAAAGACCAAGTTGTAACCTATGCCTTTAATCCCATAACTCCAGAGACAGAGATCTTTCTATGTTTCTGTCAGTTCAAGGTCTGACTACTAAACAGTAGTAGCTCGCACCTTTAATCCTAACTCTAGAATGTGATGCAGAGTTGAATCCAGATGGGAAACAACTGGGGGAAGAAGATATTTAAGGCAGGCACAGGCAGACATTGAGGTATTCTGTAGGAGCGACCAGCCAGGCTGAGGACTCTGGAAGGCAGCTTTTACCTTGAGAAGTTGGCTGGGCAAGAACTGACTGTGGTCTGTTTCCTCTCTCTGACATTCCTGGCTGATTTTATTAAATATAGAATATATCACCACATTTTTTGTTGTTGCTTTTGAGTTTTTTTTAGGTTTTTTAATCTCTAGGTAGTTTGGTCTCTTTTTCATCTTTGTCTTTTACAAGCTGAAGACTTGTAGATATGTCTCTTTATTGCCTTGTAGAAATGAAATCTTGTATAAGTCACTTAACCTTTCTGTAAAACAGTGTTAAAATTTGGAAAATAGAAATATCAAGGGCACTTGCATTATGGGCAGAATTTATGGTTAAGTTAAAATGTAGAAAATATTACTTGTATTCTTTAAAAAATTATTTTATGCCTATTAGTGTGTGTGTCTATGTGTATATATGTGCACATATGTAACATTTGTATTGTACCCACAGAGGCCTGAATAGGGTATTGTAGACCCTGGAGAGTTTGTAAGCCACTCAGTGTTGGTGCTTAGAGGAAAACTTATGTGTTCCAGAGAAGTGGTGAGTGCTGTTAACTAGTGAGTCATCTTTCCAGCCCCATCATAATATGTGCTTTTAATGTGTATTAACCTCAAATCATAAGCCCTCTGAGTTTATTAACCCCAAGTCTTAACTCAAGTGATGTAGGTCTCCCCCTGATTACTATGCCATTCAGAGGTATGGAGTTCTCCCATCTTTGATGGAGGGCTGAGCTAACATTGCGATTGCTGCAGTCTATTTATTTGGCCCTATTAACTTAATAATCTAAATCTATTAAAGGAAAGCTGTAGATGGAATGAAGCACACTGGTTTCCCTAATTGGAATAAATGGAATGTTATAATAAATAGATTCATTCTTGACTAATTATGGTTAACAGCCTTTACTTTTCAAAGTTCATTTAGCAATTAATGTGCATATGGAACCATTTGGTAGATGATAGAGGTTACTACAAAATCAAAGATTGAATTATAGTCATAGCTATTGGTTTTGGGACAAAGAAAATGTCTTCTTAATCATCACATAACTGTTAGAAGTGAACCTAAGATACATATTTCACTACTGACATTTTAAACATTAAAATAAAAGTATTGGAGATAATTCATGGTACTTAACAATATTGCCAAGATACAATTTTAGGCTCTAATCCTTTTGGTTGAGGATTTCTTGAGAATTTTAGTGTGAAAAAAGTGAATAATAAAAAATTGTTGGTTTTCTGTCAAGGGAAAACAATTATTTCTGATGTAAGAGAGAGAATGAGACCAAATGAGAATTTAATGGGAAGAGAAAAAAGAAAATAGGAGATGTGAAATACGCATCAGAGGGCCATAATTAATTGGGATATAAAGAAAATGTAGTGGTTATGTCAGGAAAATAAGTAGATCCAGGAAAGAGAATATCTCAGTTTTGAGAGCATGTGTTAAGGTAAGATCACCTTGTGCACTGGGCAAATATGAGGTTAAAAAGGTGATGAATAGCTTTGTACTTGAAGAGAAGAGTCTAATATACCACTGAAAGTAGCATCATAATCAGTTTCTTCTACCGCAACACAATTTCTCACATGAAAGAAGAGGCAGAGAAATGTACCCAACTTCTAAGATTTTCTTCATATGAGCTAATTTTTCTCAGTTTCATTCATGAGAAAGGGTGAATCATCTTGTAAGCACAGTACCTCCTAACACTTTTTCACTGAGGACTTTCAACAGGAGTTTTGGAGAGAAGAGCCTTCACTATATTTGCAGCCCTTACAGATAGTAAAATTAATAATCCTCCACTGATTACCTTGCCTTTGGAGGGAACTATAAGTAATGTTTCATTTTAATAAATAGGCTAAGGTGGAGATGTTAGCTACAGTTTCTACAACTGGTTACAGATGCCACCTTTTTCAGCTTCCTTGTGTGCTCTCGCTCTAGATTACCCATTCTGGGAAAAATAATGCCAAATCATAAGCATCCTTACAGCCAACTAGAGAAGCTAGAGGCCAATAGCCAGATTTAAATTGATCCTTCAGAAGAGGGGAACCTAGTCTTGGTTTACCTCATAAATACACCTCATGCTGCACTAAAAGTACTTAGGGAGAGCCACCATCTGAGGTACTCCTGAATTTTTTTAATTGCTAATTTGTAATAAAGCAGTAAATGATACATGCCACCATTGCATATTTTGGTAAAATATGTTCAAATATTATATGTTTTACATGTCTAATGTAAGGAATTGTGAGAAAATGGTAAATTATTCTTTAAAATACATTTATTCGAACATTAGAATAACCCTACATATGAAGTAGTAATTGTATAATGTTCTTGTTATCAAATTAGATATGATGTTAAGCTCTGGTCTCCACATGCACTTCAAAAGTGAATGTGTGTGTGTGTGTGTGTGTGTGTGTGTGTGTGTGTGTGTACGCATCTTTTTATTTTGGCAGATATGTAGTGGGAGAAGGAAACACTCTAAAGTGTTTAGCACACATTCTTAACAGGGAGAACAACTAAATGGAAAATGGGTTTAGGGATTTTGGTATAAAATGGAACACAAAGAGCTGAGAATCAAAGTTAATTTAGAACAGGAAGTACTCTTTTAACCCAAGCCACACATAAATCGCCATTATTAAACTCTCCAGAAAATGTGTTCCTGCTCTGGAGTTTTCTCTGAAACTAATATTATAGGACAGAGTCGATGACAAATGATAGTTATGTATTTTTACAGGAGAATAAGTTTATAAATTTATTACCAACTCTCCTTTCAGCACCTTATGACTGACTATTGACAACTTACATGCTTAGTCCTTGACACACAATCAATAAATGTCAGAAATAAATCTCAATAAAAATATTATGAATTGCTTAGTAGCATGACTGACCAGTAAGATAATTTTTAAATAAACCATGACATTGTTGCATTTGCATAATATCTGATCTTAGCTTAAGCAAGGAGGGCAACCGTGTACATAGTGAGTTTGATTAGCTCACAAAGAACAAGGTCAGCACTAATTTAAGGAAAACCTAATTTTAATCAAGCAACAACATTTTGATTCATCATTTTTTCGGTCCTTATGCAGATTCGTGAATAATGAACAAACACAATTGCTAATTTTGAAGATTAATAGAGAAAGTTATCATTCAACATTTATGTTCATTGTTACAAAAACATACTTTGTCATAATTGTTATTGTTCTTAATACTCCTGTTGACGTCTGTGTGATTATAAGGTCATATAATATACCCATAATTTGTAGAATTGCAGAAGTCAAGGACCCACTATAAAATGACTATAAAGTGAAAAAAAATGTACAAAATAGGTCAGGGTCAGAAATAGTAACATCTGAATGATACCAATAATCAGCGATACAAATACATGCC